>JAEAOA010000201.1:1247500-1847500 GCA_016746295.1 Potamilus streckersoni
ATACAGTACTGTGTTTAACTTTTCAAAGGGAATATTAGAGAAAAGTAAAAATATTATGCAAACCTGCATTCATAAAAACAATATTTTTCGATGAATTAAGTCTAACAAAAATTCTCATAAAGGTAGGCATTTATAAGGAATAAATATTTGGATTGTCTTCTTACATTGTTCACTCTAAATTTTTTTTTGAAAAGTAAGGAGGTGGGTGTTACCAGTTCTTTTTGTTTTTCACTTTCGCATGAACAATACATTAATAAAAACAAGCTTTTCAATTCATTTTGCTTTTGGATTGGAAATACACTCATGATTGTAAATTCTGTGTAAATAAAATTCAAAATTCTGTATTGGCCAAGGCAAATTTCCCCAAAAATTACTTTTTATATTCCACATACATTTGTAAATTATACCTTAAGATCAGACTGGTTATATAGTCTAGTGACTATTTTATTAATTACACCCCCATAAAACATTTTATTTATTACTGTGAGCAAAAATCACGAAAAGGAATATATTTTATTTGCTAATTTGTTATTTCTGATGCTTTGACCTTTTTAAAAATACTATATGCTTTTTTAACCTGAGATGAAATTTTAAATATGGTCTATTATCCTTACAATATGCAATCTCTTCGGCAGGAGCAACATCTTTCTCTGACAATGAACTAAGGTCGCCTGACATTGCTTCTCACTTCTGTAATAACTATATCTGCATGTATAACTGGCTGCAGTTCCAGGAACCTTTCAATCATGTCTACTGGTGAGTTACACCTGGTACATGCGTCTTCAGTTTTACGTTTTTAAGTCCGATTAAGTTAGTTTCGTCTTAATTACTTAATGTACAGCATCAGCTGTGTTTGCTCTTGTGAAAACCTTTTAATACGACCAAGAATTCTTGACACGTCGTTGATATTTAACGCTTTGCGGACTGCTAGTTTCAGAGCGAACATAACAGCTTTTGTGATGATTATATCCGGACTCGGAAGCAGATTAACTAATAGTTGATTGTTGGACTGGAACCGATGTGGATTGCATAATTACTATGATGCATCCTAAGGCATAGCTGAATTCGTTAGAGAACCGTTAGAACTCGTATTTGCTTTATCAGTATATGAATGTATAGATTGTGAATTATGCAGAGTTAGTTACTGTTCAACTTATGCGCACATAATTAGATATTTATATATTTGTATGTGTATTTTATAGTTTGTGGGGTAGGAAATATGTATGGTTGCTGTTCATGATGATAGTTTACTATATTGAGAAGTCAACAATTAGGGATGTGTATGTATGTATTAGAACTCGTTATTATTATTATTATTATTATTATTATTATTATTATTATTATTATTATTATTATTATTATAGCACAATTATTATAGAAAAAAGTGTGTATGAAATATTTAGATGTGAGTGCGTTTGTTCACCTGCTAATTTATTCGCCAATGTTCTGACGCAAGGTCTGTGAGAGTGTGGAGAATTTTACCGAGATTTGAGAAAGGAGACAAGAATATACGTCTCTTCTAATTATACAGGTAGTTTTCCGGGTGGGTGTTAGAGTCAACATCCAAGGATCGGAGACAAGCAAAAAGACATGGAGAGCACGTGGTAGGAGTTTACAGTGAAGTCAGCAGCAGGTGCAGTGCTGGAAAGAGCATGTGATAGAAAACACCAGAATTGTCGGAGAACGGATTCGGAAGTGTCAGGGAGCACTTTTTTCCAGGTTGCCGGAAATAGATTGCTATATTTTATTGAATTGTTATATTTTTAACCTTGAGTTTTTTGTATACCTAGAATTTTCGGCATTGCGGACGCGGGGCTTAGAACTATTTGAAATTTAATTGTCCACCTTTCTTCTGTTTTAGAATTAATACCGTAGGGCATGTGGCACCTATCAAGAAGAAAATAACAATGTTTGATCATTAGAGGAATTATTAATTATGTTAATTTTTTAAAAAAAATTAATGAAATTAATTGTTATTTGGATTTTTTCAAAGATATACTTAAATCCTAGAGACACTAGTGAAAGAAAATTGAAGACGTAGCTGGTTAATAACATAACTAAAACAATATTATTGAATTTATAAAGGTACCAAACAATTTGATTAATTATTTAATTAGCTTAAAGTTTTAATAATAATAATAATAATAATAATAATAATAATAATAATAATAATAATAATAATAATAATAATAATAATAATTGAGTGATGATTATTTAATGAATTTGATGATGATGATAATGATGATCTAATTGTAAATACAATGCTATAATCCTTTCTTAATGTAGCAGAAAGCATTGTTACGAGAGATAATGATCTTGTTCACTAAGATGAGGGGAAGAAATAACTTATAAACAAATAACCAAGATCTATATACAATTTTATTAAGCTTTAACGTAAGAGTATCGAATAAATTAGATAATAAATTGTTTATTGGTTTAGTGAGAGATATTGATCTCTTTATTCACGACCAGACCATGTCAGGTGTTTATTTTTCCCCAAAAATTTCAACAGGGCCCCAAATCAAAGTTCTTTGAGTCTATTTACTAAGTGTGCAAAATACCAATTACACGTGCGAAGAATAAAACGATAGTCAAAGTTCAAGTGACATGTGACATGTGACATGTGACTGTACGTTGTGTGTGTGTACGTTTTTTGTGGGATGGGGGTGGGTGATGAGGTTCTGAACCCCATCCCATCCTGTTATTAGTCAGTAAATAATCAAAGAAATAAAAGGCATCCAAAACTATATTCAACGAGAAAGTAGTATTATTTAGAAAAGACAACCATGTCTTTTCCACTTATAGGATAAAAAAGTTAAAAAATGAAATAAAACAATTAGGACACGTATTTTCAGTTAGAGCTATTATGTAATTTACTACCATTAAACAGCAGTAGTCATTAGAAGAGAGATTGCCTTTTCATTCGCACGTAGTTTACTCTTTAAATTCTTTGATCCATGGGAGGCTAATGCGTTAAGATTAAGACACGAGCACTCGAAGAGCTAATAAGTTGCATGAAAACAGCACTCTTTATTGCCTCAAAGACAATTAAGACAGCAAAGTCAATATTTAAATAATTGTGATCAGGTTTGTTTATAAAAAAACAACTAAATTAAATTTTTTAATATAACAGGCAATAGTATCATTCTGGAGAAAGCACGGCAACCTAAACTTTCTGATATTTACTAAACATCGTTGAAGATTCAGCTTAAAGCGTTTTTATCGCAGTTGTAATTGGTGTATGTGTTCATATTTGCTTTGAGAGGTGAGAAAAAAGAACAAGTTTCTTTATACGTCTTTGATTAATTATAACTCAGTTCACTTAAAAAAATAGGATTGCAACACGTTAATCTCACACACAGGATAATTCAAAAACGATGTTAACAATCTTAATCCAACACATCATTGTTATTACTCACACTCCAAACTCTATAAAACATGTGACACACTTACCAATGCAGCTAAATTACTTCGATAGTCCTTAACAAAAATATATTCGTGTTCGAGATGACGTTCTCATATTGTATGGTTTCATTTTAAGTAAATCTCTCTCTCTCTCTCTCTCTCTCTCTCTCTCTCTCTCTCTCTCTCTCTCTCTCTCTCTCTCTCTCTCTCTCTCTCTTTTTCTCTCTCTCTCTCTCACACACACACACACACACACACAGACACACATCCAATATTAAAACATATAGCTTGTACAATATTGAGGAATTAAATTTAAATCATAATTTGACTATTCAGCTATGCGATAACCCTCTCTCTCTCTCTCTCTCTCTCTCTCTCTCTCTCTCTCTCTCTCTCTCTCTCTCTCTCTCTCTCTCTCTCTCTCTCTCTCTCTCTCTCTCTCTCTCCTCTTCTCACCTATCCCCCCCAAAAAAAAACAACGTGGAGTTGTGTGTTTCTTCATAGAGTCCATTTCATTGATCATTTGAAATCAAGAGCATACAATGACGGGAACTAATAAATTCTGTAGTATTAGAAATTATTTTGGGTACGGGCAGTCATCTGATTCCCTCGTCGTCTTCAATAAAAGGGGTGCGTAACAACTGACCTAACTTGGGGATCAAAATGTCGGTCAGAATTATGCGAGCGTTTACTGGTTATAAAAAAAATATGACAATTTATGACGTAAATATTCCTCATTTACTTTCAGACAGCTATTGTAACATTGACATGTTTTGACACATTTTTACATGCTGGCTGAATTTAGACAATGCATGCTGGCTTAATTTTAGAAGTGTAATGTTTTAACACCTCCACGGGAAAGACGGAAACAAGGCCGCCCCTGAACTACATGGCGAAGCACTTTCCTGGAAGATCTGAGATCTGAGAGCGCTGGGCATATCATTGGGTGACGCTGAAACAATTGGGACAGATCGACTTCGATGGAGAGCACTCGCTGTCCAATGCTCCGAACAGCGCAGGAGGAACTAAGTCTAAGTAAGCCTAAGTAATGTTTTAGCACACAATCCCAAACCATACTGTTTATTCAATAATGTTTCAGTTTAAAACCGGTTTTCAGGAACTGATTAGTGAAAAATATCATCTGTGTGCCCCTCCTCTCATCTAAAGAAATTACAACTGACTATTAATGGGAAGTTTACAATGTAGGATTGCCAGCATTTCTAAAATACCTCTTTTTTGAGCTTCATGCAGGAGTTATGATAATAAATAAACAATTCTAATATAAAATGTAGCCATTTCCTCAGAAACCCATAAAAGGGCATTCTCCTCTTCCCATAGTGCCCCCAAAGAAAAAAAAATGATGGTCTTGTAAACTGAATTTCTTTTTTTTTTCTCATACCACTTGTTAAATATAGGAATTATAAAAAAAATGTGTAGGCTTGCTTTAAAGGTAAGGAAATGGGGAGATTTAGACATTATTTAAGAGGGCGGAACTTTGTACTTATTTATAAAAAGGATTATAAGGTGGTAAGGGAGATAGAGAAGTTAGTTCTGCGTGTAAGGTCTTTAAATTCTATATTCTGCCCCTTCTCTTACATCCAACCATGTGTGGTTAGTAGATGAGTTGGTGTTGGTCCATCCGAAATTAGGTAAGTAAGTTATAGGTGGATAAGAATGTTGCTTTGTTTATACGGGAGATCAAGAGGTGGCAGGGGAATAATTTTTTATTAAAAAAATTAAGTTTTATTTTGCACATAATTCTTTTACATCCTATCCTTTTGTGGTTAGTAGAAAAGTATGTGCTGGTCCCTTCTTAGTGCTTCTCAGTAGTTGTCAGTTGTTTACTAGGACTACGCGTGGTGAGGCGTATTCGGATCGCAATCTGGATTTACAAATTAGTATTTGCATTCCTCGCTGGGATACGGGTAAATGGTGGATAAACAGAGGTAAACATTTAGAGCTAAATGTTAATTTTATTGGCTTTTTTAAGTGTCATATCTTAGTGATACTATCTATATTCTTTAATGTAAGTTGCTGACACTAAATTATTATTGGTCTCATTTTGCAGAAGTGAAACCATTAAAAAAAACAGAAATGTTATCTGTTACCTATTTTCGTTGGTACGATTGCTCAAGGCCGTTATATTTTATGTTGGATATATTAGCACACTGCATAAGCTGTACACAGCTTTTGCACTGATTATAAATGAAACAAATACATTAAAAATGATTGTATTTAAAACAAACAGCATCCAGACATAAGACGCTTGTTTACAGGATGTTCATGAATATCTAATCCCGGGAGTTCGATGCATGTCAGTAGCTCAGTTAATTTTCATGTCACCTTCTTAATATTTATTAGTTATAATCATTAATAATTCGATTATATTCATAACATTATTATCCGTAGCTATTTACTATGCATTTCTTTATATTCGATGTTTGCTTGCATCTATGGGGGGGGGTTGTAGTCGGTTTAGCTGCAGATTAACGAAAATTAGATGATAGGAATAACTTCTATTTTGTTGTGGCATACATGGTTTCCCATAAACGCTATAACTGTAATAGGACCACACTTTTTGGCAGGTGTAGAATTAGCAGTGTTGCAGTGTTTGTGTATGGTGTTTAAATTATTCATGTGTAAAACTGATTTAGTAATTTTAACTACATTTTAAGATGCTACTGTAAAAAATTATTGAGCTACAGATGTGGATGTTATTCATGATGCAGAGTAAAATAAACTATAGAATTGAAACAAATAACAAAGTTTTTCTATTTTCATATTCTTGGGACATACTTGGATTGAATTAAATTGGTCATCAATTACTATCCATACAGTAGTCCCCCTCTTATACGGCCACCCCTTCTGCACCGGGAAAGTGGCCTTATAAGGTGGGTGGCCTTTCCAGAGGAGGACTAAATATTTTGTGAGAAGCATATGTACGTAGTAAGAAAGCTTCATTTTTCAAAGCATTCAATATCTTCGTTTAAAAGCAACATTAAATATTGAACGGTTCTTGTGCTATAATAGTTGACTTATTTCAACTGAATATGAATTGATAGTTCTTATCCTTGGCATAAGCGTGATATGCGAGCGGGTGTTGTCATGCACATTGCAGAACCATTCAAAAACGTCATTTGAATCTTGGTACATACGCAATTCTCTTTCCATTTGCTCCATTTTCCCACTGCTGCTAAATAACTTATCGGTTACGATGTTATTTATTTGAGTCTTTTCAACATAAAATTGTTTTATTTGAGTCTTTTCTACCTAAATTTGTTTGACCAGTTCCCCTCCCCACCTCTTCCAATATCGTAGACTATAATAACCAACGTTTTCTGAAATAATCATCTTCGTTTACGTGATGACATGTTAATGTTTGGTAATGAGTTATTCTGATGTTGCTAACTGTATGTGATTTAATTATGCAGATGACACATTTGTTGAGCGGATGAAATTCTTTCTTCGTAAAGAAGCGACAAGTTGTGTTGTCACGTGATTTTTCGGTCTTTGTCTAGTACCCTGTTCCTCTTTTTAGCCAATGCTGACCGTGTGATCTTGACACATTACGTCCAGTTATAATCATCAATGTTGCAACTACAAGACTGATAAATCAATTTTTTTTATGCCTTTAAACAGTTGCCGTATATTTTTAAAGGCAGTGATTGTCACGTGATTCATTAGTTGCAGTCTGGTACCCTATTGTTTTAAATTTATTTTTTTTTTGTACTCTAAGTGCGAAAAACGGCGGGGATAAGTACACCGATTTGATCTGAACAATAGCACCTCGCGGCAGTTAAACTTTACAATGGTGGAGTAATAGCCATTAATTATGTAATTTCAACATCTTGCAAATGGAAGCCATAAAGGCTATGAAACCCTTTTCGGCGCAGACTTTTGTCTTGTCCATCAATATTGCCACTTCTCTGATGTTACTACTATTACTAAGTGTAATCTTAACAATTATCAGTGGATAAACCAGACATCTTATGATAACACGCAATAAGGATATACGGATTACCTTTAGGTCATGAATAAAATATGAGTCTTTCTCTGCTTTAAGGAATAAATGTGACTTCTCGTGAGGTGTAAAGGATATAATATTAACCTTAGTGGTACCTGTAGAACACTTTTTTGAAGAACGAAAATCTGACGTCGGGAAACTGAAATCGGATACTTAACACAATTAGAAAAAAAAATTGTTCTAGATACATATTACAAAATAAAATGCGGCCACTTGTGAGGGGTAAATTTTATGTTTTTGCAAAAATATGCTGGCCGCTGGTCGCAATAGCAGGGTGGCCTTTCGTGAGGGGTAATTTTGAACACAAATTCGTCGGTGCCTTCAGATTCTGGCTGTAAAGAGCGGGTGGCCGCTGGTGAGGGGGGCCATTCAAGAGGGGGACTATTGTATACTCTTCAGCCAAAAGTGATAGTACAGTACATGATCACTGTGAGCACACTCACCAGATAGTCATATAATCATATGCACCCTGAACCAGTCTTGGTCAATAAGCCATTTGATGAATTTTGAAATTGACTAAACCAGACTTGGCCAATAAGCCATTTGATGATTTTGAAAATTGACTGAACCAGTCTTGGTCAATAAGCCATTTGATGAATTTTAAAATTGACTGAACCAGTCTTGGTCAATAAGCCATTTGATGAATTTGAAAATTGACTGAACCAGTCTTGGTCAATAAGCCATTTGATGAATTTGAAAATTGACTGAACCACTCTTGGTCAATAAGCCATTTGATGAATTTGAAAATTGCCTGAAACACTCTTGAAACAAATAACAAAGTTTTCCTATTTTAATATTCTTGGAACATACTTGGATTGAATTAAATTGGTCATCAATTACTATCAATATACTCTTCAGCCAAAAATGATAGTACAGTACATGATCACTGTGAGCACACTCAACAGATAGTCATATAATCATATGCACCCTAAACCACTCTTGGTCAATAAGCCATTTGATGAATTTTAAAATTGACTGAACCAGTCTTGGCCAATAAGCCATTTGATGAATTTGAAAATTGACTGAACCACTCTTGGCCAATAAGCCATTTGATGAATTTGAAAATTGCCTGAACCAGTCTTGGTCAATAAGCCATTTGATGAATTTGAAAATTGACTGAACCACTCTTGGTCAATAAGCCATTTGATGAATTTGAAAATTGACTGAACCACTCTTGGTCAATAAGCCATTTGATGAATTTGAAAATTGACTGAACCACTCTTGGTCAATAAGCCATTTGATGAATTTGAAAATTGACTGAACCACTCTTGGCCAATAAGCCATTTGATGAATTTGAAAATTGCCTGAACCATTCTTGGTGAAAAAGCAATTTGATGAATTTGAAAATTGCCTGAACGAGTCTTGGTATGTAAGCCATTTAATAAATTCAAAAAGTATAATTAAACTTTTGATGATTTCATGTTTATTTTATTATTTGGGATGTTATCGGAATACTCCATTGAGCTTTGAAAAATACAATTAGTCGATTTACTTTTGTTTTTTTATCAAGAGCTTTGCAGAGACATAAGTAAAATATTAAAACAAAACAAAGAACAGATTGAAAGTTGCATTAAACAGCAAGTGTTATTTTAATTTAAAGTATAATAATTCCATAGCAGTTTCAAGAATAATTTCTCGAAGCAATAGGATCAGTGACACAATCAATAGCTTTGATATTTTCAAGATTAATAGCATACAAGTCCTTTAAAATATTGACTGGGAAAATGTACCCTCACCACCCCCAAAGAAAAATAATTCCCAGCTGTTTTAAGTGAATGTATCTAGTTTAATTTCGGAATTATTGAAGGTAAGAATACATTTTGTTTTATAAAGAGAAAATTGTTTAAGATTTGAAGGCAAGGAAAATTGGACAATGAGTAATTTATTTAAAATAAAAAACCAGTAGAAACTACTGCATTAGAAGTATAATCTGACATTATTTTCATTTCTTTAGAAAATTCCACCAATCAAGTGTTTTTTAAAATCTTTTTAGGTAAAGGTAACAATTGGAAGGATGAGAATTCAAGTATGAATGATGATGAGGCTTCCTACTATCGGAGAAATTTCAGCATCGGCTCAGAGCAAGAACTTGATAGTCTATCAGCCATACAGAGCGTGAATACATCTCAAAACACAGTTGACACTGTCTTTGCAGCAGAAAATCAATATATGGATGACTATTTTCCAGACCGTTACAAAACAGGCAGTATCAGACCATCTCATCAAGGCCATCCTTATCAGGACTACGACCAGAACCCGGGTCAAGGCCAGAGTCATCATGATCGGTCAGTAGAAATGTCCCAGTTTGCAGATAGTCCAGTACGAAGATTGAAGAAGAAAGTTTCCTTACAGGAAGAAGGAGATGAACGATCAGCTCCCCCAGCCTACCACAGAGAGCTATCAGATGCTTATATTGATGGTATTTCTCGAACTCCAAGGTACAACAGTGGAAAATATAGAACTTATGATGAAATGATCTCCAACATGAGTGAAGGTGATCCATTTCATGGGCCTTATCAGCCATCAGGAAAAAAATCTGCTGTGAAAGACAGAGAGAAATTTACAAAAAGGTCAAAGAGCAACGCAGATAGGTTACTTGCACCCCCAGCACAACAGAGTGGAGATTCTGTTACTAAAGCCCATAAGAAACGGAGGAAGCGTCAATATGGAGGAGCAAACTCAAATGAGAGTACAGGGACATATGTTATTGATGGAAAAACTAAGCAGGACCACACTTTCTTGCTTGAAGCACATGATCTTAATAATACATCTGTTAATGGGACCGGTGCTTACACTTCATCACACAGTCATAAATCGTCCATAGGGGATGAAGAACACCATGGTGAAGGGATACGTAACAGTATCACTACCATGTCGAAACCTGTCCTGGGCAAGTCTCCCAGAATAAACACTCACCAGCTGATAAAGATACATGATGTTCTAAGCAACACTACAAGTGATATTGACAAGGTATTGGAAACAAGATACAATGGTTGATTTAGTCAGGGTGGAGTGCTTCTCCCCATCCCCATTAAAATTTACACATTTATTTGTTTTGGACATGTAGTATGGTTGTACTAGTGGATAATGACTAAGATGCATATTGACACCACATCCATCCATTACATAAAATTCCTAAAACTTGATAGAATGTTGATTTTTAATTGCTCTAAATCACTAAACGTTGGAGTAATTGTTTATTCTCTAATTAATTATATATTTACTGTTGGTAATATATGCTTGACTTTTTTTGTTTATCAAGATAGCACATTGATGAATAATTTTATTTAGAATGTGATATAAATTCAATTTACCTCATATGCTTCTATGTCCCGCCCCTGTACAATCATGATATTTTGTTATTGGCTAGGGTATTCTTGGTATAAAGCTGATTCTTTATAAATCATCATATCACATTGAACCATTATATTAGTTGGAAGTTTCTGGTGGCTGTATTAGACTTGTAGAATTGACATATGTCACATTTTCCCCCATTCCTCTACTTTTTGTACTTAGAATGTTAGTGTATTCAAGAATATAAGAAAAACCAGAATATATTTAGAAATTAACTCTTGAATGAGTCACTTTTGTTGTTATGACAATTTGACAGTGTAGTCTAGTTTTTTTACTGAAACACATAGGAGATTGGCCCCATGTTCACATTTATAAACATCACAGACCAAGATCTGTTGATACATCATGCCCTGGCAAATTAAGATTTATGCTAATCACTTTAGCTACGATTTTATTCAAGTGTTTTTTTAATATATACAGTTCTTCCCCGTTACAACAGACTTTTAAAACATGGTTTCATGTTGTACTGTTATGGACCCCATGGCAAAAATCATACCAGTTTATGATGGTTAGGGTTGAAAGCTAACAAGGTGGTACTAAGTCATAATTAAAGCTGTCAAATGTTAGGGCAAATCAACTGTGTACCAATCGATCCTAATGATAAGTTGCCTGATCAAAGTCAGTTTATATTAACTGTGAACCTTAACTGCTTTGTTATAAGTTCATATATGCCAATGCCAGGTATAAGCATAATTATTACTAATATGCAGTAAGTTGTGACAAAATTAGTAATCTATATATATATATGTGTGTGTGTGTGTGACAAAATTGATAATCTCAGCATTAAAAAGAGTAAATGTACATTTATTTTGGCTACTTGCCAGGATCAGCAGCCAGTTAAAGTTCCTGTTACAAACTGGCTAAATCCATCTGGATTAGTACCAGGATACAGACACAAAACAAAATTATAAATTATTTTTAAAAAAACATTCACATTAACTAGTTTACATGTTTAACTTTCATGGAATGGTTGTAAATTAAAGTCCACAAATTTAGAATGTTGTATTATATTCCTTTTTTAAAATTTGTAAAGTGATATTGTTTGGTCCTTTTCCTGATGCAGCATGTTCTTCAGTTTAACATCTCTCTGACATTTTTCAGACAGTAACACCCATGAGTCACATTGATAAAGCCCATTTCACTTAATATTTGGCGCCATGTTTTTTAGTTCAGTATTGACTGGTCTGCTACATAAGTGTGTATCAAGCTACATGTATAATGAATCTGTGACACGTGGTTTCAAATTCAAGAAACTTGTTTGTTTTTTTGGAAATATGTCATGTACAGTTACTATAAATAGAAAAAAATGAAACTGTTGATGTACAAGACCAAATGGTCACACACATAAAAATATAAGATCAGTAGATAGAGGTCTACGATGGATAAATGTGCAACAGCCAATAGTCAGATGACTCAAACCTTGAACTTATTATTCTGTCTCACTTACTCCTGACATCACCAGATATAATCTTTGTTCTGAACTTGGAAACATGTTGTTGCTTTTTCATATGAATTGAATGGATACCTAGTGGCTAATTTTATTACCTGGGTAATTATGCACAGGAAGGTAGCCCAGTTCCCAGGTGCCCGATGACAGCTTTAGCCATAATCTTCATGTCCTTTTCAAAACACAATCATTTAACAAAAGCTAATAGCACCTGCAATACCACGGTTCTATATATTACACTGTTCTCAATATATTGTGGATCTGTATTTATCACAGTGCTTTCATATACTACTGGATTAACATGCCAGCTATACAGAATAACAGGCTGATCCAAAATTGGTGATTTGATACAATTTTACAATGTGTTCTTTTTTCCAGGATGCATTGGCAAAATTCATAAATGAGAAGGAAATCAAACAGAGGGAGTGTAAATCATATATACCAAAAGAAATCGGGTAAGTCCATTCTTAAACAGGGTGTAGTAGGATGAATAATATGTTTTCTTGTTTGCAGACCATAATTTGTTATTGAAATATGCAACATTAAAACTTGATTAAAAGACTATATTTTATGTTGGTTCTACAGTAAATATCTCAGTTCAATTAAGGAAAGTGGACAACCTAATGGAAACCTTACTTGAGTGACAGAACACTATATTTTTGAATGTTTTGGTGGCTTAAGTGGTTTGAATGTCCACCTTGGATGCGGGAAGTCATGGGTTCAAACCTTGGTAAAGTCATACCAAAGACATAAAAAAGATACAGCTGCCTTGCTAAGTGCTCATCATTAAGAGGTTAGTGTTAGGACTGGTCAGCCAGGTGTCAGGATAATGTGACTGTGTGGGACATCATGCTACTTGTCTGCAGCATGATACCTCAGTGCTAGACATCACTATAAACTGCCACACTGCAGACATCATAGAAATATGACTGAAATTGTTTAAGCTATGTTAAAAATAAAAGAACACCAACACAAACTAATTTGTCTAAAATTTTGTTGAGCCTTCCTTGATCATAACTTGACAAAGCAGTCACTGTTGTTTCCATGTGCATGTCCAAATATTTATCTAAACATTCATCTATATTTCTGACCATCTGATCACATGCCAAATTAAACTTGGTGTGAAAGTATTTTTATGTGGTCATAGTGTTCTCCACTGGCCATTTTAGGCTGGTGTTGTCATACAGTTTTATTCATGTGCTGGGCCTTTTTTTGAGCCAGACAACATCCCACCTAGTCTTTTTTTCCATCAATGTGCCCATTTTGATTCCAAATGCCTCTTTTTTGTCTTGCTGACAAAAATAGTCTCATACATGTTTTATTTAATTTCTGTTATTGTAAGCAGAAATACATCTGTGCTGAATTTTAGTTATCCAAAATCATGCTGTAGTTAGCCAGAGAATCACATTACCGTTGACCACAGAGTAATTTTACATTTAGATTTTTTTGCCACAATCATGTTTCATTTGGCTGTAGAGTGATGTTACATTGTGTGTGGATACATCTAGATGTGAACAACACCATTTTACCCAAAGCTTTGGTATTGCCTATATTTTCATGCTGGTTTGGGATATAAAATAACTTTAAATAAAAAATATATAATTCTCATTGATTATTCAGTGCATATAATTACAAAATGTTAATATTCAATAACAGGTTTTCGATACTGATAATAAAAGCACAAAATGTGATTATATTTATGGGTTGAGGATGTACAAAGAAAAGATGTACAGTTTATGGAAACTTAGATGCAATTCAGACATTTTCATTACATGTGCTTTAACCACAGATCAGACATGGACTGCTTTGCTAAGGAAGTATATGTTAAAAATTTTGTTGGAAACTTGTTGTTAATGCAGAAATAAGTTAGAGGGAATAAAACATTTGGTGAAATCAGTTAGATTGGCTGTTTCGTAAAAGAAGGCACTTGTCTTATAATAGGGGTAAAATAGGCCTTAAAAATCCTTACTTTTTGAAAGAATCCTCAACAAAATATGATTTGGATGAACACAGATTCCTGGAGTAACTTGTCAGAATTTGCATGATTTTGAGCTTACCTGTTGATAAGTCCTCACTAGCTTGCACCTGTTGACCAGTCCTCACTAGCTTACATCTGGTGATAAGTCCTCACAAGCTTACACCTGTTGATAAGTTCTCACTAGCTTACATCTGGTGATAAGTCCTCACTAGCTTACACTTGGTTATAAGCCCAAGCTAGCTTGCTGTATAGCACTGTGTCCACTGTGCTTCCTTTTGTGTTGTTTATTACCATTCTGGAATGGAAACAGTTTGAATTCAACTGGTAATAAAGATTGATATCATCAAAATCTTGGACAAGTTTCATAAGAATCCATGCATATTAATGAGGTAATCTAATACCTAATTGACTAATTATATTACCACTCTGAAAACCATATATCTGATGTGATCTGCATCAAACTTGGAATATATTTTCTCATATCATTGTGATCATGAATGAGTTTGATAAGGATAAAAATCCATTAGTATTAAATTAGACGAGTCTTTTGCTGAGTCACAGTAATTTAACCCATGGTTTTCTTGTTTGAATTCACTATAATTCCAAATTAATGTCTCTTTCCAAGAGTATTATAGAACACTCTGTATTTCCAAAGCAGAATAATTTTAGTCAAGTAATTTCACCCATATTATGTACAAATGATATTTTAGTTTGAGCAAGTGTTTTTTTTTTTTAAAGATGCTTGTCCTAAGCCTATGTTGAACACAAATTTCTTTTGAGCGCCAATGTAAAGGTGAAATGCCAGGATATCTGTCCATGTCTGCATCTGAAAGCTTTAAAAATTTCATTAGTCTACAGATATTGAACATATTAATCTAAATAGTACAGCTATAGAAAACTGGCATTTGAATATTAAGTCTTTTTGACTAATCTGTGGGTTGGTATCCCTCATGAATATCTTATGACACCAACATATTTGTGAGCATGTGTATCTTTCTAAAATAACTGTAAAAATTGTTATATGACAAATTTTTGTTGGGACACCATAAACTAGTTTATAAGGTAAATTTTTGTGCATTGTATTTTGTGGGACATGGGGGTTTTTTAGCTTTAAGTTGTCGGACACCTTTTAAGTTTTTTGAAAATTAACATGTCAGAAAATGCATCAAACTTAAATTTTATTGTAAGAAATATTAAAGTGTGTACTTGAGATAAAACACTTTAATCCACTTCTCATCAACCCAACCCCTCTCTGCACATGTACAATCCATACTTTTGGTACATGGATATTTTTTTAGCTTCATTATGCCTTGAAAAATTGTTGTTGGTGACAACACACCACCTGAAGTGGAAAATGCAAGGACCAAAGTAAGATTTTTATGCTTGTGTTTAAAGATCACTGTTTGTTAATAGGGAGAAAGATAACTATTGTCTTAAGATGATTGCTTTAAAGCAATTATATTGATTGCCATTACTGATCAATGCCATTACTGATCAAAGAAGTTACAGTACTTTCTTACTGATTTTCAAGTCTATCTAGGGCCAGATTTGGACAACAGAACAAATCACAAACTTTATTAAATGAGGTGTAAGTGGGACTGGTTTCACTCACCTATCTAACATAACAGTTGACCATTCCACAAAGCAGGTTACATACAGTAGTGTAAGAGTACATACTATGTAAACTACTTCCCAAGTTCTTTGCTACCACTTGATATATTTAACTAGTGATTAATTACTATATAATCATTAGCAAAGGACAGCTCATTATTAATAATAAATGTCAATTTAGCTCTCATTATAGGTAACTAATGAAATATAGAGAACATAAATAGTGTTAGTCCTGTTCATAAGACATTTTCTTTGCTGTGTATTCAGGTAATGAAATGAGCTTCATAATGGTGAGGGAATTTTAAAGGGATCCCCAGCAAGGGGCTAAATGTTAGTAACTTTACTAGTGTCTTTTAAGAACTTATGAACATGCAGCAATTCATCATTGTCAAGTATATTAGATATAATAAAAAGGTAAAAGAGGCCTGCTGATTTTCTGCCAGTGGTTGCTGAATTTGGAATTGCCATGATCTTGTCAGGTCTTTGTCAGCAGTTGTAAAACTATTTGATTTATAAATTTCCATGGTCTTGTCAGGTCTTTGTCAGCAGTTGTAAAAATATTTGATTTGTAAATTTCCATGGTCTTGTCAGGTCTTTGTCAGCAGTTGTAAAACTATTTGATTTATAAATTTCCATGGTCTTGTCAGGTCTTTGTCAGCAGTTGTAAAACTATTTGATTTATAAATTTCCATGGTCTTGTCAGGTCTTTGTCAGCAGTTGTAAAAATATTTGATCTTTGAATTTCCATGGTCTTGTCAGGTATTTGTCAGCAGTTGTAAAACTATTTGATTTTTAAATTTCCATGGTCTTATCAGGTTTCAGCCAGCAGTTGTAACAGTGTTAGATTTATCAATTGACATGGTCATGTCAAGTGTCCCTCAACAGCTGTTACAGAATTAGATTTATGAATTGCCATGATCTTGTCATGTGTCTGCCAGTAGTTGTAACAATATTAGATTTTTAAATTGCCATGGTCTTGTCAGGTTTCAGCCAGCAGCTGTAACAATGTTAGATTTATGAATTGCCATGAATCTTGCCAGGTGTCTGCCAGCAGTTGTAACAATATTAGATTTTTTAATTGCCATGGCATTGTCAGGTCTTCAGCAGCTGTTACAGTATTTATTTTTGAATTGCCCTGGTCTTGTCTTTGTCTGCAGCAGCTGTAAATATATTGGATTTTTTATTTGATGTGGTCTTGTCTGTCTCTGCTAGCAGCTGCTTTAGTATCAGATGGTTTTGTGAGTTGTCTATTAGCAGCTGTTACAGCATTATATTTTTAAAATTACATTAGTCATTTGATGTCTCTGCATTTTATCTTGCCAAAATGTGTCAGTCTGTCATAAGGTAATGTGAAATTGTTGACTTAATCGGAATCCATTTGTTCAAATGACGTATAAACTTTAACGTTAATTCAGATAGCTCTACAACTATTGATACTTGTATCTTTGTTGCCATTTTACTTTATAGTATTACATATGTCTTAAATAAGTTAAACAATATTAGTATGTTATTTGCTTTCTATTATTATTATTATTATTATTATTATTATTATTATTATTATTATTATTATTATTATTATTATTATTATTATTATTATTATTATTATTTAATATGAAGATATTACATGATTTTCCTTTATTAACATCTCATTTAATGCTCATGAAATTTATTAACTTCTTGATCAGTTAGGAAGAAATAGTTTGGGACCTTTGCCATTTATTTATTGACATTAAAATTACATGTAAAAATGTATATACATTATAGATATTAGACTTAATCAGTTATTCCTGACATTTCATGAACTTGATACTGAGTTACAATTATCTTTCCTGTTCACTGATGTATTAATTCATTCACTGAAACAGAGATGATTGCCAGTGTGGGCGTGATAAACAGTGGCATGGTATAAAAGAGTCCAATTCTGGCTCCAAGAGAATCTGGCACATGAAGAACCACAGCAAGGAGCTTCCCTGTGATTCATTTGGAGAAATCAAATTCGAAGGATTTGGAAACGAAACAGCGAACAGCCCAGTGAGTTGAGCTTTTGCGGTTAATTTTCTTATTTGTTTATCCTCTAATGCATGTAGAATTTCTTTAGATAGTATGTACTGCCATTAAACTGGATTCATATTGATGTGAGTACTACAACAGCTTGGAAAATTAGCTCATAATGACACAAACAGAAAGTGTAAATGATGATTGCTTGGATCCAGTGAATTTCATTGTGTGGATGAAAAACTGTATTTCATAAGTGGCAAAGCTACAAGTGAAAATTCTTTATTATTTTAGTAAGATCATATACTCTGTTATTAACTCTTTAAAAAAAACATATTTTAAGTTTTTGCTAAATGTATTGGTTAGCAATATGTATAACATTTCTTATGGTATCCTTTGTAATGTCAGCTGTTTACCATTTATGCTCTGCTTTGTTTTATGTATATTTGCATGGAAAATATCAGCAGTAACAAAATTGTTTTACTAATTCAATGCAAAAAAGCAAAACAATAAAGCATATGGTGGGGTTCAAACGTGGTACTCCTGAGTGATTGGTGGCCAATTACACCAAACATGTGACAAAATGGAGAATCAGATTTCGTGATCATAATCAGTTGAGTGCAATGACAAAAATATTTTGTGAAAGTTTAAAATAAAAATGGTAGGTTTATGTAAGTCGTAACCACATTTTTAAAAAAAATATGTTACCCAATCATAATACTTTAAGAAAAGAACTAGTATTACCTTGCAAATCCAGCCCTCCAAGATATTACATTTGGCTAAAGAGAATTAAAAGATATATGCCATCCTAGTCAGGCAGAATGATCTCCCATTATATCTCAGTGCTGTTAAGAAACTATATAACTATAATTCTGTCATTTCTGGTACATACAGGTGAGTTTCCTTCACCAGGGCATCCTTAGCCTCGGAACACTATGCTTCAATGATTCTACCTGTACATGTTGTCCTTACCCTTCCCTTCAGGTAGTATTGTAATTGAGATCATCTCTCACATTTTTGCAGGTAACCATCACTAGGTATAGCTCCATGCCCATGCTGTATTCAGACATCAGTCTTATTCTTCTCTGCCCTACAGGTGGTAAAGTATTGTCCTTATAATGTACCTGTAGGCTTCATTGTTTTATTAGATTATTATCAATTTCTGGGTCAGCTTTTTAGGATTTAGCTCTGCATCAATGTTGATTCAAAAGACAGGTGCAAAACTACAGTTTTCTGCTCTATTTGTGTTACCTATTAGAACTACCTTAGCAAAGAGCAGTAAAACACAGCTAAGGATGAAGACATCACAAGTACCAGTATGCATACGGACCTTTCCTCAATGCAAGATTTTCTGGTTGACAAATAAGATCAGTCAGTTCTTACCCTTCCTCCATGAAGCTCAGGGCATTGACATGCTCTGAAACAACTCTGGCACCCAAATCACCACCATAGTAATTGGCATTATTAGTAACTTACTCTAATGTGCCTATTTGGGGTTCAACTGTTATGGAAGAGCAAGAGAGAGATGTAAACAAACAGCCAAGTTCATTCTTTTCTTGCTCAGCAGATATATGGACATCAGATCAGACATCCCATATCTTGTTCCAAACTGATGATCCAAATTATATCCTTACCACACAGATGGCCTGTTTGTGTTATGACTGGCCTAGGCCATATATTAGGAATCATGAAGGACCAAAATATCAATATTATTGGCTGAATCACTGACAGCAACGGTTTCCAGTACATCGAACTTGACTTTTGCAGATGTGCAGGGACCAGTCTAACCTTCATACTGCTATTGGACTATCTTTCTGCATGATGCCAAGAATAGATCCTCAATTTCTTTACACTCTGCAATGAGAAGAGACTATTTACTTAGCAACTGTCTCAGAGTCACAGTTACTAATTTGGGCATTCTATGAGTTTAGTGAGCAACAGACTGTTACTCTTCACTAGCTAAGTCTCATGCATTACAGGAGACCTTAAACTCACCTCCTGCAACCAAGAAGATGCTGCTTGTTCTCAAATGATGTTGTCATTTCAAGACTATCTGATATCACAGGTAGATTCAGCCTTCCAAACCGCCATTGAAATTGCTTTCTGTTTCTGAACCCTGGAGTTTTGGCCTCCTCCTCCTTCTGCTTCATCAGCAACCTAGACTTGAACTTCAGCATCTCTGGATCTTATGATGGAACACAAGTGTCCAGTTTCATCGACTTCTGCAGTCTGGGAGAGTTGTGGACATTCTGACCTGCCTTTATCATTTGTTTTGCAGTTCTACATAGGTCATGCATCAGTATTTCATTTGGAAACTTCTTCAGTCAGCAGTGATATTGCCACATTGGGGATGACAAAGCCATTCTTCATATATATGAATCTGTTGAACTTTGATGTCACTCAGAAGTTAGTGTGCTATTATCACTGCCATGGCTTCAGTCTTGCACATCATCTCTTTTGCTCTCTTCCAGCATGGCTTTTCTCCTTCCACAAGTACCTCAGGGCGTACATGGGAATTGGGCTCAAGACTGGTCCAAGTGCTGAACAGAACTGCTGAGCATATTTTGGCAGATGCTGTATCAATAGCTACAAATTTACAAATGGCAGAATGTGACTTGGTGCTTTCTGCCTGCACGTTCCTGAAGAACCACCATAAGACCAAACTAAAAGCACTATCTTTATCCTCAAACCATCCATTTAATGGCCAGATTTAAGGAGTCTGCAAACAAGCCACCATTGAGAAAAATTTCTCTCCCCTTTATCTACAGCGTGTGATACAGGGATAGTATGGAAAATCAAACACAAACCTTTGAAAATTGTCCTGTTGAAGCTTCACCCAGTGATTCTCACAGTTCTCACAAACCAAAATGGATAAAACACCAAGAGGTTCCTGTCATTGGATCTAATGATTTGCCAGGATTTTATTTCAGATTTTTGTCCCAAAGGCATTAGCACTCTGCCTAAGTACCCTAAATCAGTTCATTCATGCCCCTTTGTTCTCAACGGAAACACCATAGTACATTTTGGAATGCCATCCAAGTGACTTTAGTCCTGCCATATCTTCCACTTCCTGGTATCCTGGTGGGTGCCTGGGTACACCCTCTTTGGAGGGATATGGTCAGGTATCACAGATAATGTGTATGTCACATGTGTCTTTAAGGAAAGCTGGAGACGTCATTTCTCGGAACATACAAATTTTTCATGAACTTCGATCCTCTTTCACCAGTCAGTGTTTGTTTATTAGTTCAGTTGAGGAGAGAGGGTAGAAGAATACTGGTCTCTGGCTTTCTGCTCTTTGATTTTCCTTGTTTAAGCATATCATTAGTTGGTCCTTCCAAAACATGTTCCTGCTGGAGGAACCATTCAGGATGGAAACTGATGCCTCAGTCAGGAATGTCATAAGACTTTATGTCTTAGCAGTCTCCTTTGTCCTTGAGGATGCACACCTTCACATTCCTCACTTCAAAAAATACCTCAAGTTTTGCCAGAATCAGGAGCTTTTTAAATTTTTGAGCTATGCTGTTTGTCCTATTCTCAGTCTATAGAGTTTCTACTATGGTGAAGCGAGTGCAGTAGTTGCAGCCCATATGAGGTCTCTAGTGATTTCCATCCTCCAGTACTTTGATGACTGGTTGATGCACAGTACCTTCTTCAAGGTCTCTCCCTCCACTAGTCCACAGTAATCAGCTGGGGGTTATTCCAAACCTTGAGAAATTAGATTCAATAAGACTTTGTTTACATGGAGATGAACTTTCACACCAGCCTTGGGTGAGTTCATGCTTCCCTAGACAGGATGGATTGAGTCTTGTTTCTAGTTGGCACTCCAAGCCATGTCCTGATTGTCACTTTTCACTTCTTGGGACCTTATACTCTACTACAAACCTTGGTTTCCTAGGAAGACTGATTAAGGGGTCGTTGTGTGATCACTAAAAATACATTGGTAATAGCATATCTCAGGCAACAAGGAAGCACTGTATCCAGGCTCCTCCAGGCTTCAAAGGGATCACTCTGTGTCTCTTCCAGTGGGCAAGCTTCAAAGGGATCACTCTGTGTCTCCTTCATTAGGCAAGCTTCAAAGGGATCACTCTGTGTCTCCTCCAGTGGGCAAGCTTCAAAGGGATCACTCTGTGTCTCCTCCAGTGGGCAAGCTTCAAAGGGATCACTCTGTGTCTCCTCCAGTGAACAAGCTTCAAAGGGATCACTCTGTGTCTCCTTCAGTGGGCAAGCTTCAAAGGGATCACTCTGTGTCTCCTTCAGTGGGCAAGCTTAAAAGGGATAACACTGTGTCTACTATATTCCTGGAAAGAAAAGTATTCTGGCAGACAGTCTGTCTGGAAAGGCAAGGGGAGTGGTACACATAGAATAGACTCTGCATCAATCCACAACATTAAGTGTGCTACTCAGGCAGTGGGGAAAACCATTGATGGACTTGTTTATGATGAAGCTGAACAAGCACTACTTCTGTGTATCTCCTGTCCCAAATCAGGGACTTGAACATCATCATTCTAAGGTGAGATTGTCTTTTTGCTTATTCCTTTATGCCCTTTAGAATGATTCTGCAAGTGCTTTGCGAAGTCTGGACCTCAAGTGCCCAGTTTATTCTAACAGCCATCTGTGACCCCAGTTGTTGTGATTGAGTGATTGACCTTCTTAGTAGATGAATCTAGGAGATTAACTCAGAGGAAGGATCTGCTGTAGTAAGACAGACTATATCTTCTTCACAGATTAAACCTGCAAATTCTCTTCCTTCATGCTTGGCTGATATTAAGTGATGACTCTGCCAGACCAATTTTCAAGCAGAGCTGCCAATTGCATTCTTGAGGCTAGGAGGCAATCTACTTCTAACATATATGATGCAAAAAGTGGAAAATCTTTTGTGGTTTGTTATATTGGAAGTGTGTTGAAATCTATCTGTTCCACTTAAAGTACAGCAGCAGCTTTTTTCTCTTTCCTTTCGAGGAGAGAGACTGTTTGGTCTCCAACATTAAGAGCTATAGGTCAGCCATATCTACTATGCTCATGTTCTTTGAGACTTCATCCATTATGTTGAATCCTCATGTTTCTAATCTTATAAATTATTTTGAGCAGCAGCGGAAGTATCTGACTAACTGATGTTAAAATGGAATCTCCTGCATTTTGTGAGCTTCAGAATAAAAAAAACCTTAAAAACCTCTGAGAACTGTACTCTTAAAGATTTCTGCCTGCACTCCTTAGCATTTATGTTAGAAGTGAGCATCATGCCATGTCTGTATAAAAGGATGTTTACAGATCTGTGGTAATTATAAGGCCATCTCTCCTCTTTTTGAACCTTGGTTTCCGGCCAAGAATCCCTATTGAGATTCCAATTTTTATTCATTTTAGTGATGATCAAGTTAGACTGTTCTGCTTAGTTAGAACTTAAGTCCTTTTTGGGAGAAAAAAAGAGTTTTTTCCTATCTATTTAAGGGTTCAGTAGACATTTTGGCATCCACCATCTCCAGGTGGACTGTCTTCACTATCAAGAGAACTTGCTGGTTCCACACTGAGAAGGACCTTTCTTTACTGAGAATCAAGGAATATGAAGTTTTTTGTTATTGCCATTTCCTGGATCTATTTTTACAATTCTTCCATGTGGATTTTGCGATCAGCATTTGTGCTTTTACACTGACTTTATTTTCTCCTCCTTTTACCTTAAGTCTCTGGCACACCAGAGTGAAGGCACAATTTCAATGACTTAGAAGCAGCCCAACATTCTTCGAGATTAGTGTGCACTTGTACCATAATGGTAAGTATATCAATTTATACCATTTTCTTAAGGTCATCAGCCTCACTCCAAATTTGCAAATTCAGCAAGACAGTATCACTGCCATTAAGATTGGCTTTTTGGGTGGTGTGGCTTGGAAGGGGTGGGGAACTAATTTTAATTATGTAATACCTGTTACTGTTACAAGATTTCTTCCATCCACCATGCTCTTATGGCCTAAGTGTAGTCTAAGTCAAGGGAAGGCAAAATATGGCCTGCAGGCCACATTCACCCTATGACCTGGTTTTATCCAAAATTTACATCATAGGGTGTGACTTTAAAAGTTACTTATCCAGTCAGTACCCTGGAGGAAGTTGCACAAGCCTGGTCTAGGTCAAAGAGGAGAAATCTGCATGGGCCTGTGACATCATAGCCATACTGTGTCTGTTATTTTTTTTCAAATATTAGTGACATTTAAGTGATACATCATATAATTTAAATGATTTTTACCCTCCCACCCACCAACATTTTTTATGAATAGTATCAGCCCTGGTCTGTTGGCCTGGAGATCATATGACTCAGAAATTGAGTCTGAGCTTAAGTTTCCACTTTCAGCCAATGAGAAATGAGCTTTAAAAAGTAACATCAGTTGTGATTGGCTGAAAAGTCTGTAATGATATATGTGAAACTTCCTTTTATGGGATACATTGTAAGCATTAATGCAGAGTCAACATTATGATTCACAATAGATGCACATATCAACTTGATGTTTTTTTTAAAAATCTTTTAAATACTTGTCAGTGGTAGGTGGTGCTCATTTTGACATATTGGTTGTATATCAAGTATTCAGATTACAGACACATCTGTTTATATGCCATTCTCATCCATGACAGGATAACAAATGTGCTTTCAAATAGACTACCTGTCAGCTCTCATCAATTTTAATTCAGTCTTTTAAGTCATTTCAGACTGCAACATTTGATCAGATGAGTCATCTTGGTGGCCACACTTTGCTTTCTACTGCATGAAGCCTGAAAAACATTAATAATTTCATGTCTTCATTTAAACATTGTGCTGTTATCTTGAAAACAAGAAACAATAGTGTAGTTCACTTGTTGAAGGAAGATCTCATCTAGAACAATTCTGTATATGGGATTCATGATGAATATCAACAAGAAGCAGGAAAACTATTCAAAAAAAGCTATTAAAAATGTCCTTTTCCCTTCTAACAAATAAAAATTTGCACAAGGTGATTAACTTGTGCAGTTTGAAAAATGTCCCCTCACTGATTCTCAGTTACTAATTAGATATCTCAGCCTAAAAAGACCCATTCCAAATTTGCTTCCCATAAAATGTTTATTAAATGATGAGTAAAGTACTTCATTATACATGGGAACACATTTGGAATGTCTGTTTCATGCTGAACGCACATTTGGGATAAGATAATTAGGATTGAATCAGTGAGGTGGGAGTGTTATTATGAACCATGTCAGCTGTGTTACTTTGTAGAAGGTGAGTGAGTCTTGTCAGTAGGGTTTTCTTTCTGGCTGATAAACTTGAGTTCCTGTGCCTGTGACATCTGACATGAATTCTCAGTTCAGAAAATCAGAAACTAAAAGATGAATAATTATTCATAACTGCTGAATATTAAAGTAAGTCGTGTCTGGTAAGCAACATTCCATTTTGTAATCTTTTTCCATGTCTTGTATCAATATCTGTATCATTATTGTAAAAGTAATGATGCATTTATATATTGATGAAACGTTTCAGTCCAAAATCATTATCATTGGTTATATCACTTCATTCTTGTTTTTTTTTTTGTTTTTTTGCAGTATATTCGTGTTGATCCTGAAACAGACCTGGAGTCTTTGTGGACAATAATGACAAAGTACTGGAAATTGCCCATTCCCAAACTATTGATTTCAGTAACTGGTGGAGCCAAAAGATTTAATCTTTCACCAAAACATCAGCTGATCTTCAAAAGGGGTCTAATGAATGCTGCAACTACTACAGGTTTGAGTCTATATATTGTTTCTGTTGTCAGTCGTTTTGCTCATATTACCGCCAGTTGTGTTGGAGTGTCGTAAAGTCAGATCTTGAGAGAACCCAGTGCATACTTGTGTCATGAGCACAACATTTGTTTAAATTGATCGACATGAAGACAGAATTTTTTGTGAAAATCCTGTCATTATTAGCTGTGAATTGAAACAAAGATGCATATCATAAAAAAACTCCATTAATTCTCTTCCTTCCATCCACTAAGTTGTCTTAAAAATCCTTACCAATTATTACAATGGAGAAAATGAACTTCCTGACATAAGGAAACTAGACGGCTACTGAACATGTGATAGGAACATGACTCACAGTGGATACATGCATCAGTAACGCTATTTAAAATACTGTATTGCATTATAAAACTTTATGTGTAGCTGTTATTACTGATTTTAAAAACTGGTTCTTTCTTATTATAAATTGAGCATATTTAAAAGAAACATTTTTTTTTACATTTTAGTTCATAATTAAATTGGAATCTTCAACATTTTTCTATTTTTATAAAAGTATTGTGATTTTCTATGTGATGACAAGTAAGCAAATTTACTTTATAATTTATAATTTACTTTTTTTAAGTCATCCTTTATTTTGGTTTACATAATTTTCTTAATTAGTAGATAATGGTAAGAATGATGGTATATTGAAAATAAAGTCATTCACGTGAAGTTTATGTCTTCTGTTCCTGATTATTTGCAATAGAGATTGAGTAATAAAAGATGCAAGATGGTTTTGAAGTAAGTACCAAAAAAGTACATTTCAAGGATTGATGTTCAGCATAACCACATTGCTAATTAATTTTGTTAAATAACAGGTCATGAAGTAAATCTGATTGTTTTGCTTGCAAGAAAGTAATACTTATTATAATATGATCACGCGTTTTTGCAATTTGATTCTTTTAGCATTTGAGATAGACTTTCACAAAAACAAAACTTATGATACACACATGAAAAACTTTAGGAATGCAACTTCAAATTTCTTCATGTCATTTTCTGTGTGATATTGATTTCTTACATTTGTCCTTAGTTAAGGAAGAATATAAGCATATAGAGAAAAATAGGATAGAAAACTCTCTGAAATGTAATCAGTAAAGGAGACACTTATGATTTTTATTGCATTTTGAGCTAATTTGTCTCTTAGCTTATACAATTTTTATTGTGCATTTATTGTCTTTTTAAAGACATGGAGCAACTTGACAAACTATTAAACTTAAGAATGTGAACTAGATCATGACAAAATTCACACTACGTCTTTTCGATTCTTTCCAATTACTTGTGGCTATAGTGAGAAGTCCTTAAGTTGAAGAACACTCCTTATATAAGGTATAGTCATCTAGTTTCTCCTAATACTTTTGGTACAGGTGAGGCACTTATTATGCATGTCCTCAGTGATCATGGACATTTTGCATTAGTATATTTTGCAACTCTCGTTTAACTGAATTGACAATATTCACATACATTTTAATTAAAAAGATATAATGTATACCACTTGTAGTAGATTCATTTCTATACATTAGAATACCCAAACTGTGGATTGGTGGTTGAATATAATCACAGGATTTTTGGGAGTGCTATAGTATATTATTGCATGTACTGGAGCAAAAAGCTTAAATCTAAATCTAGCAACACCTGGCAGAAACAAGGGGAGGTAATGGACAAAGGTTACTGATTCTCATATATGGTATCATGGTACCAATTGTTTTTCCATAGACCTCAATGCTAATGTTTTGTGAAATAAATATACTTTCTATCCTACCTCAGCATGCATGTCACACACTGTCGCAGAGAACAATGTTAGATTGTCAATTTTATAACAATGAAAATAAGTACTCCATTGCATTTAAGAGAGATAACTCTGCTGGAACTAGACAGGGATAATAGTTATCTAGTTACACCAGACACATTTTCAGTCATGTGTACCACATTTTAAAATTTAAAAAAAAAATACAAAATGTGATCTAGATATGAATTAACATAATCTTACATGTTGCCAAGAGGCTCAACTTTTTTTAAAGCCTAATAGAAAGTACAACTCTTACATAATGCACCAATCACAGCTAGTTTTGTTGTTTATTTCTGAATGCAATGTTCCCTACACCTTAAACTCCGCCCATCTGGGGTTGAACAATTGGTACCATTATACCATATGGTATAAATAAAATATAAAATTTTCATCTTTTTGGGAGGTATTGGAGATTTGTTCCTGATGATAATATAATTGATTAAATATTCTTGGAGTAAGATAATTTGCTTAAAAATTTGCTCTTGTGCCAATTACTGATGTTGATTCAGATATTAGAATGTTATACATGAAATGGAAGAAACCAGAAAATGCAGTGAAAACTCTTAACATTTAATATAGAGATAATAGTTTGCTTTTAACACATTTATTGGAACATGAGAAAAGTATTTTCCTGAAGATTCAGAGACTTTTCTAAGATTACCAGTGAATGTTGTTATTATCATTATTATTTTACAAAACCAATTAATTTGTACTTAAATTATATACCAAATACATGCAAAAGAGAGTTCTTGCTCAGTATGTGAAATTCTGATGTTTAAATAAAGCTGACAATTTGACCATATAAGAAAAGGAAAGTACATGTGCTGAAGACGGATTGAAAGTAGGAGTGCATAGTTAGTACATTATGTCTGTTTTACATGGACCCCCAATGTTGTGATTATGACATAAATATCTACAACCATAGGGTATTTTGCTGGAATAAATATGGTAAACTACACTTGCATTTTATCTCTAGTTTAGCTGAATATGTATGGCATAAAACATCTGTTTTATTATCTCCACAGGTGCTTGGATAATCACTGGAGGAATGGGGGCAGGAGTAATGAAGTTTGTTGGTGAGGCAGTTAGGGATCACATTGTTACCAAGGGCATCTCTGATAAGAACATTGTGGCACTAGGTATTGCCACATGGGGCTGTGTTGCCAACAGAGATAATTTAGATGGTGAAGGGGTAAGTCATCACTAATTAAGTTATCTGCAGTTTGTAAAACTTGTCATAATGCTTGGAACAATATGCACAGTCGTGAGTGACCATATACAGAAAGTGACCAGTGACCACGATTTTTTAGGCAAAATGTACATTCAACACTTCTATGATTGATCACAGCACAAAAACATATAAAGACCACTGACCTTGATAATTCTTTGTAAACATGACAGTTTAGGATGGTTCACATGCAAAATTCAGATTGTTTTAAATAGCACTGCTGTGAATAATGATGTTGCAAAAACAGGGATAAACACCAATGATACTTCTTTAGTTCTTTGTAACCACAACTGCTAAAAAAAGAAATGACAGCTCTGAACAAGAACCAAAAAGTCATCTGGCTACAGGTTTCTTAAATTTTACAGGTCATGAAGTTAGTCTAATTTGTTTTAGATTGTAGACTAAAGTACATGTCACTCCCTGCCATTGATGTTCTGAATCTATGTGAATATCCATTGAGATTAACCATTCTTTCTTGAAATTAAATAGTCATGGATGTACATTAAGTCAGTTCAAAGGTTTGTATTGTTCTTTTTATCTTTTGTGAAAACCTGCACTACACTGATAATGCTATAATGAGAGATCTTTTTCACTGTAACATTTGAGTAAATTGTTAATCCATAATGACAGGGCTGAATAAGGCCTTTGTCTTCATACATTGTATTAGTTAGTGATAATCATTTTCTGAATTTGATTGCTACTGTTGAAGGGTTGTGTTGTTTGTTGCTTTTTTCATGTTATAGTGATTACAAGCCAAACACCAAACCAACTTATGTTAATCTTCATGCAGCTGATTACACCTATTGTATATAGAATTAAGCCCTTAATGTTATAGACTAAACCATGTTATAAGCAACCAGGTCAGTTATCTGAAGAAAATGATGCATGTACCCAAAAAAATGTACGGGGTGGGGTGGACGAGGAAAGTAGGTAATAAATATTGGTGCAAAAATACGTGCTTCATTGGCACAGTTGTCACCTTAAATTGATGCATGTTAAGTGAGAAATACACATGTAGTAAAATCAGGGAAGATATATAATATTTTACTTTATTCAGAGAACCATGCATTGGTACATATATGTATATGCTGTTTATATATAAATATCTAATGTATAGCAATGAATAAAGTATCAACACAATGTACTCACATGCACGTCACATCACATACATTGAATACAAAATACAAGTAATTCCATCGAAAATATTTGCACACACAGATTTAAGATATTCAATAATTTTGTCACAGGTCATATAGGTCTGAATTAAGTGGAAAAAATAGCACAATCGCATAACAAATGATGAAGTACAGTTACTTTTCAGTATGTCCTAAGTTGGTAAAAGTTTACGTTTTAAGCGCCATCAGTAGAGTTCATACTCATAAACTTATTTCCTGTAAAAAGAAAACTTTCATGGCACAATAAATGTGTGCCAGTCATGTTGGAAAATGAAACAATCCATCAGATTCCATTGCTTATATTTAAATTTGGTGCTGACTTCCTTTGAAGAAAGGTTTTATTTTTATTGAAGATTGTAGCCAGCTTTTTCTGTGTTAATGAAGTCACCACTAAAGGACAGCTTTGGAAAAACTAAAGAAATAGCCACTTTTTCTTGTGGCAGCAACATCAAAAAATTGTATTGCATGATTGAGACTGATTTTTTTCTTCATATTTGCTTAGTTTGTTTTCATAACATTTGATGCTTCAAAGGTTTTGTCTGAGTGTGTCAGTGTCTGTGTGCATATGCATGCATGCATGTGTGTGTGTGTGTATTAACTATAACATGTTAGTTGGGAGCCATAGAACCTGACCATGTTATAGATCAAACCATGTTATAGGCAATCAGGTTTGTTACCTGAAGAAAATGATGCATGTTCCCGACACAAATTCCAGAGGATTGTAGGTAATAAAAGAGGGTGGTAAAATATGTACTTCATTGGCACAGTCATCATCTTAAATGAGAAATACACCTATAGTGAAAACAGAGAAGGCATATATATATATATATATATATATATATATATATATATATATATATATATATATATATATATATGGAACCACAAATTGGTACATATATGTTATATATATTCATGTCTAATCTATAGCATGAATAGAATATCAATACTGTGTACTCACCTGCAAATTTCATTACATATATTGAATCCGCAATACAAGTAATTCCTTCAAAAATGTGCACAGAGAATTAAAATATTCAATTATTTTGTTACAGGCCATGTAAGTCTTAATTCAGTGGAAAAACAACTCAATCATGTAACGAAGGATGAAACACATTTACTTTTCAGTGTGTTTCAAGTCAGTAAAAGTTAGTTTGCATTTTAAGCTGCCATTGGTAGCATGCATAACAAAAAACTTTCCCAGCACAAAGGAAACTTTCACAGCACAGTAAACGTGTTCTAGTCACATTAGAAAATGCAAAACTGCATCAGATTCCATTGATTTTATTTAAGTTTTGTACTGGCATCTTTTGAAGAAAGGTTCTTTGCTTTTATTAAAAACTGTAGTCCATTTTCTTTGATGACAGGTGTGTGCATTATTGAAGTCACTGATAAAAGATGGTTTTGGAGAAACAAACAAATGGCCATTTCTTATTGTAGCATGATTGGGACTAATTTTTTTCCATTTGCTTAGTACAGTTTCATAACAATCGATGCTTGAGACGTTATCAGTTTCCTTTGAAATTTCAGCAAACTATTTTTTCTGGATACATTTTTAAAAAGGAATTGGCCATTGTTTGGTGTATTCTAATTATTGTTCCTCCCTGCCTATTGAATAGACCACAAGATGTGTTTTTTTTTTGCTTATTTGTTTTTCTTCTTCACATTTGTGTTAGCAGAGTGATGCTGCCATCCAGGCATGTGTTAAAAATTTAACAAAGTGTCAAAGAATGTTCTGGTCTGATGACAGCGAATATTAGAGAAAATGTGAGTGTTCAGAAGGATTTAATTCTGAGTGAAAAAAAAGGAAGTTTACTACCATCCACACATAAATGTCAGTCTATGTAAATATATTAATTACTAGAGAGCAGCCGAAAAGCTGACAAAAGATAGATTATGAGATAATGCCTTGTCTGGTTGATCTCCATTACAGTCCTGCCCACTTAGGTTGACATCACTTATGTCAACAAGCTGCCTATCTCGACAAAAAAGCAAAGTCCTGGTCTCTTGGTCTACTATTACTGCCAAAATTGTCATGCATATGTCCACATGTCAATAAAAAATAGACATATATGTCAACAGAATCCCTTGGTCCCAGCTTGAAAACATCCTTTGTTGTCTTATCATTTATGTTGACAAGCTGCCAGTTCCTACCCATTCTTTGTTCAACAATTAGTTGATCTTGCTACCACACTTTAATTTTAACACCTTATCAATTATATCAGCAAGCAGCCAGTTCAAACATGTACTTTATTCAACAATTAGTGGATCTTATCAATTATATCAGCAAGCAGCCAGTTCAAACATGTACTTTATTCAACAATTAGTGGATCTTGCTGGCAGGCTTTAATGTCACCGTCAGATTAAAAAAAAAAAACAAGCACAAAAACATGCTTTTGTTTGGTTCTATAAAGTTGGCCTTTCATGGCCACTTAAATAAAAGCAATAAAATCTGATCTTATTCTTGCATTTTCCAAAGTGATCAGTGATTAAAACAGGTTTATTGTGCTGTGAAAGTTTCCTTTTAAACATTTTTTTGTATTTACCAAGGCAGTGTAAACACAGATTAAATTTACAGTCTCTGGAAACTAAATATCTAGCTGTTAAGGGAAGTTGAGGGTTGGGCTTCTCAAAAAGATGTCTGTGAAATATTTTAAATGTAATGAGCTGACATTGTTACTATATTGTATCGTAAGAATTATTTCTTTTTAATACCTCATTAGCATGTGTCAATGTATACAATATTAAGACTTGATTAATCATACCAGCCTCATATCTCTTGTTCGCTTTTATGTACTTTTCACGATGACTTCTGTAACTAAATACAAGTACAGTTTAAATATAACTTGTTGACAGGTTTTCATTTCTCTGTGAATAGCCCCATCCATTTTTTAGCATCAGTAAGATGGGAACAGACTAACCAAAATCTAGGTCAATTAAAGTACAAGTACATGTACTTGAAGGATGTAAATAACTGTGATAATGCCAGACATTGAATATCATAAGGTTTTTCATATTAGGATGTAACCGATGCAATATTTTATTGTGGATTTTATTGCACAAAGGTAACCAAAATGTAATTTGTCAATATACAAGTGTCTTTCACACTGGTTTTGACTTCATGTACAATGGCAGTGTGGTCTAAATCGATCATGGTTACGGATCACTGCCATCTCACCTCTGTCTATGTGAGTTTAACCACAGGAATCGGCAGTTTTATCAATAAAGCATTACAAAATTTCTGAAATCACATGAAATCACCTTAAGGGTATTACAATACCCTTAAGGTGATTTCATCTTCTCAGCAATTTTGTCGTGCTTTATTGATAAAACTGCAGACTCCAGTGGTTTAACTTGTATCTATTTCTGCCCCCCCATAACACTTATCTTGACATCCGCTTATCTTATGTCCACAAATTTTCCTCAGGCCCGAGCATAAATGGGTAGCATTGTACCAGAAATGTCAACAACAACAGCAACAACAAAAATAAAGTACTCAAGCTAGATGTCAAAAAAAGCAGGTTATGATATAACAATGCACTGTTTAGATGGTTTGTCAATATGGACAAAGAGTTTGTTTATGAAACAACAGATAAATTTCTGTGCATTTTATATCTAGTTTGTAGCTTCCTTTCATTGGGCCTCTGAATATCTCCACTCCAAACCAATAGTTGTACATACAAGTTCAAACAGCCAACAATGTCATCAACAAAAATAAATGCCAGATGGTATATTTTGCGGAAAATAAGGACATAAATTGAAGTTTGTGACATTGGTGAAGCCCTACATGATTCCAGGATAAACTTTCTACATGTTATTTTCCATCCTTATGAAGAAAAACTATTTTTTCATGTACATGAAAAACACATAAAATTTCAGGAGCCACACCATTGTCATCTTGTATTATTTATATGAGATCTCTTCCCCAAAATGATAATAAATTTTTTATGTTTTTGTCTTCATACTTTTATGAAAGTTTTCTTTTTCGTCGATGAGAAAAATATGTGTATGAAACTTAGTGAGCCACACCACGACCATCTTATATCCAAATTTGTGTTATATGTGGAATGTGCTATAGCAGGGTCAGACTATATGTATGTATGTATGTATGTATGTATGTATGTATGTATGTATGTATGTATGTATGTATGTATGTATGTATGTATGTATGTATGTATGTATGTATGTATGTATGTATGTATGTATGTATGTATGTATGTATGTATGTATGTATGTATGTATGTATGTATGTATGTATGTATGTATGTATGTATGTATGTGTATGTATGTATGTATGTATGTATGTATGTATGTATGTATGTATGTATGTATGTATGTATGTATGTATGTATGTATGTATGTATGTATGTATGTATGTATGTATGTATGTATGTATGTATGTATGTATGTATGTATGTATGTATGTATGTTTGTATATATATATATATATATATATATATATATATATATATATATATATATATATATATATATATTACATTACCCACCAAAGCCTGCTCAAAACTGCTACAGTTGTTATTACATCTGTCATTAATAAGCTTTCCTTGGCATGCAGTCAGTGAGCTGCATGCAGTTTCAGTGGACCAGAACTACATATAGTTCTGTCCAGATGGCTCAGTTGTCCTAACATACAACCATTACAAAACTGGTTGTCATCACTAAGCAGCCATCAGTTAACTATAACTGGGTAAGTATTATTATAAAAGAAACATAATTTTGCTAAAAAAAATTGCATTCCCAAGGATACACTGAAGCAGGTTGGTACTCAACCCACATGACATTAGTTTTACATACCAATTGACTTTGACTTAATCAATGATGTCTAGGCAAGACATAGGTATCACATTGTTCATGTAGGCACAACTATTAATCTTTCTAGCAAGCTTAGTTTCTCTGATTTTTTTAATATTGTTTTACAGTCATGAAAATTCATTGGTTTATTTTTTGTGGAGGTTACTGCTTATTGCAAAGGGAGGTCACTGTAACCAACTTTTAACAATTAAGTGATATTACTAAGTGTTTGGATTATGCATGGGTGAGCAGGTGAGAGACAAAGTATTAAGTGATATAAACAGTGGCCATTAGAAATGTTTAAATGGACATATACGTGATGGTATCTTTCTCATAGGATAAACACTTTTTAAATGCCCATGTTAAGTCAGTTTAAACATTTCATGAAATTTTTTAAAAATATTGTCTTTCTGATTTTCTATATAACACAAGGAGGGAAAAAAGTATCACATTGATGGTGATGCTCTGGACAGTTTAAAAGAGATCGTTCTGATTATGGGATCTGGCTATGTTGGCCAAATAGATGGCATTTTAACTGCATTATTATTTTGTTGGACAGTATAGTAAAACCTCTGGTTATGACTACCCTCAAAATAAGAACACTAACCATTATCAACTGGTTTGAGTGATTTATATTTCAACCATGTACTTAGAGATCAGACCACCTCCACTTAAGACCACTTTTTTCCCCCACATCAGTCACTGGTCTTGATTGTGAGTTTTTTTCTGTATTGATGTCCACACAATTTACTGTACTCACAATTTCTTATTTTCAGGTCCAAGGGCTCTGGCCAGCTACTTACAGCTCTGAAGATATGGGTGAGACCAAGGAGAGAGAGGTCCCATTAGATCACAACCACACACACTTTATCCTTGTGGATGACGGTTCCATCAACAAATATGGTGTTGAGATTGAAATTGGAGCCAGGCTTGAGAAATTCATATCAAAGAAGATTGACACAGGAGTAGCAGAGACACAAAGTAGGCACAATACTGTCCATTTTTAGATCTACTAGCCAGAAATCGGAAGAGTTCATGAGATAGCCTGTTTACCATCATGTCATGACTCAGTGGTCATAAACTTAGAAATAAAAAGAAGTAAAGCCAACAAGTTTTGTAAAACTTTACAAATTATTCTCTAAATTATAAAATGAAAATGTAAGGAGAACTTTCAGTATTATGAATTAAATCCAAAATAATCCTAAAAGTTCTACACAAGTCCAAGTGAATTGAGTGTTCAAATGAATTTAAGATCAAACAATGTTTCCTCTTAAATTATATCGAAACACAACACATCTGCAGGCTGATCTTAACACAAGAACATAGGAAACAGTAATGAATTAATTTATTAGTTCTGTGTTCTTATATACACCCATATTGTCCTAAATTGCAATATTTTCCTGCTCACTACAGGACATAAGTCACAATACCCAATGTGACTTAACCCATCCATTGGGAATTTTCTCTAAACTTTCAAGTTTGCACAATTAGGGAAGCAGTTCATAATCATATAATACAGTGTAATCCTGCTATAGTATGCTTGATTATAGCATGAATTGAGATAAAGACAACATAATGTTGTGACTTCTGAAAATTTATATATTTGTTCATTCATTTTATTTTTTCAAAGTATGAAAACTAATGTGAAGAGAGTATTATTTTGGGGAAGAGATTGTGTATGAATTTTGATACAACAGATTGTAGCATGGCTCATGAGATATAACAATACTTTCACAAATTTCTTGAAAAAGTGCAATTTTTTTTCAGCCAAAATAAACAAGTTTGATTTAATAATTTAATAAGATGTTATACATTCTTGAAAAAATAAATATCTTTCTTGATGCAAAAAAATATTTCAAGCTTTTATAATTTGTTAATTTATCATTACAGATGTATCAGTAGTCAATCACAACCCTTTCATCTTAGCTTAGTTTTGAAAGAAGTCAGATTTAAAAGCTGATTAGTGTTAATCATTATTATTGAACTTGGAACAGTAAACGGTAGAAAGCATTTTCCATTTTTCTTCAGTTTGTTCTGTGTACAGGTTTTGCTTGAAAAAAAGAAATGATTCTCATCAGAATTTTTAATTAATTAATTTCATTAATTGCTAATTGTTTATCTCACTGCTAAAGTTTATTATAGTTATGGGGCAATACAATACCCCCCCTCCAAATGAATGAGAAAGCCATCTGGCTTTTTGGTGTTATCCATTGTCTTGCAGTCAGTTGACCAATGAATACTAATCTACATTTCCTATTGAAATGATGGTGTTGTTCCTTAACAATTATTCTTGCCGTTGTTGTTCAAACAAATAAGGGTAAAAGTGTCAGTTAGTGAGCAATTACAATAGATAACGGGATGCAGAAACAAGAAGCTTGAAGCTCCTGTGAGGATGAAGTCCAGAGTTAAACAAATGCCATTAGCTTTGAGATTTAGTGTTCACAAATCCAGGAAACATTGTGGTGGACTCAAAAAGCTTATTACCAGAATTTATAAATCAATTAATTTACCTACCATTTTATGAGAAAACAGTAGATTATAGATGACTGCTCAATCATAGGTCATAAATACCTGCTGAAACAAGTTTATGGACATGATTGTCTGCAGGTTTGGTCATTGTCACACACAGGTAAAACAACTCCTACTCCCTATCATTGTCTGCAGGTATGGTCATTGTCACACACAGGTAAAACAACTCCTACTGGCTATCATTGTCTGCAGGTTTGGTCATTGTCACACACAGGTAAAACAACTCCTACTCCCTATCATTGTCTGCAGGTTTGGTCATTGTCACACACAATTAAAACAACTCCCTATCATCTTAACCCTTTTTATTTTCTGGCTTCAAAACATTCTATACACAGGAAAATGTCCTGTCAGTGTTGGAACAAAACCCTTCAAGTCAGAGGGGTGGAGAAATCAGTTGATACAATAAAATTCTACCCCCAGCTGTTTTGCAGTGAAGTAAAGTCATAGTTTTAAAACATGTGTTAACTAACTGACTTGATTGGTTATAGCACTGTTTGGAAATAACATGGTCTTTTATGGATCTGACCATAATGTTAAAGCAGGATCACACTGTATAAAATTATTTTTTTTATTTAACTGTTAAGATGAATGGATAAATAGTATCAAAAAAAAATTAAAAGTTAGGATACTTATTTAATCAACTTATTTCAAAGTATGCAGATATAGTTTAATACAAAAGGATAATTGGAAATCCCGTTAATTATTTATAGCAGCAAATGGGTGTAACTGAAGGTTCCAGCATTTGAAGCATTTTCCTCACATTTGCACAGGTGTGAACTTGGGTCTATTTGTGGAAGCTGAGTTTGCAACGAAACATGGTTGGACAGAAAATGTATGGTTATTTTCAACTTTTAGTCATTGCTGGCACCAATATGCAAAATGAATGGAAAAATTTGTTTGATAAATAAACATTAGAGGGCTTCTGAACTCATTTTAAATTGTACCTGGTGCTTTGTTACAGTGACTATAAAGAGCAAATTAACAGTAATATTTAAGGATATTTACTGTAAAGGCCTTTTTCCAGTTATTAATAAACATGCATCAGTACATATTGGATTGACAAAAAGAGAGTTTGTGCATCAGTTATTGTATTTTCTCACAAATAAAGAAGACAAATAAGATTTGATCAATACATGAAAGTAGATTCTCAATTAATAGAATTGCCATTTCAATGAGAGATGATTAGAAGCCTTTCTGCCTGTTTGATCTCCTGTTTTATTATTCATTGTGATATACAAAATTAACAGATAGCTTGAGACAGTTTTAATCAAGCAATAAATAGTTATGTTTTTTATTTAGTAATATATGAAACATATTCTCGGCAAATAATGTAATAATAGTTTGACCTATTTATACTGTACATTGGTCTTTTTACAAAGCCATTTGAAATGTGAATTTCTTGATTCAAGGAAAGAAAAATTCAAAATATGTAGTTAAAAAGTAATAAAAGATTGAAATGAATTATAAATGGTGATTTTTTGGTTTCATAATCTACTGTTTCATTATTTGATGTCTCAGTTACACATTTATGGGAACTTAATAACCAGTTGGGTAAGTTTCAGTTGAGTCAACAAATAGTCATTTTTCATTTGGGATTATATCAAATACATGCTCAGAAAAATACATATATAGTTTGACATAACTAAATTGTACTTTTGTATTTTTTCAAAGCCATTTGAAATGTCAATTCTTCTTGATTCAAGCAAATAACCTAAAAGTATGTGACTAAAAATTAATAACTGAAATGATAAATGGCCTTTTTGTGCAATTATAAATAGTGATTCTTTTATTAATCTCTTTTTTCATTATTGTTTACCACATTTAAGAATTCACCTAATGTTGAACAGCATTTATATGATTCATGTAACAATACTTTTTATCATTGGACATATCTAAATTATACCTTGGCCATTTGAAATGAGAACCTTCCCAATTTTAACATGTTGACAAATCTTAGTAGAACTTCTATTTATGATAATTTTAAGGTTGTTCTGAAAATTACTGCATTTTATGTATGAAAAAAAATATAATACATTTAAATAACTATTATTTTATAGCTAGACTCTGTATGAAAAATTGGATGGAATGAAAATATACATTAAATACAGTATTTTCTTGGAATTCCTTTTAGTCCAATGTCCAATGAATAATAGTCCATTTAGAGTAGGTAAATATTAAACTATGTAAATAAATTTGTGATTGCTGCTTTCACCGATTCCACAAAAATTGATACCACATGTAAAAATAGTAAATTTAGAGTGGTATCAAAAGTCTAACTTGGTATTTGGCTAGGATGCTGTTTTTTCTCTAAGTATCTACTTGGTAATTCCCTTGTTCATATTATCCTTACACTGTCCTTCCATGGGTACATAGCTGAAAGTACCATTTTCTCAGACATGGGCCCAATGCAAGTGGCTATAAAAGTTTCACTTGGCAGTGTCCAGTTTCACTTCCACCAACATGCACACAAGTGTCATACATTTTTTTTAATTTGAAAATGTTTTAACCAATTGCAAAGACATAAGAAATACACCAATACTATTTAAAAATCTAATTTATGTGTTTAGTTTCTCTAAATAGTTTATAATTTAATTAAAATTGGTATCTTTCTTTCCAAAAATTTCTGATTCCATTTCATTCAAGGCAAAATTTTCTCCAGGTCCTGATATAAACCAAGATAAAATACCAAATATTTTCAGCCTTTCTGTAACTACAGTTTGTATCTCTTAAAAAAGCAGATTTAAGTCCCATAATTAGTTCATTTCACACTACAATGGATGCATTATAATTACAGAAGACAACCAGGCCATATACAATGGAATCAGCAGCATGCACGTTTCCAAATTATTGCCTTGAAATAATAATCACCTTTCATTAAGGGTAAAGAATATTAAGTTAGGCACATTAATAAGTTTTTAATCCCCTCCATATGCCTCATTGTCAAACAGATGCTTGGGTACAAGTCTGTGTTTATTAAATCATGCATTAGGATGTATTAGCAGGAAACATGATACACACAAGCATATCATTATTATTCATGAAGGAATAGTGAGTTCTAATTAAAGGTACAAAATTCATGTGTCATGTACTTGGCAGTGTACAGAAAATGTATTGTCGAGTCTGTTAGACAAGTAAGAAGACAACTTTTCAAAGATGACTGATCTACAAATGGTGCCCTAACTGGGTGAAGACATTTTATTGTGATTGTCTTTCATAAGTTTTATAATAAGCATGACATGTAATTACACAAGGTTTTGACAAGGAAATTAAGTCAACACAGTTGATCTATTTTGTTTTTTTACAAGTCCAATACACAACACTTAGAATACAGGATCAACTTGATCTGTAACAGAAGGGGTCATGTGCATTGTTTCATATGATATGTTTAGCTCGGGGAAGTGGGATGTAGTGGTTAAACTGTAGTACATGTTTTTTCCAATTATATTGTGGAGTTGAATGAGCATCAGGTTGGGATTAATAGATACTTTCTCATATGCATTGATGATCAGGATGATTTTATTAATGCATTTTCATTAACAGAAACACAAGAAAAATCAGTGATATGTAAAAATGTGCAATATTGAACCTACTATAGTTAAAGAACATCTGACTGCAGAAATATTTTTGCTTGTAATACTAATTAATAGATGCCAGATGAAGATGTTTAAATTTAAATTTGCTGTGTTGTATTTTACATATTAAATGAAACTGAGTTATGCTGCATGGGATTTAGTGAATTTATTCCTTTAATTATAAACTGATTGAAGTCCAAATGAGTTCGAAATCTATGCACTCTGTATGTTAAATGGTTTGTCATCAGTAGTCCTCAGGTATTCATCAAACATGGGTTACCCCTTATCTGTTTCTAATTTCTTATGTCTTTCATGCATGTAGGTGTGGATTTGCCAGTGGTGAAGATAGTGGTTGAAGGAGGAGTTAACACGATGAAAACGGTCTGGAAATCAGTCAGTGAAGATATTCCAGTTCTGGCATTGGAGGGATCTGGTCGAGCAGCAGACTTCATCGCTTTTGGATATCACTTGTCAAAATTCAAAGATGAGTAAGTCTTATGTGTAATGGAAAGTTGGCTGGATTCAATAATGAAAACATATACTAAATTAAAACATTTGTTTGTTGGTTTTATTAAAAATACACATAATGTGTGGCAGCTGTAACAAGGGCTTTCCTTTTTAGGGAGAGTTATCTCACTGAAAGAAAGTCTTGCAACATTTGTTTTGTTTGCTGGAGAGTGCCATATAGAAGTTTGGCAAGAAAATCCATTATGAATGTCTGATATTTATTCAGACATTAGTAGCTACATACATATGGAATTGCATGCAAGAAATTTGATGTTCACAGTTAATATAGAGCACATTGTATTTGTCTGTGCGTTGCCATCACAGCCCAGATTTATTTCCACCCTCTTGAAAATTCCTAGACAGAACAAGCTATGCAATAGTGATATCCTTTTCCTTGTAAAACAAGACAAATTTCAATGTAGTCAATGTGGATAATGTGACTGGGTGGGACATCATGCATGTCTGCGACATGATGCCTCATTGCTAAACATGACTATAAACTGCCACACTGCAGACATCATAGCGATATGACTGAAAAATTGTTAAAGCTATGTTAAAAAAAAATCATAATCACATCACATTTTGTTGATCTGGAAGGATGACCACATATGGGAATACGTTTTGTGTCTTAAATTGGTGTATAGCTGTTGACTTGAGAGAAGATAGTTCAGTCTGCTGGGCTCTAAACTATTGATACTTAAAGGTGTTTTGTTGTGACCAGTTTGAGTTGAAGTTCTGTTTTATGAAATTAGTGATTCTTTTCCCTGGAAAGTTACAAGTACAGAATTCTTGGACAAAGACATTCACTGAAATTTATTTAAAATTAAAAACTGGAATAATATTTTCAGTCATACAACAAGGAACTGTTGATACAGCAACTCTTTCAAGGTTACAACAGATATCATTGCCTTCCATTTTAAATTTTATTGGGACTTGAACTCAGATTCATTTATGACTTGTGAATAATAGGACTTTAATTTTTTAATTCTTGGATTAATTTTGGATTTGATTCGTAAAACCGTAAGTTCTTTTTTTCATTTTTACCTTTATTTTATATGGAAATACATTATTTGTTGTTACTTTTTGTAAGAACCTAAACACATAACATACATCTTTGCCAATGGTTTCAGCACCCATCCCTGAAATCCACAGATCTCAAATTCCAGTCAACAGTAACTCAGCTTTACATGAAGTAAGCCAGATTGCAATCACTTGAGGAAACCAATTTATGATACAGTAACAAACTCCTTTGAGTTCCATGGAACCCGTAACCAGACTTGCATCTCCATGCAGTGCTCAGTAATGATATGTAATCTCCAGGCCCAAGTAGAAAGGCTAGAACAGGAACTCTGCACTAAAATCAGAGTCTACACAGCATTCAAATGGATAAACCAGGTGTGAAAAAAGTGTGCCAGGAAACCCAGACAATACAATATACAAACATGTCAAAGGACCAAAACACAGGAGCATGTCAGGGCATTTAGACCATTCCAAAACCAGCTGTTACAAAATAGTTGTTATACACACAAAAAGATGCAACCTCACCAGTTAAACAAGATGTGTCTCTTTTACAGGTATCAGATGGGCAGAACCAATAATCATTTAAAGCACATACTGTAAACACTGACCATCATGTGTCTCTGCGTCAAATCCTAGGTGCAGAATGAACTGCTCAAAAAATAACCTCCAATTATCCACAGTATGAGGCTAAATTAGGTACAAATAATAAATACAGCAGTCCCCAAACTCTCAGTCAGTCTATTCATGGATACCAAGAAGTCCAAGCAATGTATCTGAATCCCACACTTGTCAATCAAAATCAGCAAAGTAATTAAATACAGATCTCTTCTCCTTGGATCATCAATAATCAAAAAAAGTAAAACCAAGAGGATTATATAAAACTGATGTAAAAACCCACAGAGCTGCAACTATTAATACTGTCACAGAAAAAATATTGGAAGTGGATATGTCACTATATCATTCTGTAATTCTTCTCATTGATGGCAATAATTATAATAATGGCCAATCTTTAAAGGGTATTGAGGATGATTATGAAAGCTTGTTTTATGCCATCAGGTCCAAAAACACAGATTGTAAAATAATCGTGTCAGGTCTACCGCCAAGAAGGGATGTGCTTATGACTCCACTAAATGATACCCTAAGTATGTTGTGTGAGAATTCTAAATAATCTTTGTTCCGCAATACAGGACCTTCTTCAAAGACAATCGAGTGAAACAACAATGATACCAGCGAGACCAAATCCACTTATCCAACAAAGGTACTGCCTTGCTCATTAAGAATATAGACCAGTACATAAGACTTATAAAAGGAGTTGGGCGTGAGTCAGAAAACTGCTTGTATTGTGGAGAGCATGGTCATGTAACAGCGGTGTCTGCATGGAAAACATATTTGTTTCCATGTTTGTAAGGAACTAGGACATAAGCAAAAGTTGTGCATATACCAGTAGATAGAAGGCAAAGATGTACAGGCCTATACAATACATATCCATCAACAAAATGTATTGCAATATGTTTATACTTTTCAGTGTAATAATTATAACTCTATAAACAGGTTTCAGGCACTATCTGATTTTGTGTACAAAGTGCATCTTGTTAACATGTAAGCAACTATGTAATAATGTGTAAGGTACTTCTCCCTCTGAGGCTTCTCAAATGTCTAATATATCAATGTCTTCTTGTACAAATGTGAATCAGTCTCATATTGAACATTCTCATGTACCTACTACATGTGGTCATGGTACAACTGATGGCTCTTTTTCGTGTTTTTATGTAAATAATCAAGATGATGAACAGATCTGTCAAGTCTAAAAACAATACATTGCACACCACCATGTCTGAAAATCAATCCTCTCATCAAAATTGTCATGACTTTGGCCTTAAAAGAGGTCTGCAAGTAATCAACCTAAATATTCAACACATCCTGTCTAAACTGGATGAAATTAAGTTAATATTACAGCAAACTAGATCAGTCATTATTCTTGGTCAATGTGAAATCTTTCTTTCAGATGCTATTGATGATTTGGTTTTCCAAATACAGGGGTTCAACTTTGAAAGAAAAGATAGAGAATCTGTGGGGGTGGAATTGGAATATTCTTATCTATGTAGACAGTTCCATTAGTTATTGATTGAGAGAATATTGGGGTAGAGAGTATCTGGATCAAAGTAACCATTGCCCATTCAATGCCAATACTCTCATGTTCAGTTTACAGGCCACCTTATTCCACAGCTGATTGGATTGATAGATTTCAGGTGCAAATTAAAAAGGGATTACTAGAGGAAGATTTAGAAACTATCATAATAGATGATTTTAACATTGACTACATGAAAACTCCACAATCAACATGGATAAGTAACTTTGAAACTTACAACTTTAATCAATTAATTAACATCCCAACTAGAGTAACAAATAAAAGTGCTACCATCATTGATCATGTCTATATTAATAAACCAAAAACATAAATGAAATTAATGTGCCAGTGTAACCACTACCTGCTCTGTATAACTAGACATCTTTCAAAATCATCTAAAAATGGTCAACATATTGAAATACATTACAGGGACTTTAAACAGTTTGATGAGGAAATGTTCTTAAATGATCTAGTTTGCAAACCCTTTCAATCAGTCTGCGATATAGCTGATGTCAACACTGCCTTAGACAGATGGTATCAGATGTTCAATGCAGCCTTAGATAAACATGCCCCAATTAAAACAAAAATGGTTCAACAGTAAATTACACCCAAGTGGATTACCCCAGAGATCATTGAGGCTAGGGATCTAAAGAGCTGATCCCACCAAAGAACAATTGTTTTTTCCCTAGACTTAAGCAAAATGAGGATATAATAACATCTGTACAAGACTTTGTGAAAACATGCAACAGTTTCTTCTTAAGCATCTCCTGTAACAGTATTGAGAACCAAACTAACATCCCAATTGAACTTGATGCTCATCTATCATTTATAAGAGCTAAAATTCCTGATGATAATTATTTTTCAATAGCTGATGTTTTTGATATGCTAATTAAGGTGAATATTAATAAATCCACTGGATTGAATGATATTGGTCCACAAATTCTTAAAATTGCTGTACCAGTAATAACAAGCTCATTAAGACATATCATAAACTTAAGTATAATGAGTGGTAATTCTCCAGAAACACTGAAATGTGCAAAGGTTACACCTATCTTTAAAAAGGAGAACAGGAGGATCCAGGAAATTAAAGACCAATATCAATCTTATCTGTATTGTCAAAATTATTAGAAAAGCATGTAGCCATTCAGGTCTGTACATTTTTTGAAACATACTCTTTATTTCATGAAGCACAATCATGACTTATAAAGTACCACTCGTGCCAAACAGAACTTACCAAATTAATTGATCAGTGGCTGAAGAAAATGGATAATGGACATATGACTAGGATTATTTTCCTTATCTTCAGGAAAGCCAGTGATCTTGTTGATCATGAAATTCTGCTGCAAAAGTTGAACTGTTACAGGTTCGACAATCCTTCTTTAAACTGGTTTAGATCATACCTAAACCAAAGGTCTCAATAAGTAAACATTTGCAATATTAGCTCTCAAATTTGCACTATTCATTCAGGGATCTTTCAAGGCTCAGTTTTAGTCCCTTTCCTCTTCCTTATCTATATCAATGAGCTACCATTAAAAAAATGAATCCACAAATACAGATTTGTTTGCAGACAATGCAGCCTTGTATTACATCTAGTTGAGATACTGAAGTTATCCAACTGAGATTAAACTCATTCCTTATTAGAGTCCAAAACTGGGCACAACAAAATAGGATGGTAGTTAATGAAGGTGAAACAAAACATATGATTTTTAGGACATCACAAAAGCTACACAAGTCAGGGAACCCAGAACTATCTCTTGCAATAAATTATCATCCATTAGAAAATGTCATACATGAAAAGCTTGTAGGTGTGTTTGTAGATTATAATTTATTATGGAATAACCATATTGATAAGCTTTGTAAAACACTGCCATCCAAAATTGCCCTACTCAGCAGAAGCAAGAAATATTTACCTATGGATACTCACAATCTATACATGTCATATATTCTTCTAACAATGGATTATTGTTCAAATGTGTGGAAAAATTGTGATAAATCTGAGCTTGACAGGATTTATAAACTTCCAAAAAAGCAGCCTGCATAATTTTAGATGCATCTATTGACCATCCCTCAAAATCATTGTTTACAGAACACAAATGGTTCACAATATGACAGGATAGATTTTTTCACAAAGCAGTTCTTTTATATAAATGTCTACATGGAAATGTACCAGAGCATCTTCAGGACTTATTCAGGCCTTTTTCAACACAATACCATTTGTGATCGATATCAAATGGAAACCTTCAAACACCAAAACCAAGAACAGAGCAATTTAAAAAGAGCTTCCATTACTCTGGTACAGTTATGTGGAAGAAGCTTCCACTACATTTTAAAATCTGCTGAAAATATTAGAGTTTTACGAAGAAATATCATGAGCAAATATGTGTTTATAATAGATAATGGAATTTAGAATTTTAATACTAAACATGTGAAAATAAACAGTAATTATTGCTATCTTCATATAATGTGCATTGTGATCCTCTCCTTAAGAGGGCCTGAAGTAAGAATAGTCCTTGACTAATGAGTCATCCACTATATATAAAGCATTATTATTATTATTATTATTATTATTATTATTATTATTATTATTATTATTATTATTATTATTATTATTATTATTATTATTATTATTATTATTATTATTATTATTATTATTATTATTATTATTATTATTATTATTATTATTATCTCTGTGAGGGCTATGTATAAACATTAGGTTTACCCTTAAATTTGTTACGACTCTATGGTTACAAACTTACGTAACAGAAAAGAAGCAAAACCAACAAGTTTTATAAAACTCTACAAACAATTTGATTATGAAAGTCTTAAGTTAAAAATGTGAGAGGAACTTACAGAATTATGAAGTAAATCCAGACTAGTCTTTATGAAGGTCTATGAAAGTCCTAAATGAATGAACAGTTCCATATAAATTTCAATACTGGAAATTTAAAAACCATGTCATTGTCAAGATGGTGTTGTCTAGAATTTCTTTTTACCAATTGCAGCATAATATTATAGACCAAATAAAGCACACTTTCTATTTCCACTGAACTGTTCAAGAAAATGTTTTCCTCTCGAAAAATATCTAAGTACAACATAAAATATGTTTGCAGAGTAACATCAGAAAGACAATAAATGTGAATGACTTCAAAAATAGGAATGAATCTGATTGCTTAATTTTCTCCTTATATACACTGTATATTGTGATTGTACTTCACAATAGACCCCATGTGACGATCACTGTTTATTTTTTGTCGAATTAAGCACATTCACATAACCTTGCACAACTAATGGGAAGCCAAATGATTCTCGAAACATCTGTATTCCATCAGTCAATGAGAAACTCTGCCATACATGCCATTTTAAGTCTTATTATTAGGATTATTATTACTAATTGTCTGTACAATTAAATGTCTATTTATAGAGCCTATGTAATACTAATCTTAAATCATGTAGGCCAGGTTCAAATGACGATAATCTGTACACATCGCAATGAATAAGAATTATAAAAATAGATGAAATTATATATCAGGAGTTACAAAAAATATAGATATACATAACCCATATATGAAGGTTATATATATAAATATTAGTTACACTCTTATACCTTTATGTTGATCCAGGTTGTAAAATGTGACCATTTATATTTGAAAATAACATTCACATGTACATTATGATCTATTGTTTATCCCTATTTTATTTATTTCCAGTGAAGAGAAATCCAAATTTTCTTCAGAATTCGATGATAAATTGAAGGAGAAAGCGGGAAATGTATTTGAATGGAAGGCAAAAGACAGCAACAAAGAGGAACAAATTGGAGAATGTGTTCGACAGCTGAAAGATATACTTGCCAACAAAAGAAAGATGGTATACAATTTTCTGTCATTGTTTTCATTGTGTGTGTGTGTTTACAATCAGTTCCATACATCAGTACATGTGCAGTTGTATGAAATCCCTATTGGAATACATTATTGGCATGTGGTTTGGGGTTCTTTGCAGGTTTGCATCTAACAATAAATGTGAAAACTAAAAAAAAAATCTCATTATTAAAAATTTTGGGAACTTGTCTTTCTGTAGAAAGTATTTTGTTTCAGGTTTTTACTGTTACACTGAATATAATGCAGCTGTAATTACAAAATTTCACAAATCCTGGCACAAAAATGGCTATCTGTGTCTCTATCAATTTTCTGTGCTACCAAAAAAGTACATCATCAAAAAAATAGAATGTTCCTAGTAGCAGGATTTCTAAATTACTACTTGTGATATTTATAATTTTTGTTTATTTTATTGCTTTATACTACTAGAGATGTTTGTAAAAAAAAAATTATAACATTTATTTTCATACCTATAGGATATGGTATACACTTGCTTACAAGTCAGGGTCTATGGCAGACAATATAGACCCTGATTTTCAGTTGCATAATGTGTTGGTGGTTTAGAGTTTTTATTGCTTGTTCTACTGATTAGTCCTAACAAACTGCATAGACTCAAGTCTGATGGTGCATTATACAGTGCCATATCTTGGTCTGTGAATTATACAGTGGCATATCTTGGTCTGTTCAGTTGCAGTTGCCTTTGAAAACAGGCAACAGGAAGATTGTCAGACAAGTTGTGTAGAAAATTTTTGCTTTTGCTAGAAATATTTGACAGATGTTTAATATTTTGCCAAATTTTTTTGTTTTGTTTTGCAAACTTTAAAATTGACAATTAAACAAATGGCTCTTGGATACTCAATTGTATATAAAATTATGGTAATTTAGGCAACAGATCTTCTTAGTATTATGTGAAGGCTAATTCAGATACTTTACTAACCTTATGAAATGGCAGGTCTATCAGTAACATTCATTGGGAGTGTTTACTGTTTATATACAAAATACTTTGACAGAAAATACATGTAACCCGATTTTCAGGTTAGATCAAATAATGGATAGTGCTAATGAACTGAACCTAAGTTATGCCGTTCAGGTTCCAAAATGGTATTGGTCAAATCAAGTCAATATTGACTTTTCATTGTATGGTTAAGATGATATAAAATAGATAAGGCATCAGTGTCTTATTTTGTGCTTTAAAATAATAGAAAATATGAAATTATTTTCAAACAGTTTAATTTGACTAGAGCTGCCTTGCAACCATAAACAATAATAGAGCATATTTTGAGGCTCTCTAGTGCAGAGAATATGACAGCTTTCAGAATTGAAAATTATTTATTTTGAAGGCAATGTTACTTCCTGAATGAGGTCTTTTCCATAAAAACATACATGAGACCCATGGAAGGCACTTCTAATAGGGGTACTCACTGATAATGCAATTTAGAAATTTATTATCATTTTAATATGAATTTCTGTGAAGTCAAAGTATATTTTTAAAAAATAAATTCCTTCGCTGGGTACCATGTATGTTTAAATGAAACAGCCTTGATATGATGCAATGTTTTTAAGGTAAATAATTCAGTGTAAAAGAAACATCCATCAAAGTTTTTTCACAAGTCCAAAAGTATCAAATGTCTTGAATGAATTCCAATAGTCTTGAATGTTTTGATATACTTGTATATATTCTGTATTATATATTTCGAGATAGTGTGTCTGACTTTAGATTTACATAAAATATATACTATCTTGAAATATATAATACAGAATATATACAAGTACTTTCAAACAAACCAATTAGGAAAGCTTGAGAATTTGAAAAGGCACAAGACTTTTTTGTGGGATCAAGAGCCATCATTTCTGCAACAGACACAACATAATTTGGTCACTGATTCTAGCATGAATACTTAAGTGATATATAGAGGATATCAATGAGTTTTGAGAAGATATAAGGAAATATTTCATGAATGAAGTGAAAACAACTGTATTGTTATGAGTGGCAAAGTCATGAGGGAAAATACAAAATGTTTCCATTTTAGGAAAGAAATACTTCATTTATCTACTCATAAATAATAAAGATTTTTTAATTATATATTTTGGAAAGCAAAAGCAGTTGATTTGCATGGAATTTATCTATTCCATGGCAATGCTATTAATGCAGCAAAAAAGAAGTTCCAACTATTACTACATCAATAAAAGAAGTTCCAACTACGTAAAGTCATTTATGATAGAGACCTTTTACAAATTGAGCTTGTGCAAATAATGTTTCATATTGTATCTTTTGTTGAATTGATGAAATGAAAAAAAGATATTTATTTTTTAAACATTTCTTGTGTGGATTGATACTGTAAACATAGGGGTGTGTGGGTACTGTAGAAACTTCTGAAGTGGTCGTATCCCAAAGATTTCCAGAGTGTAACATTTTGAAACAAAAGATTTTAATGTATGTTAATTTGCCTTTGAAATTTGATTCTTTATTTTGTCCATTTTAAACATGACTTGTCCAGATTAATCATGCAGTCTAGTTTGGTAACAGATGCTGCACCCCAAATTTGATCATCACTTAATTTTGATTTGCAGTTAACACTCTTCAGCACCCAATTTCTGTCATTGTCATACATGGTTATGATTGCTTTGAGATTCAGAATCACTACTGAAACAAGTTTATTGATATTTTTAAGAAAGTGTTTTTAAAAACAATTTGTCCATTTGTCATAAATTATAGCAAGTATATGGCACTTTGTGACAGAATATTGAATATTAACTGTTCATGTAAGTTTAGTTACTAGTCATATGCAGGCTTCATGTGGAAAACAAGTGCTAAAAGTTAATACTTAAAGCCTATTTTTTGTTGTTTGGAGTTCACTAATAGGCATTGTTTAATGATGCCTTCTTATTGATTAAATTATGTATATTAGAGGGTTGTGACACATTTTAAGATCTGCTTATCCTGAGAGATGGAGGGGGGGAAGGAAGGAGCAGAAGAAGAAGATGAAATAGCTATAAGTATTGAAATATAAATTTGAATGACATCTGTAAAGACAGATATATTTCCAAAATGGACAATGAAAATAATTCCAGAAGTGATATTGCCACTGTGTTGATGAAAGGGCTATTGCCGCTGTGGTGATATTTTATTCCCACCAATTTGTTCAGTATCTCCTTATGAAATATATAATAAAGTTTCACATATACCCCAGGATATTTTCATGTCCATGTACTTGTTGTTGTTAAGTTATTCAGGGACCAATATCAAATTATTTTATCACCTCACATGTCCTTTATTAATGAGAAATTATAATGTTAGCTTATTGTTATCCTTTTGTGAATTTTCCATGCCAAAAACAGTTATTCAATTTCAGACTCTTACAACCTGACAACCATCCTACCCTCTCATTATTAATGCCAGAGCAACTTGAAATGTTCTTGGGAATTTTATCTTTGAAAACTTTGGCAAGGATTCCACTGGTTGTGCAGTATTCATCCAAAGAAAAACTCATTCATATTTTCTCATACAAATGCAGGAACATACAAATATTCAATTATTAATTTATTTGTACCTTATGCATGACTTGAAAATGTGTAGATTAGATGTAACCCAAGCTTATTTATTTGTCTTTGAGTTATTAAAATGTTTTTTTTTTCTATTTCCTTCACCAACATCCCCAGCAAGGAGTTAAGATCAATGAAGTTGTAATGTTTGTGTATTATTAAGGTGCAGAATGGTGCTCATTGAACAAGAACAAAAGAAATTTAAATTTAGAACCTCATTAAATCCATTTATATCATGTGTAGATGTGCAGTCTGTGTTCGGGGAATAGCCTTTTGAAATGGATACTTTAACAGTGGGATATGCACTAAAGGGGATAATGCATGAATATTCATTGCAGTTTGTATTAAAGTGTGGGGATAGTGCTATACTATTATCTGAGAGGCCCAGAGTGGCCAAGTGGTCTAAAGCGCTGTCCATTATGGATCACTGCCATCTCACCTCTGTCTGCGTGAGTTTGAGTCTAAGATTCAGCTAATGTAAATATGTGAGAAAGCTTACCATTAGCATCTCGTGGGTCGGTGGTTCTTTCTGCAGATTTCCCAGTTTCTTCCTCCACCATTAATACTGGCCACCATGTATAGCCTATCGTGTGCTGAAAAATGGCGTTAAGCCCCAGAACAACAACTGGACAACAACTAGTATCTGTCTATTTGTCTATTTATTCAACCATTTGTTATTCACCACATCTCTAACGAAGACCCTTGGGTCATGGTTTTCTCCCAACTCAGGGGTGGCAGAACAAGACGTTAACCAGTGAGGAGGCATGGAAGAAGTAATAAAATGTACAAGGGTTAGCCATGGAAATATCAGATTCTCATGTTTTTATTCAAGCGTCAAGTATTTACCAGGTCTTCTGTGTAAAATTGCATACAAATATTAGCGATATAGTTGCTGAAAGATTAATGACTTCTATTATTTTTTTCCAGATCAATGTTTTCAATTTGAATGAAGCAGACACCAAAGACATTGACAGAGCCATACTGTATGCACTTCTGAAAGGTAATTAATGTTTTAATTAGTAATAATACAAAACCTGCTATTATTGCTTTGCTGTACAATTTCCTGGTGCTAGGTAATTATTGTTTTAATAGTAGTAATACAAAACCTGCTAATACTGCATTGCTATACAGTTCCTGGTATTAGTCCCCAGACCAAAGAGATAGTTCCTAAGTCCAGTTATTATTTGGGGATCTAAAAAAACAAAAAAAACCCAATATAATCCCAGTCTGATTCCTTAGTCAACTTATGTCATTCAGAATATTGTCTTTTTTCCTTGCACTTTATCTTGTTTTCATCTGTCTCTTGAACACTCCAATTTTTCATCATTAATGTGGTTGCTTGACATATCATACCCTTTATTGTGTTGTATTTTATATGATCACCCATGTCCTAAAATATTTTTTTGTTCTTCTGTGTCCCTTATTGTTAAATTTTTGGACTTTGTGTTCCTGACAAGTGAAGCAACGCTACTTTATTTGTATCCCCTTCTTGGTACAGGTGTTAGGATAAGTATCACCTACCCAAATCTTGTTCCAGTTCAATGCTTTTTTTAAAAAAAATTTGTATTCCTTTCTCAAGGTCTTTGTAAATGTGGTTATAAAACGACTGCATGGGATGTGTACCCATCATACTTAGCATGCACCATGTACAAATGGTTGTCCTTATTGTTGCATTTGGTCCCATGAGGTATGGGTCTTGGCATCAAGTCACCATGTTGATGGGAACAGGAAGATGACCCCACCATTTTTAGGAGAAGGGGTCCAAGACAGTTCCCCATTTAAGGAAGTGGTGGAGAAAAGTCACCCATACATGATAGTGATTCCTGCCTTCTTGCCACAAAGAAAGAGCTGGTTTCTTCTCACTCTGATAGATCTCTAGCAGATCTGATGACAGATTCAGGGAAGATTGTTCATCAGATTAAAGTCAGAGACTCCTCAATAACATCTTTATTGTCTGCTATGTCTTTGCCTGGTCACCAGTTTCCAATCAATGATTAGGACAATTAGTGCTGGTCATTGTGTTTTTTACTGGGTACTAGGTGTTGGTCACTGTTCAGTGGGTAGTGGATGCCTATTTCAGTATTTTGAAAGAGTTTACTGTCACTGTGGCCTTGAATTTTCTCCATGTATTTTAATTTGTTAAAAATGTAGATTTCAATCATATCTAAAAAGTTTTTGTATTTATTGGTCAGAAGCCAATTAAATGATACTAATATTTCATTAATTTCAAAACAGCTCAAAAGAATATGAAAAAAACCAAAATTCATTGCAAGTCCAGTCATTCAGACCCTCTAGAAAAATATTCTTTCAGAAGAAAATCCTTATAATAATAATAATAATAATAATAATAATAATAATAATAATAATAATAATAATAATAATAATAATAACATAAATACCCATTTATAAACAGTAATCAACTGTAAAGAACATTTTTAACATATATATTTTTAATTTTTGCTCATAAAATGTGACAGTTCCCATTGTAAGTTGTTTCATCATTAGAAAAGAAACTGTTGTTGCAGTCAAACAGTTAAATGATTTTGGTCAAAGAAGTTTCAATAGTTTTTCTATACTCTTACAACATCAAAACTGAAATTAAAATTTCATCTTTTTGCAGTGGTAAAAATGATGACACCTTTATTACATTTGTGTAATTAAAAAAGGGATTGATAAAATTGAGTTGGCTGACTTATCTAGGTGATAGAAATCCAGATTGTGTTTGGTCTAAATTGTCATTAGGATTATAATTACTGGTTTTATGTTATGGAGTATGCGTTATGCATGTAAGATTATGTTAAAAGATTTATGTGAATGTCCTGTTAATTCGCTATTTATTTTGTGAGGTAGAAGTTTTTATGGATTCTGACATTGGTAAAGAACCAGTGAATTTAAGACGCAAAGAAAAATTATCACTGTGTAAATATCAGAACTCCTTTCTTATCCATGAATTTATATACCAAGGAATGTTCAAATTTTATAAAACTATAATAATTGAATCACATGAAAATTAACAAATTCATGTTTTCATTTGATATATTAGTCTTGATATTATTCAGGATTCTATGAATTATACACATCTTCTACATCTTCAGCTAACAAATCCAATGCAAGTGCACAGCTGGCATTAGCTCTGGCCTGGAACAGACCTGATATTGCCAGAAATGAAATCTTCACATCCAGCAACCGTGAACAATGGAAGGTTAGTAACATATGATACATGTCTGTGTCTGCAGTCTAAACTTGTAAATGCAAACTGTAAAAACATCTTAGACTCTTTGCTTGAGTTATGGATGGAAATTAGTCTTGTATTTTTTCTTTTATTATGGTCTTTTGTCACATGTGGAAAATAAATCTATAGGTCTTCTACTTATGAAAATATATTGGTCCCCCAATTGAAAAGTCCTTCTTAAGTGAGGCTACCTTTGATCAGAGACCACATTGCTTTGTACCAGAATGGTATTTATAATTGTATCATTTTGTTCCCCACAATATAGGCTACCCCTGACCAGTGTCCACATTGCTTGGCACTAAAATAGTTTTTTTTCTTCTCAAGGAAGGCAATTCTCTTTATAAGGCTACCTGTTCATTGTGGACAGCATAACATCATAGAAGGGGACCACTGTATAAAAAATGGCAGTTTTGCATTGCAGCACTTTAGTATTGCTTCAGGGCTGATGGCAAGAAAAATTAACATATATCGATCCAATCACCAGGTGGGAACTACAGCAAATTCACTATTTATTATATACCAATAGTTGTGGATTTCATCTTGCTACACACCATCAGTTTAAAGACTGTATTTGTTTTTTTTATTGTTATTAAAACTCAGTCTGCTCATATACTGTTCATTTTTGTTATAAACATGGCAGGTCCTATATTATTATTATTATTATTATTATTATTATTATTATTATTATTATTATTATTATTATTATTATTATTACATCAGCTTCAGTACACTCTAGTCAAGTTCATGAACTGTGGTAGATGTCATGCTACCTGTATAAAAGAAAAGCAATGAATTGAAGTCAGTTAAGTCATCATCAGAAATTTATCTACGAATTTGACCTTTGACCCATTTGTGTAATGACGTGCAAACTACTCATTAGAAGAAGTTCTAATATGAGATTACTTTACAACATAGGAATTCTTTGAGAGCAGACTTTATTTGCTAAAATTATATCTTTTTGTCTTCTCTCTAAAAATACAAAACATAATCCATATTTTCCATTGAAAATGCTTGAACCCATCATGACAGTGCATATGATCTTGACTGCCAAAAATATGTACATGATTTGTTTTTGTTTTTCTGTTTTAATATCACATTTTAGAACATTATTGGATATATTATGATAAGGACATGGGAGTTGTGCATTTACAAAGACACACCAATGTAACCAACCCAAGTTAGCCAGGGTGGGTATAAAACCTGCGACCTTTGGATTATGAGACTGTCACTGTATCAACTGAGTTGCCATGGCTCCACTAACATGTAATGAACATAATCAATTAGGCTTGCTCAGCACTGTAATTAGAAAATACCATTATATATAATTCAACTATAGCTATAAAAACTGTTTAACTATGACTAGTGTGAGATTGTGAAAAAAATCATGTCCAGCTTGCATGTCAGAGATGTTTACTACTTTGTCATAAATAACTATCATCTTGGTATAGCATTCTAAAACTGGAAAAATAAAGATAATAACCCACATATGTGTTGTAACAATTTATAGAAAACAAGTTACTGAATTTAACTATTGAGTATATTAGTAATCACAGGTTGTGTAGCATGTCAAATGTCTTTATTGCTGCCTATTGACCACACTTCAGTCAATCCATGCTAATGCTCCTTATTGACCACACCTCCAGTTAATCCAGGGGTCTCAAACACATGGCCTGCCAAGCTGTATCCTGTGGCCTGCAAAATGATTGGCCGCACAAGGAGTCATTAGAGATAGCAAAGGTGGTGCAGTCCTTGGGCCATCAAAAATGTCCTCATGTGGCCCTCAGGGGTGGTTTGAGTTTGGGACCCCTAAGTTAATTGATGCTATTTTGGTCTGTTAACCATACCTTTAGGTAATCCTTGCTGTTGCTGCCTTTTGAACACACCTTCAATTAACTATTATCACACCTTCAGTTAATTCATGCTATTGCTGTCTATTGACCTCACCTTCAGTAATCCATGCCATTGAACACACCTTCAGTTACTCCTGCTACCTATAAAAGACACCTTCAGTTAATTCATGCTTTTGCTACCTATAAAACAAATTTTCAGTTATTCTGTGCTAATGCTGCCTATAAAGCACATCTTCAGTTAATCCATGCTATTGCTACCTATAAAACACATCTTCAGTTAATCCATACTATTGCTACCTATAAAACACATCTTCAGTTAATCCATGCTATTGCTACATATAAAATACATCTTCAGTTAATCCATGCAATTGCTACTGGTAAAATACATCTCCAGTTAATCTGTGCTATTGCTACCTATAAAATATACCTTCAGTTAATCTATGCTATTGCTACCTGTAAAACACATATTCAGTTAATCTGTGCTATTGCTAGCTATAAAATACACCTTCAGTTAATTCATGCTATTGCTGCCTGTAAAACACATCTTCAGTTAATATGTGCTATTGCTACCTATAAAATACACCTTCAGTTAATCCATGCTATTACGGGGGCCTCGAGTGGCCGAATGGTCTAAAGCGCTGTCCATTACGGATCACTGCCATCTCACCTCTGTCTGCGTGTGTTCGAGTCTAGGATTCGGCTAATGTAGATATGTGAGAAAGCTTGCCAGTAGCTTCTCGTGGGTCGGTGGTTCTTTCTGCAGATTTCCCAGTTTCTTCCTCCACCATTAATACTGGCCGCCATGAATAGCCTATCGTGTGCTGAAAAATGGCGTTACGCCCAACAACAACAACAACCATGCTATTACTACCTATAAAATAAAACACACCTTAAGTTAATCCATGCTATTGCTACCTATTAAACATCTTCTGTTAATCCATGCTATTGCTACCTATAAAATACATCTTCAGTTAATCCATGCTATTGCTACCTGTAAAGCACATCTTCAGTTAATTTATGCTATTGCTACCTATAAAATACACCTTCAGTTAATACATATATTGCTAAATATAAAATACATCTTCAGTTCTTCCATGCTATTGCTACCTATAAAATATATCTTTAGTTAATCCATACTATTGCTACCTATAAAACACATCTTCAGATTAATTTATGCTATTGCTCCCTTTAAAATACATCTTCAGTTAATACATGCTATTGCTACCTATAAAATACACCTTCAGTTAATCTATGCTATTGCTACCTGTAAAACATATTCAGTTATTCTGTGCTATTGCTACCTATAAAATACATCTTCAGTTAATCCATGAATTGCTACCTATAAAACAACTTCTGTTAATGTATGCTATTGCTACCTATAAAATATACCTTCAGTTAATACATGCTATTGCTACCTGTAAAACACATCTTCAGTTAATCCATGCTATTGCTACCTGTAAAACACATCTTCAGTTAATCCATGCTATTGCTACCTGTAAAACACATATTCAGTTAATCTGTGCTATTGCTACCTATAAAATACACTTTTAGTGAATCCACACTATTGCTACATGTAAAACAAATCTTCAAGTAATCTGTGCTGTTGCTGCCTATAAAATACACCTTCAGTTAATCTATGCTATTACTACCTGTAAAACACATCAGTTAATTTATGCTATTGCTAGCTATAAAATGCACCTTCAGTTAGTCCATGCTATTGCTACCTGTGAAGCACATCTTCAGTTAATCCATGCTATTGCTACCTATAAAATACACCTTCAGTTAATCCATATTATTGCTGCCTGTAAAACACATCTTCAGTTTTTCTGTGCTATTGCTACCTTAAATATACACCTTCAGTTAATCCAAGCTATTGCTACCTATAAAACACACCTTCAGTTAATCCAAGCTATTGCTACCAATAAAACACACCTTTACCTAATCATTGCTATTGCTGCCTATAAAACACATCTTCAGTTAATCTTTGCTATTGCTACCTATAAAACACATCTTCAGTTAATCCAAGCTATTGCTACCTATAAAACACACCTTCAGTTAATCCAAGCTATTGCTACCTATAAAACACTTCTTCAGTTAATCTGTGTTATTGCTACCTATAAAATTCATCTTAGTTAATCTTTGCTATTGCTACCTATAAAACACCTTCAGTTAATCCATGCTATTGCTACCAATAAAACACACCTTTTCCTAATCATTGCTATTGCTGCCTATAAAACACATCTTCAGTTAATCTATGCTATTGCTACCTATAAAATACACCTTCAGTGAATCCATGTTATTGCTACCTATAAAACACATCTTCAGTTAATCTGTGCTATTGCTACCTATAAAACACCTTCAATTAATCCATGCTATTGCTACCAATAAAACACACCTTTACCTAATCCATGCTATTGCTTCCTATAAAACACACCTTCATTTAACAGATGAAGTAATATGGAAAATCAAAGCATCTTCCGTAAGTGCTGGAGATCTGATTTTAAAAAAAACTTCAAGATCAGAAATAAAATAATACATAAGAGAACACAGATTTTCTGAATTCAAAATATATATTTAGTATTTGATCATTTGCAATACCAAGACATCTGAGTTTTGTCAATCCCATCTTGGCAAAAGCTTCCATATAGCCATCACCTTGGCATCCATATTTGTGTCTGTCTACATGTCTGTTCACACCCAAGATTAACCTCACTGTTTAAGGTTTTATATTCATTTTGATTCAGTATATTTTTTAAAATCATTTTAGATTAGCCTCCTTCAGTTCATATCATAAATAAATAATGCTATTATTGAATCTCAGAAGCTGATTCATTAGTGTCAGTTTCTTGTGACAAGTGTTGTGTATTGAACCACACAGTGAAATATATATAGTTTATCATTGACAGTTTCTTGTGACAAGTGGTGTGTATTGAACCACACAGTGAAATATATATAGTTTATCATTGACAGTTTCTTGTGACAAGTGGTGTGTATTGAACCACACAGTGAAATGTATATAGTTTATCATTGACAGTTTCTTGTGACAAGTGGTGTTTATTGGACCACACAGTGAAATATATATAGTTTATCATTGACAGTTTCTTGTGACAAGTGTTGTGTATTGAACCACACAGTGAGATATATATAGTTTATCATTGACAGTTTCTTGTGACAAGTGTTGTGTATTGAACCACACAGTGAAATGTATATAGTTTATCATTGACAGTTTCTTGTGACAAGTGGTGTTTGTTGGACCCCACAGTGAAATATATATAGTTTATCATTGACAGTTTCTTGTGACAAGTGTTGTGTATTGAACCACACAGTGAAATATATATAGTTTATCATTGACAGTTTCTTGTGACAAGTGTTGTGTATTGAACCACACAGTGAAATATATATAGTTTATCATTGACAGTTTCTTGTGACAAGTGTTGTGTATTGAACCACACAGTGAAATATATATAGTTTATCATTGACAGTTTCTTGTGACAAGTGTTGTGTATTGAACCACACAGTGAAATATATATAGTTTATCATTGACAGTTTCTTGTGACAAGTGGTGTTTATTGGACCACACAGTGAAATATATATGGTTTATCATTGACAGTTTCTTGTGACAAGTGTTGTGTATTGAACCACACAGTGAAATATAGTTTATCATTGACAGTTTCTTGTGACAAGTGGTGTGTATTGAACCAAACAGTGAAATATATAAAGTTTATCATTGACAGTTTCTTGTGACAAGTGGTGTTTATTGGACCACACAGTGAAATATATATGGTTTATCATTGACAGTTTCTTGTGACAAGTGTTGTGTATTGAACCACACAGTGAAATATATATAGTTCATCATTGACAGTTTCTTGTGACAAGTGGTGTTTATTGGACCACACAGTGAAATGTATCTGGTTTTAACACATAACTATATTCTTAATGTAGAAGATAATGTTACTTTATGTGAGAATAACTGTTTCCTTGTTTTGTTTCTTACAGAACATTCCACTTTATGATGCCATGTTCACAGCCCTGGTCCAGGACAGAGTGGATTTTGTTCATCTTTTTCTTGATTGTGGTGTGTCATTCAGCAAATTCCTCAGTATAGACACACTCTGGAACCTGTATGCATGTGTAAGCACATTTATATAGCAAGTAATAGTAAAATTTGGACATTCGTTAAGGTGTTACATAACCATACCACAGAACCAGATCTTTTTAAGTCATTTCATGCGACATGCAAGACATTTCAACAAACAGGAGTTCATTTGAATGAGTTAGGGTTATACTGAATCTGCAGAATCAGTGGAGACAAATACCAGAAACTTACTACTATGACATTTACAATGGAATTTTTGGTTCTGACAAAATGTTATTGATTATAAAAATATCCATTGGTAAATTTTAACTTTAATGATTGAATATTCAGCTTCTACTAAGATGGCAGTTTTTTAAATTTTTTATTAACAAACATGCATATTTCCTTTAAAAATATTGTTCTTTGAAAAATGACTTGCTTTTTTATTTGTTTTACTGCCTCAGAAAAACCCATGGCTTCAGTGGTGACCAAAAGAGTACTAACATTTTGTCTGCTTGCCAAGGCAGCAGTCAGACTAGGGTGGCCTTGCCATGGATAGAGAAATAGGTGCCAAATTATTCCAAACATCAATTATCACTTGTGTTTTTTACGTGGCCTTCATGATGAAAAATCTTTAAATGCAGAGAGCTCTCCCATCCAGAAAAATCTAATCATATTGCCATCAGCGGCTTCTCACACGAATAGAGCCCTAATGTTGCCCTGCCATTTAACAACCTATTGGTCCAGTATCTGCAAGGCAGACCAGTCAATGCCCTTTCACTATCACAGCCAAACTCTGATTGTGGTTACATTGATCTTTCCAAGGATGGACTTCCGTAACAGATACCATCCAGTCATTGATCATATCTGCTTCAGCACTTGCACAGCCATAACTTTGTCTTCAGCTACTAGGACCAGATATGGTGATCTTTTCTCCCACTATACCATGTCCAAGTGTCACAACTTGATGATATGAACTACCAGGCCAGTATTGAAATAATGTGGTGGCCCATCTGCATTAGTCCTGGACATTACATTGCCTCATAAGACTTTGGTACAACCTATGGTGAACACCCTTTTTAGTAGCCGGTAGGTTTTTGAAGGCAGCTGGATCTAGACCATGACTTTGCACCAGTTACAGTGACTCCATATTTCCAGACATCCACTACCTGCTTTGGAGCTTGGTGACACTGAAGTAAACACCTGGAGATCACCATAGTTCAGCAGAGACAACCTCCCAGCCTTGTTCAACATCACTGACACCATACAGTTTATTTGTTACTACCTTTAAAAGAGGTTTCATTGACACCCCACTAATGAGTTTGAAGATGCCTACACTAAAAAGCGCTGTTATCGTTCATTGAACTAATGTTATCCAGAAAAGACCTGATCTTTAGTGCATTGTTTGAAGTAGCTTGAGGCTTCTGTCTCCATCATATTCATCAATGGAATTGTACATAATTTATACATCTGTCACAGAAAAATCCCTGACTTCTCCAAAAACAAAGTCTACAGTTCATAAAACTGCTTTGGTGGGTAATTTCAAAGTCAGAATATCAACATTCATATAATATTATCCAGGAAAGACCTGACCTCTGTTTCATTGATTACACCAGATTTATCAATCACTCATACAAAATTTCCATGTCTGACCATCTCTTATACACAAAAAAGACCAAAGACATTTCCAAAGTAGATTCTATCCATCAGATTATTGCTGTCATTGTAAACTGCTTCTTAGGGTAACTTAAAAATCAAAGCATGAACAGGCCTTTTTGCAGTGACACCCCCAAACATTGACTTGTCTTGTTTTACAATATACACATGCTAATCTTTTACACTGAAGTCAAAGTTGTAGACAGACATCACTGACCTGTTTTAGTTACCTGAAATGGCTCCCAGAAAAAACATGGATCCCTATATACCAGTTATGTCAATGTTTCTAAAGTCTCATTGGAAAGCTACCATCTGCCTCAAGCTTGGCAGACCCCAGACAATAAGGTGCTGTCCTGCCACAGCCTGCCAGTTTCACTTGGTGCGTGGAACTTAGGGAACATTATTGACAAGCAGGCCAAAAACTCTACACCAGGCAAGACTCAAAGAAGAGAAAAGAAGACTCCAGCTCTTCATTTTGCAAGCTGGAATGTCAGGACCATGTGTCCTGGACTTACCGATGACCTGCAGCAGATTGATGATGCACAGAAAACTATAGTAATTGACAGGAAACTCTCCCAACTGAATGTTGACATTGCCTGCCTTCAAGAGACCCGACTGGCTGACAGTGGCACCCTTAGTGAAACCAACTACACCTTCTTTTAGCATTAAAAGTTCTCCAATGAACCTAGGCAGCATGGTATTGGCTTCACTGAAAAGAACATGCTCATTGCCTTCATTGAGCCTCCATCATCAGGCACTTAGAGGATCCTTGCCCTTCGGCTGTCAACATCCTCAGGCCCAGTCAACATCTTGAGCATGTACGCCCCAACCCTCTGCTCCACCCCAGAGGAGAATGACCAGTTCTATGAGGCTCTGGATCAAGCATTGTCCAGTGTCCTCAACACTGAAGGGCTCTACCTACTAGGAGACTTCAATGCTAGAGTGGGAGCTGACCACGAGGCCAGGCCCACCTGTCTTGGGTCTCATGGAAGGGGCAAGATCAATGAGAATGATCAGTGACAGCTGGAGATGTGCTGTTCACACAGCCTATGCATGACCAACACCTTCTTCAAATGCAAGGAAATCCACCAGGTGTCATGGAGACACTCACATTCCTGCCACTGGCACCAGCTAGACCTTATCATCACAAAGGGTGCAAAACTTGACAGCGTCTTCCTCACCCTCAGCTACCACAGCACCGACTGTGATATGGACCACTTCCTGGTGGTCAGCATGGTGCAAATAATACCCAAGAAGCATCACCATTCCAAGAAGAATGGTTGCCCATACATAAATACATGCTGTGCAAGCAAACCAGTGAAGACGAAGCAGTTCATCAGCAAGCTTCAGAAGGCTCTCACCAAAGAGACACCTGATTACACAATCGACTCCAAGTGGTCCCACCTCCAAGACACTGTGTACAATTCAACCATTACTGCCTATGAGAAGAACAAGCGAACAAATATCAACTGGTATGAGGCCAGCTGGGAGGCTATGGAACCCTTGACTGAGGCAGAGATGAAAGCCCTTCTGGCTTACAAGGTGCCATGCCCTAGTACACTGCAAGCCCTCAGGATTGCCAGGAACAATGCCCAGCAGACCACCTGCCACTGCACCAACACCTATTGGCTGAACCTCTCCACCAGCATACAAACAGCTGCCAACACTGGATGCGAGAGGCATGTATGAGGGCATTAAAAAGGTGACAGGTCCCCCATCCTTCAAGACCGTCCCCCACAAGTCGAAGATGGGCAAAGTCATCACAGACCAGGAGAAACAGCTGCAGCGCTGGTTGAGCACTATCATGAGCTGTATACAACCTAAACTCTAATCATCATCATTGATGGGTACAACCTTGAATTTGATGAGAATTACACATACCTTGGGTCCACCATCTACAACTCACTTTCCATTGATGCTGAGGTGAATGGCAGGATTTGTTAATGCAGCAGCAGTTATGGCAAGACTGAACTAGAGGGTCTGGAACAACTTCAACCTCACTGAGAAGACCAAACTGCACGGCTACCAGGCATGTGTGCTCAGCTTACTCCTCTACAGCAGCGAGCCATGGACCACTGACACGAGCCATGAAAGGAAACTCAGCAGCTTTAATTTGGGATGCCTGCAGCACATTCTATACATCCAGTGGCAGGACAAAATACCCAACACTGAGGTTCTGGAATGCGCCAGCATGAATAGTATATTCACCATCCTCAGCGAGAGGTGCCTTCACTGGCTCGGCCACACAAGGAGAATGGATACAGGCCACATTCCCAAGGACCTGCTATACAATGAGCTAGCAGAAGACATATGACTGACATATCTGCATTACAAAGACTTCTGCAAGATGCTCATGAAAATGGCCAACATCATCAACAACTGTGAGAGCTGTGCTAGCGACTGCTATGAGTGGTGCCTTGCTGTCAGACAGGGCACTCAAAAAGCCGAGAAAAGGATAGACACAAACCTTGCTACAAAGAGATCCAGGAGGAAGGCAAAACAACAACAGCCTCAACAAGTATCAAGTGCAGCAAGTGCAACAGAGACTGTCACTCTAGGGTCAGACTCTTCAGCAACTTGCAAAGGTGCCGATAATACACCCATACTGGAAGCTACACAATTGTTTCTTCAAGACGGGTGGATGCCACTGATGACACTAAAGACTATCACAATGCTATTCTAAGACAGCAATATTTGTGTTCAGATTTTGTATTCTATGACCAGATAGAAGAGGTCATATAGAAAGGCAGTCAAAGAGGCAAGCCCTAAGCTGGCCAAGTAACCCAGGAGATATTAGAGGAGAACATCTGGTTTCGACCAAGCTTCTCTTCCCAGCAGTCTTCTCACATAAGTCAATGATATGCCATGCAAACCTTTTTGGATACCCTGGTGGGGTGTAGGCTTCAACCCTTTATCATGGAATAGGTAAGATCAATGTTGACCCATTTTTTTTAGTGGAAATAAACATTTTCCTTGTAAAATAAGTAGTTGCATTAATGAGGTAATCTTGTATCTGATTGGCTAAACCATATTTTTTTATCCCTTTTATCAAACTTGGAATATATTATTATATCTTGAAAATTTTGAATGAGATGGACAATAAGCAAGATCCAAGAATTTTAATGAGGCAGTTTTTCATCTGATTGGCAGAGCTTATTACTGCACTGGAAGTCATGTTGTTAATCTGCTTTTTGATAGGACTTGGAATATATCTGATAGACTACTTAACCAGGTCATTCAGAAACTTTGTTCTTCTTCTGGGGTTAACACCATTTCTCAGCACAAGATAGGCTGTACAAGGTGGTCAGTATAACTAGTGGAGGAAAAACCTGGGAAAGCCCCATAAGAACCACCAACTCCAAAGAAGTTACTGGCAGATTTCTTACATACATTGGCTGTGCCCAAGAAATGGTATTGATCAGTAAAAGTCACAGCACTTTAGACCACTTAGCCAACTGAGGCCCAAAGATGTTGTGTAATGACACAATTTACTCTGCTGCTGATAGATTTGTAGGAGCAGGATGTTTTTTCTTTTTCTAAACTGCACCCATTCACAAAATTATTTGATAACCTCAACTTAAACCTCACATGAGGCCATAACCACAACCCATACCTCACATAAAATTATAACCACAACCCATACCTCACATAAGACTATCACTACAACATAAGACTCAAAACTGCAGCTTCACATTTCTTATTAGACAGAAGACAGAGCCATTTCTGTAAATAAGGGAGTTTAATTTTCAATTCCTATTTTCCTGACATATCATTTGGCCCAATATTTGAAACTATCATTTGGTACAATATTTGAAATTACTATTTGGTTCAATATTTGAAGAAGAAACAAATTTGTGAAAGAAAATGTTTATTCAAAAGTACTTAAATGTATGACAGTAGTACCAGCACACTGTCCCAAGGCAACTGACATTTGACAGGATTTGGTGTGTGTCCCTCTAAGGACAGATCACTCTAGAAATACTTCTCCAAAAGCGAGCAGATGACTTTCAAAACTTTTGTTGCTAAAACAAACAAAATCAAGTGATGACATTATTGTTACCAGAATTGGTGGTGGCAGGAGAGGGACTGAATTGTGATGTAGTGTATGTATTCTTATAATGTATCATTAAAGAAACTTGTTCTGCTACAAAAAAATTTTTTTTATCAGAAACTTTCCACTGAAAAATACATAAGCATGTTGTTGCATTCAGAGAAAAAACTATTTTACATGTTGGAAAAGATGAGTAAAATTTAAAAAATAATTATGATAATAATTATTTAATATATAGAGATATATATATATATATATATATATATATATATATATATATATATATATATATATATATATATATATATATATATATATATGTATATATATCTGACTATTTATTCTCAGTTGAACATGCAGGTTTAAGAGAAATATAACAAGAATAAAAACTTCTTTTAAATTAAAGGATTGATCTTTAGGACAGATTCATTCCTACAACAAAGTGGTGGGACAATAACTTGGTCTTAGTTTTTGACCATATAAAACCAGTAAATAGATCAAATGATACTGTATATAAAAACAAGCTTATAAAATTGAGTTGAGCTGCAAACTGCACAGATCCAGATTTTTTGTTACAAAATATGCAGGCAGATCTGGGTCTGTGCAGTTTGTTAGGAGTAATCATTTGAACAAACAATATAGACCCTTATTTGAAGGCACATCATGCTACAGCAGATCAGGATCTTTGTTTGCAGTTTGACTTGACTCATAAATGAGTACAAATGGTAAATGATTGTACACTATATTAAGTCACTGGTTTCACTAGTAAAGAATAAAAAAAATATATGTAAAAAATTTAATTGCCACTGTTTTGCTCAGTTATTTAAAAAATATGTAAAACAGAAAATAGATTAATCTCTTAATACTGTATGCAACTGCACTTTGGTTTCACTCTTTTTACCTATAAACCACCAAACATAATAAAGCATTTGAATGAAGTTTTAACAAAATTATTTGCATGTGTTTATGATGTCAAACAATTGAAGTTTTATGTTACCAAAACTCTTTACTATTGCAGGATTCAAAGGAATACAGCATGGAATTCATAATGCCGTGCACATTATAATGAAAGAATCATCAGGCTATAACTTAATCATTTAGCACAGCTATATACATTTAATAATTTGCAGTGATTTTCTTGTACATTAGTTTTAGAATATATTGCATTTCTAATTTATTTCAGTCACTGTTGGACCATTCTGACAGTAGTTCTCAGCTAATAGCACAGTTGATGATGTACTTACGGGTAAGTAAAAAAAACAACACCACAACTAAACACCCTCTACATTTTGCTCACCCTTGTCTTCATAATAGAATGATTTCTGTATATATACAGTTTGTGATAGATGTAAATTATTTTTATTGCCCTTCAATGGGGTACATTAAGAGAAAGAATGTGTTATAATGGGTTTATGTCATGAGCACTGACCTGCAAACTCTCCTGATTTAGGAATGAGACTCGGTACTTTTAATGTACATTTCCACTCTCCTGCTTAGAGTATAACATCTTATGATTTTCCATAATTGCAGAAAGGTTCAATAGTAAATTTGCACTCGGCATCCATGTGTCTTCGTAGTGTATTCATCCATTTATAAACGTGTTTTTATTGCCTAACATTGGGATATATATTGTGTTATAATGGGTTTATATCATGAACACTGACCTGGAACTCTCCTGATTTAGGCAAGAGACTTTGTTGTTTTTATTTAAAATTTCCACTTTCCCATGGCAGAAAAAATGAGTACAATAATAATTTCATATGTGTCTGCATAGTGTCTGCATCCATTTATAAACTGTGCGACAGCAGCAGATACTTGGATGCATGCAACATGCTAGTACAATGTTCTTTTTCTTAACATCAATTGTGTTGTTAAAGTTTATAAAAATAACATCCAGCGAAATTGCAAACCACATTTATTTTTCAAATCTTGTTTGCTTTTGGAAGTTTGCATACTTTCAGAACATATCATAATTGTTCATTTGGACATGTACTAGGTGTTAGCATGCTTTGAAACAAAAAATGATCCATGCTTTAAAAAACACATTGTTTCAGTTATTTTCTTCTTCAAACAGGCCATCTTCACCATATAACATAGTAATACTTTTCATTACATAACTATTTTTCACCATATAACATAGAACTTTATACCACATAACATCAAATTTTTCACCACATACCAGAACACTACACCATATATCAAAGTACTTCTCACCACTTACCAATGCGCTTTTGACATTATAGGACTTTTTAAAACATAACTGGACAGTCTTCAACATATAACATAGTACTTTTAAGCACATAACACTGTACTCTTCACCACATACCAGGACACTCTTCAGCACATAAGAGTACTTTTCACCAAATACCAGGCACTTTTCAGCACATTGCAGGGCTTTTTTCCACATGATTGGGTAACATTCATGATATAACACAGCAGGAACTTTGTTCACTTGACTGGACAGCATTCAACAGAGCACTTTACACCACATTAAGGGACATGCTTCAAGTGATAATGTGTACAAAATTTCTCTTTTGGTTTAAAGTTTTTGTTCTTTTGCTTGTATTTCCTAAATCCTTTTGGATTCACATCATATCTGAGATGAATCAATATGAAGTTATGACAATTCAAATGATTCACTTTATGTCTATTCACTAGATTTTGTATTCATAGGGCACAATGCTGCTATGTATAACACTTCTGTTCTTGGCAATAGGCCTTTAAGGCCTGTCAGTCCATTTTGCACATTTTTATATGTAACCATTTGTCTAACTACAACAAATATTTTCTCACTGTATATGTTTCTGACATTTTGTTTGACTGTATTGCTTTATGTTTGCACTTTTTTAAATGAAAGAATTTTATAAACAAAATTATTGTAAGAATTTACTTGTTTTGTTATTATTTGTTTATTCTCTTTAATTATTTGATTGTTAAATTGAATGTCTGTACATTATATAATAAATTAGAATGTGTGTAGTTTTTAACCTTCACTGTACATTCTTTTTATTCATGCAATTTAAGCTTGATAGATTGTTATATTAGGGCTATAATAGAAAATTAATAACAGAAAATTACTGCATATAATAAAACATTCCTCAATTCTGATTTTAGTTGCTACTGGGATTATGAATACAAAAAAGCTATATTTATCTTAGTCTGCAACCAAGTATTATAACTTTGGATTGATAAAACAACTTCAACAGAAGTCAATAATTATTGCCTCAAGGTAAATTGTTTTGCAAATGATGAAGAGGAGGTCACTGTAAACTGATTTTATGCAAACTTTAATGTATTACCAACAATTACTTTCATCTGTCAGTTTATACATATGTACCAACATTGTTGTCCTTGCAATGATATATTTTTACTTGAGGTTACTTTGTCTTAACACAAACCAATTAATTACATCCAGGTTACTGTACATTTCCAGCATTAGCAACATTCATTTTCTCCTTTTGTAAGAATGGACAACTGCCTGATTTAAATAATTTTACTAGAAATTGCGGGTTTTGATATTGGTATGGTTTAGTAGATAAAATAATTGTGTTACTTTTGTGCATATTGTGGTTGGATGTGCTATCAGTCATGTACATTATAAAATGATAGTAATAAAAACACTTCATAGTTCACACTTATGAACTTCTGATAACATCATTACAACCAGTTTAGTGTATTTTGTAACAGTATAGATTTTCCAAAGAATCGAAAAATCCACTGTATTACATGTTTCCTGTAAGAAATGGTCAGTCTTCATGTTGCATGGTAATTTTTGAGGTCACACTGTCATTCTTTGTGTCACACAGTCCTGACCTTATTAACTTTAATTGGACATTATAATGTAAAGATCCTTGCACCATGTGGTTAAAATGGAACTTGTACAATTCCAAAGCAACATAAATTATAATTTTTTAAAAATCATGCAATAAAAAATGAACCTTGTCTTATGTGTATATTGTACCATTTTTTGTTTTAAGGCTAATATTTATACAATATCATTTATTTGATACAGTGCTTAACTCAAACTTATTATGTGTGTTATCTGAAAATTATGGTGACTATATTCCAATCAATATACACTACTCCCTCGATAACTCACGCCCGGATAACTCGCAAACCCACTTATAACGCGGTGTTAGGCATGGCTCCTGATTTTTTGCAAAGAAAATATATTTTAAAATGTGTTGAACGTGAAAAAAGTTGTGATAAGAAATGGTAAATTGGTAAATTAAACCTTGATATAAAACTCGTTTTTATCATCGAAAATGGTGATTATTGCCAGTAAATATAGAATCAATATTGCAATTTCTAAAAAGATATCACATATTTTGTTTTTTTTTAAATAGAGAAATAGTTGTTAATACACTGTAAATTGTAAATAAACAGTGTTCAATGAAAATTTCTGGTAAATGCTAACATGCCACAATAGAATCAATATTGTGAAATTTGCAATTTCTAAAAAGATATCACTTATTATTTCGCAAATTTCTGGTAAATGCTAGCATGTCGCAACAGAGAATGAAATAGACACTAATTAAATGTCTGGCTAGGTGAAATTCACATTATAATCCTTTAATTTTGTCTCAACCCTATAATCCCAACCTATTCTCTTATATGAAAACATGAAAAGAGTCAGTCAACCATCACATCAAAATGAAACCAGTTGGTTTCATACTTCTGTGAGAACCTAATTACATGCTTTGTTTTGATCAACAACATGGGTAAGGGTTTGTTACAATAAAAGAATCAATTAAAAGAGACTGGTATTGTTTTATCACTTTGAATATGTATTTTGTATCAAATCAAACGAGGTATGTACAATAAAAGAAAGTTCAAAGGCATGCCAATAGGAGCAAATGTTCTTGTATTCATTACCGTTATCAAATTTAATTTTACTTCACCAATCGAAAATGTTTTCACATTTTATGTATTAGCATCATTAAAGTATATAATATCAGTAATGTATCTAAAGCTGTCGTCGGTTAAACCGGTATAGAAAAACCCGGATATTGAAACATAAACTCAGGTACCCGTAAAAAAAAAAAAAATTGCCACACTTGCCAACCACTTCAAACAGGTGTGACAGCTATGGCTATAATTAGAAACCAGATTTCTGCTTAATATAAATAAACAATACGTCAGACCGTCTGTTTTGATTAATAAAATTCATTGACGTTGCGCAACCAGACCAACCGTTATCCCCGAGGCATTATATACCAAGGTTAAACCATTTGTTCTACAGGTAATAAACCTCTTTGTAGACGATAACTATTGAATGTGGGTGCATAATGATCAGTATGTTGCGTGCTCTTTTAATGAAATCCAGATGGATACCTTTGATTTTGGAACAAACATGTCAAAGAAATCCCACAATGTATATTATGAACAATCATCACCTAGACACCTTGAAATCTTCGTAATGCATCAAAGTAATCTTTGCTCGTTGTTTTTCTACTCGACTAGCTCTGCGAATTTCGAAAGTTAGCCATCATATATATACCGATATTTCTATTTGCAATACTACTACGTTTTTACCATAACTGTCTTAAGAATAATAATTCCAAAATAATAACATTTATGTGACTGCGTGGTCACATGGTAAAACTAGGGCACGCATGCATGGGTGATTCAAATCTGCGGTCAAAAGCAGATGAATAAACCTGGTCAGTTCGAACAAGGACTTATACTTTAAAATAATGCGAGTGTTCTAAAGCTTTTAACGCGGCTGATCACAGTGATCATTAAAAGTTGGATTATACCTACCATCTGTGTACAAAGGTCATTCTATATAAATTTATTAATTAACAGCGTGCGGTCAGACAATTCGCAGTTACGTTGATGTGGACAAATCGGACCGAGTAGTACACCATTAGCCTCTATTGCCATAAAAAAATTAAAGAAATGGAGATATCAATTAGTTGCTCTACAGTTGTACATGTCATTCATGTGCTAACGGGTACCCGTTAAAATTTGCAACGGGTGCCCAGGTTGGTTTTTTCGTGATTTTTGACAGCCCTAAATGTATCCTAATTATTTGTAAATGTGACCATGGAGATCAAAGGAATTAAGCAAAATGCAACGGTACTCAGTGACTGAAAAGCTGTGCATCATAATGAGGAAGCGAGATCAAAAATTTGCATTAAATTAAAAATTGCTGAGTCGACATTTAGAGGTTGGCTTAAGGATGAGCCGAAATTTCGAAATTACTCACATGATGTCGATTCAGATGAAGGGATGAAACGAAAACAAGAATGGACTGCAAGCAATAACGAATTAGATGATGCTGTGTACGCATGGTTCACGCAGCAACATGTTACAAAATGCAATTGTTATCGTGTTCTAATTTATGTCGTTTAAAATTTTTAGACCCATTAAATTCATGTTGGTAATCGTTAATCCTTGTGAATTTATTTTTTTTCTTCCATTTTACTTTTACCGCAATTAAAATCTACACATCGTTTGATCGACATTGTATTTTCGAAATGTGTTGATCTTTTATATTAAAAAAAACCGTCTACTTTGGATCAAACAATAAAACTAGAATGTATACCATCAACAGAAAAAAATAGTGACATAGTACACAATGTGAAGTCGTACATGTGCTAAGCGAATGGAAAACACATGGAATAATGTTTTGATGATCAATATACTGCAAGTTATCCTGAAAATAATGTTACTTTGAGGAAAAAAAATAATATATACCAATATGAATAGATATTTATTCACTGTTAATCTTAGCACGTTTATCAATTGAGTATTCAACACTATAACATGCCAAGCCACCCCCACCCCCTTTTGCCTATAAGTTGATCCCTTTCTTAGTTTTGTTGTTTGTTATAGGTCCCTCGATAACTCGCGCCCTCACTTATATCGCGGTCGATGTTTTTGGACCCCAATGTCCGCGAGTTATCGAGGGAGTGGTGTATATTGAAAAAGAACACATGTCTTTATCATCAAGTGCATCAGAATATTGTCAAATGAATTTTCAGTTGGACTTGAGTAAAGTTTTATCAGGGAAAAATTAGCACTTAAGTATGTTGCCCATTTGTACGATTTTTGAAATGGGCCTTGATTGCAGAAGCAGTGCATGATGGGTTACCTTGGATGTTACAGCTTGTTATCAGGATGACCTTTAAGACAGTAATATTAAGCTAGTATCATCTGTATTTTCAGCAAACCTGGACAGCCTACTTTTGCTGTAGACAACCAGAGAAATTTGGTACTGAACAAGATTTGTTGAATTTTGTTGGCAAGATCATAGTTCATCTCCTTGGAGATGAATCCATGAATCTATACAATGGTGAGTTTTTTGGTAATGATTTCAAAAGGAACCTCAATCATTTGTAAAATTTAATGAAATTTATCAGAAAGGAATTAAAATACCATAAATATTGTAATTCTTTTATCTTCATAGACACCAAATATTGCAAAATAACGGACATTTTAAAATTTATTAAAATTTGCTAACTTTGTGTATATGCCTTGAAGGGTGTTGTTGTTTATTTCTTAATGGCACTTTTAGTACTCCATTTAGATCTATCCTGTCAAGGAAATGGGAGGTAAGGCGCTAGATATATCTTGTCAAGGAGGTTGGAGTTAATGACTTAGATATATCTTGTCAAGGAGGTTGGAGTTAATGACTTAGATATATCTTGTCAAGGAGGTTGGAGTTAATGACTTAGATATATCTTGTCAAGGAGGTTGGAAGTAAGGACTATATATATTTTGTCAAGGAAGTGGGTAAGTATCTAGATATATCATGTTACAGAAGTGGGAGGTAAGAACTTAGATATATCTTGTCAAGGAGGCTGGAGGTAAGGACCTTAATATATATCTTGTCAAGGAAGTAGCTAAGTATCTAGATATATCAGGTTACAAAAGTGGGAGGTAATGACCTAAATATATATCTTGTCCAGGAAGTGGGAGCTGAGGACCTAAACATATCTTGTCAATGAAGTGAGAGGTAAGGACTTAAACATGTCTGGTCAAGGGAGTAGTTGGTCAGAACCTTTCTCAATGTCACACAGAGGCAGTCAATCAGGCTCATTTGCACCCTACCACCCCAACTAAGGAATAACAGAGTTTTACCTAGGTACTGTATATGCCAGACCACTATACTGGTCAATGTGTGTAGCTATTCTGTACATGGGTAGGGTTTTCCAGTCATGGTTCATGCATGTCATTCATGTTAATATTAATTAAAGCATGCCCAGTTTATTTTTTGGTAAAAATAAAAACTCTGTGATACATTTTAAAAAGAGAATAAATTGGTTACTACACTTCCCACAATTTTAAACACATTTGCTGAAACATTTTAAACTGAGTACTGTGTGGAAAACAGGAAAAAATTTCACCATGTAAAAAACTTGAATGAAAATGTTCCTTTAAATTTTTAAATTTGTTAATGCTGAATGAAGATTACAAAGAACCTTTTGTATTGGAGAGCTTGTTGGTTCTCATGACACTTTAGCAGGACCATAAATTATCAGCTATCAGCGTTTGAAATATTTATGTTATATTACTCTCAATACACTATTAAACATTTTCAATAATAGTTGGGAAACAGGCAAATTCCCACTGTTCTGTCGAAAAGTCATATTAATACCAGTACCCCAACTCTGCAAAGACCATACCAGCCAAACCATTGTCCCATAGCACTAACAAGTTGTACATTCTGACCCATGGAATGAATGATAAACAATAAACTCGTATAATACAGTTGTCTCCCTCTTACAAGTCCACCTCTTCTGCAGCAGGAGAGTGGCCTCATAAAAGGGGTGTCCTTTCCAGAGAGGGATCACACAGATGTGAGTAATAATTACATATGATGTATCAAAAGTGTAAGTTTTTAAATATCTGATATTTTCTTTTTAAAAAAATAGAATTATTTTGGAGTCAGTGTTGTAAAACTTATGTTATTGATATTTAAAATTGTTGTGAATATTCATCAATCATAGTAAAAAACAAAATATTGTCAGTAAAATCAGGGTGCAAACATTTGGATGTTACTATCATTGTCCATCCATTATTTTCCTGTAGAATGTATAACTGACAATATATATTTGAATCTTTTTGGCATCCAACTTCTCCTTTGGAGATGTTCCCTGGTCTCACTAATGCTACCTCCTGCTTCATGTTTTCCCTGTTTTGTCTGTATATATCATATAGATAAAAGGCAGTAAATTTTGCCAGTTACTTCCCCTTGCCACCACCACCAGAAGTTTGGTTATACTGTTTGGTGTGTAGAAAGAAATCTACTAAAGATGGTATTCATTTTTTTTTATTTTGGTCAAGATTTATGCAAATATTTTGTCATTTTCTTGGACTTGGTTTGTTCTGGCCTTGTGCTTCAGTATGGTATTGCTCTTGCATGATGTTGTTTTCATTCTTGTTTTTTCTCCACTTGGTTAGTTACTTCTTATTAATATGCTTTAGTGTTAATTTTATCACCTAAACAGTGATGATGATATGTTCCAAATTTAAAAAATTGAAGGCCAATGAGGATGCTTATCTTTTCAAGGGCAAGAGTTTAGTGTCTTCACTTTATTCACTAAAATATTTATCAGTAAGAAGTATTCAGCAATTATCTTCACCAGTTCTATTTATCATGGATCATGTGACTCTCAGTTGTGATGCTTTCTGGTTAGGAAAGCAAGTTATCTTTCTTACAGGGAATAATGTCTGTCTTCTCTCCAAGGTTACCCAGGTATAGGTATGATGGTCAGCATTCTTTCCTATTACCTATTCTCCTAATGCTAATGTGATTTTGGATCCTTTTCAAAGAAAAAGCACATTTTTCAGTGTATTATGTGTCTCAAGAACACTTACCCAATTACATTTGTGTCAAACTCTCCCTTCCTGCATGTAAATGTGTATCACTCACCTTAAAACTAGTGCCATCAAGTTGCAGATACAGGAAGCTTTGAGCAATAGTTACTGCCCTTTCTCTATATATGATATAGATTTGAAAAGATAGGTAAGTATTCTTATAGAACCACACTTTACTGAAAAATGTTCTTTCTCTGCAGTGATCAGAGGACACTTTTCAGTAAATTCAATTGCTTTCACATTTCTTAAGATCTTTTTTGGATAAAAGTTAGGTACTTAAGTTTGTTGGCATACTGGAACATATGTCAATGGGTTGAATTTAAAAATCAACAAATATTCCTGAGATTTATATCTGTAAACCCAGCTATATGGCCACTCATGTTTTTTATACTAATATACCAACCACTGGCTGCATTTAGAGAGGTGACTATCCTAATAGGGGTATTTTTAACCACATACTGTTCCCATATAAATTGGGTGGCCACTGACCGGGGGCTGAGAGGGCGGAATTCAAGAGGGGGACATCTGTATATTGAATCTAGAAAACATTACTAAGACTACCTATTATTTAGAAAGAACATATAGGAACCATTTTCTTTTACCTGGATAAGCTTAGGGCACCACATAGAAATATGGTATGATAAGTGCCTTATTTAGTCTGGGTTAGGAGCTGCTGACCTATTTTTATATCCAAGTCTTTGAAAGATAGAAAGTTAAGCTGGGTATTACACTTTCTAAAAGCTTTCACCAGCATGTAGTTGTACCACAGAGGAGTCTGTCACCATTATCTTATCAAATTTATTGACAAGTGTTAAATCCAGGAACTGACTGCTTATTTTTATATATCAACATTAATGATCACCTGTAAGTACAATAGTATGCATACTGTTGAATGTCATCTGTTGGTGAAATGTTAGTTGTTGGTAAAATAGTATGCATAATATTGAATATCACCTGCTGGTAAAATGTCAGTTGTTGGTAAAATAGTACGCATATTTTTGAATAGCACCTGTTGCTAAAATGTCAGTTGGTAAAATAGTATGCATGCTATTGAATGTCAGCTGTTGGTAAAATGTCATTGGTAAAATATTATGCATACTGTTGAATGTCATATGTTGGTAAAATGTCATTCTTGGTAAAATAGTATGCATACTTTTGAGTGTCAGCTGTTGGTAAAATATTATGTATACTATTGAATGTCAGCTGTTGGTAAAATAGTATACATACTGTTGAATGTCAACTGTTGATAAAATGTCAGTTGTTGGCAAAATGTTAGTTGTTGATAAAATAGTATGCATACCATTGAATGTCAGCCACAAGCAGAGGCTGTCACTCTGCCTAAATCGAGAATCTCTTTTGTTTATCCAGTACCAAACAGTCCATCTCTTACTTATTCATCTTAAATACTATCTAGAAAACAAGATTTCTGCATGTTTATCTACCTGGGTATATTTAGTTTTAAAGGTATAGTTATGTTATAGTCCTACTAAGGTACTAAGCTCCATGATCCTCATTTACAGTATATTGGCCTTGACTTCCTAATACTCATCTGTATTTGTTGTAAATATATTTGAACAGGGTAGGCTGTGTTCAACAGTAGTAATCTAGTAGGTGTATTATGGTATCCAGCAACTGAGAATGACTGAGTTCCTCTCCACTGTTGCCTTTAATTTGTATTTTCACCAGGCACCTCAGAACATATACTTCCAGTACATATAATAGCAGATTAGAACTTATGTTTTACAAGCATGTTCAGTTTTAAACTTTAATGGTCATCATATTATAGTTACAAAACCAAATGTACTGGAGATGACATCCATGGTATATTTTCCTGCTAGCTGTCTTGATGGTCCTAGCTTCCTGCATCTACAGCACCTGTCTATTCAGTTCCAAGGTTTTATTTTAGTAATTTACTAGTGCATCTAAAACAAGTACACAGAGCCAGTTCTCAAGGTTGCCACATTACAAATTCTGAATCTAGCAGTTGTAACATGGCACCTTAATACATATGTAGCTTGCTCTCTTTAATGCATATGGCCTCCCACAAATGAGACATCTCAAGACATATACAGCTTGCTCCTTATAATTCATACAGCCTCCACAAACCAGACATTTCAAGACATATACAGCTTGCTCTCTATAATTCATACAGCCTCCACAAACCAGATATTTCAAGACATATACAGCTTGCTCTCTATAATGCATATGGGCTCTACAAACTAGACACCTTAGTACATATCCACCTTGTTACACCTTAGTACATATCCACCTTGTTCTCTAGAATGCATATGGCCTCCCATGTACCATCTTAAGACATATCCAACTTCCTTTCTGTAATGCATATGGTCTTCCCTGCACCATCTGAAGACATATCCAGCTTCCTCTCTATCATGCATAAGGCCTCCCACAAACCTCAATACATATCCAACTTTCTCTCTAGAATGCATATGGCCTCCCTAACATAAGACGTCAGACATTTTGCTGCATGTTCTTAAAAATACATTGGATGCATTTGTTCTCAGATTTTTTTTACATTTCTTATTGCATGGGTCAGAACATTGCCTTTTATCTGATGCCTATATAAACTATGCAGACCACTTACTCAAATATTTTGAACCAATGACATTGCTTTGTACGTTAGCATTTTTTTTTGTCAAATGGGTTACAGCTAGGTGGGTGGGTAAGTGCGTGGGTAGGTAGATGGGTGGGTGGGTAGGTAGATGGGATCGACAGATAGATAACTTAAGCATTGTTGCCATATTAATACACACTCAATCCATACCTGCTTGATGATGTGCATACCTAATGATAATATACACATCTTGGATACATTTCAACTGTCTATTTTAACCTTTCATTCATTTTTAGGGTAGTTCTGCATTAACATAAGGATGGGAGTGGATAAATTCCATAGTTAGACAGGTTATAGCACACACTGTCTTGAGTTATGGCCACAATCCATAATGTATGTTGTTGCTTACAATTAAAAATCGTATGATGTAGAGTCTCCTCTTGAAGGCCAACTTTATGAAGAAGAACAAATGTTACTGTTCAGAAATGATTTTTCTTCTTCTTGTTACAGTGGCCATGGACTCTATTTAACATCAAAGTCAATAGACTTCCTTCTTCCAAGTGCAAGACATCCAAAAAGTCTGGTCCAGATATGTAATTATGAGCTAATGTTTTTGTTATGGAGACTTTTTTTCCTTTCTTTTAGTCACAATGAACTTAGCCTTAGACATTGAGATAAAAAGACTTTTTCTTAGCCTAAGTGTAAGCCAGCCACAAAGTCTGGTAATTAAAGATAGTGTAAACAAGTTGTTGCATTGAAATAAAATGGGGAACATATGAATGAATTTCAACACATGTTAGGCCATATATGGCAGCCAATATATCTGGTGAAGAAAGTGTGAAGCCCTAGGAAGAACTACCAACTCACAGGAAACATGGCAAGCTTTCTCACATATGTACATACATAGAGCTGAGATCTGAATCCATGCAGACAGAGATGAGATGGAAGTGACTAACACAGTAATTTATATCAAATAATTAATTAAAAAACAATGAATGATTAAGGGTCAGTCTTGGATGAATGGATGCAAATCTTTTGAGGTACATTTAGAAAGAACATAATCTTGTAAAAGATGAAACAAATTAGACTTGTGCTATCATTTCAGCAATAAACTTTCAGGCAAACAACTCTAGTTATAGTAGGAACACTTGACAATGGTGAAAGTGACAGCAATGACCTGGACCAGTAACCCCATCAAATGCAAAATTAAGTATGTACGTTATGGGTTTAATAGCATGAAAGCACAATCCTTTCTATACCATACTTAATAAGGTTTAGTCTAAATATATAGAGCCAAAAAGTGCAAAAACTTTATGTTGAAAATTGCTCATATCTTCAGGGAGAAAGACTATAATAGTAAATGTTTTATTATAAAAAAAAGGAAAATGATAAAAGGCAATGAAATTAGTTTTCTTCTTATACATAATTCAATATTTGGGTCTAAACCATACATCACATGTGTGGCTTGATGAATTAGAAGGTAGCTGAGTGGCATAATAAAAAGCCAACTTGATCCATCTGACATAAAGTCAATGTTTGTTTCCCTCAACATAGAAACTGTCTGAAAGGAAAATTGTTCCAAGATAAAATTGGAACCCCTGACAATAATGAAGATTTACAAGCTGGTCCAATCAAGCTAATGTCAAGTTTTGATCTCACTAAAACCCGGTAGAACTGATCTATACACAATCAAGCTAATGTCAAGTTTTGATCTCACTAAAACCCGGTAGAACTGATCTATACACAGTCAAGCTAATGTCAAGTTTTGATCTCACTAAAACAATGTAGAACTAATCTATACACAGTCAAGCTAATGTCAAGTTTTGATCTCACTAAAACAATGTAGAACTAATCCATACACAGTCAAGCTAATGTCAAGTTTTGATCTCACTAAAACCCAGTAGAACTGATCTATACACAATCAAGCTAATGTCAAGTTTTGATTTCACTAAAACCCGGTAGAACTAATCTATACACAATCAAGCTAATGTCAAGTTTTGATCTCACTAAAACCCGGTAGAACTGATCTATACACAGTCAAGCTAATGTCAAGTTTTGATCTCACTAAAACCCGGTAGAACTGATCTATACACAATCAAGCTAATGTCAAGTTTTGATCTCACTAAAACCCGGTAGAACTGATCTATACACAATCAAGCTAATGTCAAGTTTTGATCTCACTAAAACCCGGTAGAACTGATCTATACACAGTCAAGCTAATGTCAAGTTTTGATCTCACTAAAATCTGTAGAACTGAAAAAAGACTTTCCAATCTACTGTACAATCACTGTTTGCCAGAACACATTAAATCCAGGTCTTTTTGATGTTATCATTAAGGTATAAAATATGCAGAAGAGATGTTAGTTTATGTAAAATGTGTAGTCCTAATGTTTTATTCTTGACAAAAGAGATATGAAAACCGTTAGGATAAGAATTTTGGATCATCAGGTCTTTAAGGCACTGACAGAAGTGTATACATCCAGTTTTTTTATTTCAAACTGATTAAACCTGTCTTTTTCTGAAGAATATCTGAAGCTGACATTCAATAATATCCATGCTAATTTACCCACAGCTCAAATACTGCCATGTAAGTTTCAGTCAAATTTGGCATGGAACATGCTACCATAAAGGCCTTTTAGATTTGTACAAGACAAATGGTGCTGATTTGCTTTCTGATATGATCATAAATGCTTAATATGTAAAAACCTTTAAATGATTTCTTTTTTAAAACTGCTGAACAGAAATCAGTGTCATGTGAAGACCTTTATAGTTTTACAAATATGCGAAATTATCATTGAATATGGCCACTGTTACTAAAAATAGATAAACATTTTAACAACTTTGCAAACATAGCTCAATATCATTTGCTCAAACTTAACATAAAGCATCTTGTCATGAAGGCCATTTGAGCACATAAAATATATGCCAGTCAGCAATCCAATATGGCCACAGTTACTCAAAATAGAAAACCTGTGTCTTCTTCAAAACCGCTGGAAAGAATTGTACCAGACTTGACAGAAATCTTCCAGACAATGCATTCATGTAAACCTTGTGGATTGGAGGGTGTTCCTCCCAAGATGAGGGGTGTCTCCCATTCCATCTGTCACTCACTGACATCTATGCAGGCAAAATTATTATAAAAAAAAAATTTTAATCCATTTTTTTACACTTTGCTTTCAGTACAGGTATTACTGCCTTTGAACATGTAATTGTGTACTGGCTGAAGCTGGCTAGACAAATTAGTTGCTAATATTATGCAGCATAAAGTAATTAATACCCACTTGATTATGTAATTAGGGTATTTTCTGCTTTAGTGTTTTAAGTTTATAACATTGATTAAACTAATTGGTTAGAATGGATTAAAGAGATTAATTGATTATGGCTGATTACTAAATACATAGGTCAGCATAAAACTGGGTTGGCTTCTGTGTGTTTAAAGGGTGCATTTATCTGCCAGTGCTAAATCTAAAATGTAAAAGACCACAATATCACATGAAATTCATTGATCGGTGGAAATAGGAATTTCAGTGGATGGAATCCAGTTCAATGGACATGAACATACATTCTGCTGTTCCTGTAAAAGCTTATTTTAGAACTGCCATGGTAGCAAGAATGATATTATGTGTCTGCGGCATCTTACAAACACAACAACAAATATGACATCCCTGAAATCCATGTTCATGGAATCAGCATCTAATGTGGAACCAAGCATAATATCTTTATTTATAGCAGTAGATCATATTTTTGGATCTAGTCAAATAATGTTCCTGGTTGAGAAATCACACAAAATATTTCAGGCAAAAAGATGAAAAGTGCTTGCATAGTGACTTAAAATTTGGGTACTCACTGAGTTAAAAAAGTTGATGGTGCCAAAGTGGAAAATTTGCCATTCTCAATTAAAAATTCTCTTTCTTTTCAAGTCACAAATCCAAACCATTTTTGCCAAATCCCCTAGTTTGTCCTCAGCTGAGCTCTCTGTTCTGTCGCATATACAGGCATAAGGACCTTGTACATTTGTACAAATTATGCATATACAGGCATAAAGACCTTGTACATTTGTACAAATTATGCATATACAGGCATAAAGACCTTGTACATTTGTACAAATTATGCATATAAAGGCATAAAGACCTTGTACATTTGTACAAATTATGCATATACAGGCATAAAGACCTTGTACATTTGTACAAATTATGCATATACAGGCATAAAGACCTTGTACATTTGTACAAATTATGCATATACAGGCATAAAGACCTTGTACATTTGTACAAATTATGCATATACAGGCATAAAGACCTTGTATATTTGTACAAATTATGCATATACAGGCATAAAGACCTTGTACATTTGTACAAATTATGCATATACAGGCATAAAGACTTTGTACATTTGTACAAATTATGCATATACAGGCATAAAGACCTTGTACATTTGTACAAATTATCAAATATGACCACCATTACTAAGAATATGAAAAAAACTTAAGGAACTTTTTCACAGAAACTGTTAACTAGAATTTGACAGAAAACATTCCAGCATTAGGGAATTTCGGATTTATACAAATGAGTTAAATTTGCCATCAGTTACAACCACCATTGCTACAAAGGAATATTTCTTCCAGTAACTTCAGAAAAACCACTCAACATCATTTTGCTAAATTTCATAGAAAGCTTTATGGCAGGAAGGGCAAATAACTTTGTACAAATGATGCCAATGCCATCAGTTATGTATGCTGTTACTAAATGCAAAAATAATATCTTTGATTGTTTAATTAATGCTTAAAATAAGTTATTGTTGGCAAAACACACTTCAGATTTATATGAATGATACCACATCTTGGCTGCCATTTACACAGCTTTATCTTAGAAGAAACACTGAATAGATTTTGATCAACATTGACATGAGGTCTTTTCAGTATTTGACAAATCATGACAAGGTGCAATGGATGAAGGTATGGATTACATTGATCTTGGAAACATTTGTGATCATAACATAAGGAATGAACAGTAATGGAGAAATGTCAAGAGACAGCATCCATTTTACCTAGGTTTTTTGGACAACTGCTTCCGCATTTGGCTTTTAGGCAGATGTAGCAGATGTTTACAAGAATGAAGAAAGCTTTTGAATAATAGATGGTTGGTTGGTTGGTTGAATTTTTATGGCGCACCAGCACAAAGAGGCCATTTAGGGCCATACAAAAGGTTATATCCTTCATTATATACAAATGGTAAAATGGTTCTGTATTGACCAGTGATACGAAACCAAATAGCTAAAGGTAAAATGATAAAAATGGTAACGGTGAAAAAAAAAGTTTCCCAATCAACGAGGATTGCAAATAATATATGACAACGAAAACATATGAAAGGTAATTAAAATCTAGCGACCATATATATATATATATATATATATATATATATATATAAAACATAAAAATGTTTAAGATGATAACATAAAAACTATAACTTATGATATATGTTTACTTCCTTAAGGAAGTCTATAACATAAGAGATATTAACTGTATCAAAGAGCTCCCTCATGTCTTGCACATTGTAATATTGATCACATGTAGATTGGAGGTCGAAACACTCCAGCATAAAGTGCTTAACTGTGAATGGTTCATTGCAAGATATGCATTCTTGTGAGTCTTCTCCTTTTAGTATGTAGGAATGGGTTAAATAAGTATGGCCGATTCAAATTCTAGCAATGACTACCTCCTCCCTATGGTCGGCTCTATAGGAAGAAGTCCATTCTCCTAGGATTGGCTTGATGGTATGAAGTTTATTATTCATGGCATTCCATGATGCCTGCCATTTCTTACGTAAACAGTCTTTGATACGTTTAAAATCAGTATATGGTGTTTTAAAATCTATTAATAGTTTCTATTGAATAATAGAAACTAGTAATAAACATATCAGCAATTATAACTACAATAGGTAAAGAGTATAAGAACTTCCTTTTGCACTTCTATGCACATGTTTTAGCATAGAAACAGAACATGTTTCACATACAAGCAAAATCCCTCAGTTGCATGAAGGTTGGGGGCCAGAAAGTGCAAAAGTGTCATCATGCTATGTACCATTTCATGCCATATCCAACCAAGTAGTTAACTGAAGTAAATGTTGCATTTGTATACTCTTTTCTCTACCAGACAAGGTAGGTGTATGTTGGGTAATGGCATTTGTACACTCTTATCTCTACTAGACAAGGTAGGTGTATGTTGGGTAATGGCATTTGTACACTCTTATCTCTACCAGACAAGGTAGGTGTATGTTGGGTAATGGCATTTGTACACTCTTATCTCTACCAGACAAGGTAGGTGTATATTGGGTAATGGCATTTGTACACTCTTATCTCTACCAGACAAGGTAGGTGTATGTTGGATAATGGCATTTGTACACTCTTTTCTCTACTAGACAAGGTACGTGTATGTTGTGTAATGGCATTTGTACACTTTTCTCTCTACCAGACAAGGTAGGTGTATGTTGGGTAATGGCATTGTACACTCCTATCTCTACCAGACAAGGTAGGTGTATGTTGGGTAATGGCATTTGTACACTCTTATCTCTACCAGACAAGGTAGGTTTATGTTGGGTAATGGCATTTGTATACTCTTATCTCTACCAGACAAGGTAGGTGTATGTTGGGTAATGATATTTGTACACTCCTATCTCTACCAAACAAGGTAGGTGTATGTTGGGTAATGGCATTTGTACGCTCTTATCTCTACCAGACAAGGTAGGTGTATGTTGGGTAATGGCATTTGTACACTCTTATCTCTACCAGACAAGGTAGGTGTATGTTGGGTAATGGCATTTGTACACTCTTATCTCTACCAGACAAGGTAGGTGTATGTTGGGTAATGGCATTTGTACACTCTTATCTCTACCAGACAAGGTAGGTGTATGTTGGGTAATGGCATTTGTACACTCTTATCTCTACCAGACAAGGTAGGTGTATGTTGGGTAATGGCATTTGTACACTCTTATCTCTACCAGACAAGGTAGGTGTATGTTGGGTAATGATATTTGTACACTCCTATCTCTACCAGACAAGGTAGGTGTATGTTGGGTAATGGCATTTGTACACTCTTATCTCTACCAGACAAGGTAGGTGTATGTTGGGTAATGGCATTTGTACACTCTTATCTCTACCAGACAAGGTAGGTGTATGTTGGGTAATGACATTTGTATACTCCTATCTCTACCAGACAAGGTAGGTGTATGTTGGGTAATGGCATTTGTACACTATTATCTCTACCAGACAAGGTAGGTGTATGTTGGGTAATGTGTGGGTGCTGCAAATTCAGATTTAAGCGAGAGTTACCATGTTGATACATATTAAAGAAGGAATACTTGAAACAGTTATTATGTATATTTATTTTTAAACATCTTTTATGTGTGCAGAGGATCATTTGTTGGCACATACATTTATGTGTAACAAAATTTGCAACTGAGATGTAAATACATGTAGTTAGAATACATGAACTTATCAGCTGATCTCATTGTGTCCATAATGGTAATTCTATTGAAAATGTGCACAAAGAAGCAATTGTTTCTGCTAGATTCCATTTTAATCCCAATACACGCAGTATATTCATAATAGTAATGTGATCAAAAACATATTTTCAATAATCTTTCTGCTAGATACCTTTGAACTTCAGTTTTTTGTTAATACATTCACACTAAATTATAAAACACTGTAGTTTATGAAACATTCATATTTACTGGACATGTATACAGCAGTGCTGTCCAACCTTTATGACACCATTGGCCATGAAACATTTTTCATGAAGCAGAGGGCCACAGCATAAAATAAAAGTTGGCCATTGACTTTTTTTTACATGAATGCACATAAAATTGCTTGAGCACTGACGGGCCCTTTAAAATCAGTCTGCTGGACACATTCGGCCCACAGGCAGTATGTTAGACGGCACTGGTATACAGCATTTGGTTTTTGATTGACAATACAAATCATGAATTAGACATTTGGAGTTTCTAAAAAAGAACTTGTTTATAGGCTTTAAAATCACAATTTAACAGTAAATCATACATTAAGTCAAGGATTTTGATCTCAGATGAACAATTAAGTGTAGAACTGCCTGGATGAATTTTTGGAGTAAGCAATTTAATTTCATGATTTTATGACTATGGTCTTAAGCTAAGTATCAAAAAGAAGCAAAGCCAAAATTTTTGTAAAATCAACAAATAATTTTTTTTATAAAATGAAAATTTAAGAGGAGCTTACAGTATTTTAAATTAAATTACAAATATTCCTAAAAGTTCTGCCACAAGTCCAGAAGTATAGAGTGTTCATAAGGAATTCCAGTCTTAAATGTGCTGATGCACCAATAGTCTTAATGTGTTAATGTACCAAAACTCTTGATCTATCACATTGATGTAATGCCTTGGAATGAGTCCTCAATAATCCCAAAGTTAATGAGCACTATGAAATTCCACTTAATAATTTAGATAAATAATTCCTCTCATATTCTAACTGAACACAGCTAAAAATCTGATCATAGATTCCCAAAGACTGATATTAAGATAGGAATGAATAATTTTGTTTATCAGAACCTTATTTAAAAACCAAAGTTCTAACAAAGATGACCAGGATGTGGGTTATAAAATTTGTTTCCAGATCTTTTAAGGTCAAAAGCCATATCAACATGTTTAAAGATTTGAGCATGTTCTAATTGGCTTTACAGGTTTTTGGATTGTATCATACTAAAAAAAAGAGTTCACTTAACAACATAATTTGCTTTGTGTATTTGATGAGAGGAGTCTTTGATCTTCAACCTGCAAAAGAAAATACCCACATCTTATACATTCTTAATTGATTTTATACTGCTTCTATCCTTACCTTTTAAAAAATATATATATTTTTTTAAAAATTTAAATACTCAACCATTGCACAAATGATCATCCTTAGTGCTGTAGCTCTGAAGTACATTGTGATGTTTTTCTCTAGACAAGAGTCAAGATTCTCAAATGGTGAGGCAGAGTTTAATGAAAGGATATGAAGATGATAATGAATTTGACTTGGTGTTGTTTTTTTTATAAAACAAACATATTTATGGCATCAGCAATGTATCTGTTTGGATTAAATTAAATATGCTTCTGTATTTTCAGTTAAAAATATTTAATATATTTTCAGATATTACATTTATTGTGAATTGTAAAAAGCCAGAACAAAATTGGTTGCCAGGGAACCATCGGGACTATGCTGAAGGAAATCAGAAGCAGCTCCTGTCCCATCACTCATCTGGTAGGTGCAAGAAAGATATTATAAGTGAGAGAATTTAGATACATTGCCTGATAAATTAAGAGATATATAAAGTTAACATGCAAGGTTTATGATAAAGGCAAGAATTTTGTTGTTTAAGCAAATGGTTATCATTTAAGATGAGATTTGCAAGGGAAAGAAGGCATTTTTAATATATTTATATGTGGTATACGAATGAAAATTGATAATGCTATTTATTAGTTACATATGCACAGATGGACAGATCCTTCATTGCTAGCAGACATACATATGTACTAACCACAGTTCTGATTTGTACCAGTCTTTAAATTTTGGCAAGTCAAGAAACAGTTTGTGGCCTTGCTGTAATGTCAGATTCAGTTGACTTGACATCATGTCAGATGAACCAATATTGTGTAGCATTTGTTCATTTTTCTTGGAAAATGAAATATTCCATTTGAAGAGTATCTCTTAAAAGATATAGAGGTGATTACATTGGTTATTGGGGCTTATTATTATTACGGACATTTTACTGAATAGCTTATCAACCTGCAATATGTTGCGTTGAGTTCATATTAGAATGTTTGCAGACAATTTTTTTTTTATTGACCAGAAGCTATAAAACTAGGAAAACAAGATCTGAAGTAGTTCAAAATTAGGAAAATGTATTGATTTTCCATGCATGAGAACAATGACTTCTAATACAAGAAAAAATTTACTGACTTTCCATGCATGAGAAAATGTTAAAATCCTTGATGCACAAGAAGACGACAAGAAGAATATGTAATAGTTTGTATACCTCGTTATTTTCTTGTACTGTAAATTTTCCTAAATGGGACACAGTTGTGACCAACAATTTTGGCTGTTTTGACAGGTGTCTTACACATGGAGATTTAATTAATGAAAAAAAAAATTAACTGATCTACAGAGGATGTCAGGCTACTAGGGCCTGTTGCGGAAAATTTGATTGTACTTTGATTGGTTCATAATTACTAAACTACTTGTATCTCCACCATTACCCTTATTTAAATACAATATCTAAAGCAGTGGGTATGCAATTGTACCAAACATTCAGTGATATCTGTCCTCATTGGTCATTTTTGTCCATGTCCTTAAGCTACCTTACACAAGCACAAGTGAAATATATGCTGATCGCTAGTGATCCATCCAACATGCTGTTTGCCTGGCCAGCTGAGACCCCTATGTGAAGGTAGCACTATGTGAAGGTAGCACAAAATGGAAACAGCTAGTTCTAGCTGAAGAAAAATTTGCTTTTAGCTGCATTTGACAGCGGCTGTGAAATAATTTTTTATTTAGACAGGTTGCAGAGTATACACCATTCACACAGACTGGAAGGAGTTATCAATACATAAACTGGAAAAAGGAACAACTCAACCATTTGTGGATGGTCCATGCAGAGCCTGTGAGAGTTGAGATGGCAGACAGAGAATTCCAAGCAGGAGAGAGATAGGCAGGGATTTAACCACCTTGGCACCAATGAAATCAAGTAGCATATAGATCTATTTGACTATGACAGGGTAGTGCTGCACTCCATGCCCACTCCATGCCTATTCCCAGATAACAGCCATATCAGCCACATTAACATCATGGAAGGCTACAATGTGAGGGACATGTTTTTCATTCTGAACAACCATATCAGCAATATCCATGCAGCTGCCATTCATGTTGCCCTGAGAATTCTCCATCCTTGTAAAGTTTTGGAGTGCAGATAAGTGGACCAGTTGGTGGACAAATGCAATCCATTGAGGGCAGAAGTATGTAGGGGCAGAACAGTTCTTACAATCATATCATAAACAAGGCCTGGGAATCTCACTGGCATTGTTAGACCTTACTATGGAATTGCCTACCTGGTGGCGGCAGTTATATACAATCTCAGTGAATGGGAGAAACCACCTTGAACAACCTGGCCCTCATTAGGGACAGTATTTCTAACTCAATTGCATAGCAGCTGTTCTAACACTTTGAAAACACCATATGGGGAAATGACCTGGCAGAGGCTTATTGAAGGATACTGTTGTAGTAGAAAGGTTGGTCCATAAAACAGGAACTGTGACGACAACATGATCAACCTGGAAAAAAATTCTAAAGTGAGCAGTTATTTTGAAGGACATCCCAGTGGATGAAAGCAGTTTATGTAATATTATTTAAGGTTTTGGGGTCGGAAGGCATACCTTTCAAGGAGGCAGCAGCACAGGAGCCCAATAATGTCCCATCATCAAGCCTCATTGAGTTGGTGCAAACTCAAACAGGTATATGTGTAAAGAATGTTGCTAAACCCAACAAAATCACAAATGAAGTAGATGCACTACAGTCATATAACAATTGCAGGATGAAATGGTGCACAAGAAGCTACAAGCCCAATTAGTGGCAAAGGAAGCCAAACTTGATGACCTTTACCAAGAGGTCGCCACATTACAAGAAAGTCTTCATAATCAGTTTACTGCCATCTGAGAGGATATCAGTTCAAGTGATGACATCCCTTGCCAACAAATTGTAAATGGGGAATCACTATAGCCTTGATTCTCACCATAATAAGCATGCAGTCACATAAAGAAGCTATGGTGGCACAATATCATCTTCCACCCTGGCAACTAAAGCAGACTCTAGTCTATAATAGAATGGATAAAAAAAAAATCATGAGTGGATGGCCAGAATCCTGAAAACACTGGCAATAAAGGAGGGCAGTGACTCGACCAGGAATTATTGGGTCAATTGTGTCATTCTTGATTGGGTTCATAGTTTTTGGCTTCTTTCACCTTTTGCATGATGCTGGTTTTTGTCATTGTTATGCTTGTAGCATCAGACACTGGCAGGATGAATCCAACATCTTTATTTTTTGTCCACTCTAGGGTATTGTGCCAAGATTTCCTGGAATACTTGTACTGACTTTTTGGCCAGGTTGATGTTATCATTGATTCCAGCCACCATGTCATCACCTCCTGAATATTATAACTCACACGGGTGCCAACTTTAAGCTCCATGTCAGATGTGATCTTGTAAAGGTTACACAATGCTTGCTTTAGAATGAAAGAGGATTTTATACAAGGCTTGCTTTACAATGAAAGAAGATATTATACAAGGCTTGCTTTATCACTGAAAGAAGATATTACAAGAGGTTTGCTTTATCACTGAAAGAAGATATTACATGAGGCTTGCTTTATCACTGAAAGAAGATATTACCTGAGGCTTGCTTTATCACTGAAAGAAGATATTACAACAGGTTTGCTTTTTCACTGAAAGAAAATATTATATGAGGCTTGCTTTATCACTGAAAGAAGATATTACATGAGGCTTGCTTTATCACTGAAAGAAGATATTACATGAGGCTTGCTTTATCACTGAAAGAAGATATTACATGAGGTTTGCTTTATCACTAAAATTTATGCAATAACTAATTCTTCAGACTTTCATACATTTCATTCTTCTGAGGGCCTCGAGTGGTGGAGTGGTCTGAAGCGCTTTCTGTTACAGATCACTGCCATCTCACCTCTGTCTGCATGGGTTCGAGTCTAGGATTCAGCGAATGTGGATATGTGAGAAAGCTAGCCAGTAGCTTTTCGTAGGTTGGTGGTTCTTTCCGGGGATTTCCCGGTTTCTCGTCCACCATTAATACTGGCTGCCATGTATAGCCAATCGTGTGCTGGAAAATGGCATTAAGCCCCACAACAACAACATTTCATTCTGAATGAATATATTTAAGATTATATTTGCTACATGATGAAAATCAATGACTTTAATCAATCAAACTGTGTAGTGTTACAGTCACGAATCTTGTATTGAGTGCTTATTTCAAATTTAAATTTATGAAGGTAGACAAGTCAAATGGTTTTTATTTCTGGCAAGCCAAAAGATTAAAATTATCAAATGAATTCATTTTTAATACTTGTTTTGATTTTAAACAAAGTAACAGATAAAGTAAAGCCAACAGCTTTAGTAAACTTCAACAAATAATTTATTTCTCTATGATACAAAGTGAAAATTTAAAAGGAACTTACAGTATTGTGAATACATCTGAAATAATCCTTACAATACTATCACAAGTCCAAAAGTATAGTGTTGCAAATGAATTTCAGGTCTTGAATGTGCTGATTACCATTAGTCTCGAATTTGCTGATGTGTCAGAGGTCTTAATTTATCACAATGATATAAGCATAATGCCAAAATAGTTTTTTAGTTCAAACAGTCAAATGAACAGTTTGTAATCCCAACAAATAATGTACATAAACGATTCTTCTCAAATTATACATGAACAGAACTAAATGATTGATATTAAAATAGGAGCTATTCCGATGGAAATTAACATCAAATTTATAAACAAGATTAGGTCCATTTACTTAAATTTTAGAAAACAATCTGACAAATATCATATACACCATAATTTTAAATGACAACCAAGGCCCAAAACTCAAATCCAGGTAAACATGTTTACAAATGATCACTATCTTCAGGTATAATCAAGTATAATCTTCAAGTATAATCATAGTAGGTGACAATACACCGCCAATGTGGAGAACTCCCAACATAAGCAAATGGAGCTAACTCTTTTGGTATGTACATATACATCGTTGGGAAACCAGTTAAAGGACACAGACTTACTCTTAAATAAGTGAAATATTTAAATCACAATACAGAAAGTTCCTTTTAATTAATCTACAATTGTGGACAAAGGTAAGCTATATAATATGTTGTTTACAAATATCACTTACAATCTACAATCATGGACAAAAGTTAAACATTCTGGATATACATAACATAGTTAAATTCTGCCGTCATTTATTTTTATTTTTTTACATTTAATGGTTTTATTTTTGGTACTTCCAGTTGGCCCTGGCAAGATGAACAAGAGAAAGAGATACATATATGACTTTGAACACCCAGAAAAAGATCTTTTCATTTGGGCCATCCTCTTCAACAGACGAGAGATGGCCAAAATGTTGTGGAAAATGTCCAGAAACCATATTGGTATGTTTGATCAAATGTCTGAGTGAGATTTGTATCGCAATTGTTTCAATTTGTATACCTAATTAATATCATAAATATTTTGATTTACTAATTAAAAGCAGTATTGTGTAATATATGAAGACTCTCTGATGTATGGGTCACCTTTTTACGTATATATTTTTAAAAGGAAACAAAATAAATATAAAAAAACAATAAATAATTTTAGAGAATAAAGTTAGAAAGGATGATTGAAAACATGTTCACATGGTAAGAAACTAAGTATAATGTTGGTTTCTTTTTATAAACAGACTTTTTTATTTTAGTGTAGTGTTGTGAAGACATAGTCTTAGATCTAATTATGTTGAGCATATTCTATTTATATCTGTTCTTAATAAAAGTAAAATTAATTGTTAGTTTTGTATTACTTACCTGGAATCAGTAACATGTGCAATGTGCAGCCACATGCAATAACATTTCAAATTGCATTTAGGGAGATGATTTTAAAAGAAAGTACACATTGGTCATTTGTGGTGCATATACTATTTTCTACTCATGATAATTTAGATATCCTTCTGCTACTCTTCAAATACAGCCCTGCCAAGCAAAAACAAAAGATATTAACAATGTCTCTTTTGGTTTGGGTTTTTGCATAAAAGTTCTTCAACATTATCAGCTTACCATGATGAAAGTAAGATATGAGTGATCTCCCATTGGAAAAAAGAATTGTTTTCAATGACGGGAAACAGAAACAGAAACTTTTTCCTGATTGGTACCGGCAGAGGAACAGTACTCTTTCAAAAGTTTGAGTGCTATATATAAATACATATGTATGGGTTTTCATCAGAAGACTTCTTAAGATATTTAGCTAACCAGAAATAAATGGTTCAGATTCAATTTCCAATTTGACTTCCATGGCACCCACCATTGAAAATCTCTACTCTTCTGATTTGATAGTCATAACAAGATAGGATTTTCACTTAAATACTTCTTATCTTATGATGTCTACTGAGTCCTGAATAATATTACCAGTGATCTGACATCCATTATGACCACCGCAACAGCCATCTTGAAAACATTGTTATAGTTACACGCATCCTCCTAATTGGAACATAAATTTGCATAGAAATTTCACCATAAGAGTTCTTATGATGTCTAGTTATATTAAACAAATATGGTTCTGCTCAGACATCCAATATTGCCACCACAGTTATTATGTATATTTAATTTAATTGTTTCTTTGTTAGTTTTAAAATTTTTATTCCATTACATGTTATAAATTTAACAAATTTATTTACTGGACTTGGCCTTGTCCAAAATTAAGTTAATTTCTGCTTGACTGATTGTCTTTTCTTAATTTTAAAATTCTTTTATTTCATTTATGTAAACAACTAATAATAGCTTCATTATGCTCTATGCGTATAATCTTATTATCAGGATTATTATTCAGGTAAACAAAGTAAATATGTGTTGATCAGGGTCAGGGTTCTGGAGATTTCTAAGTGAATTTTGTAGTCTATTGCGTTGTAAATAAACAAGGCTCATTAGATTATTTTATAAGGTTATTTTTAATTAGTTAATGGTTGATTTAAAAAAAAAGGCTAATTGTGACCCAAGGTCAGACAGAGAACTATGTTATTTTGTGACTGTGAGGATTTTACCAGTCATACTTTAACTTCTGGAACCTTAAGTTGTATTATGTTGTGACCAGTTTGTTCTGAATTTTCTTTTCTTCAAATTATCGATTTTGATTGATTCTTTTCTCTGGAAATACAAAAGTGCTCTGATAAAATTCTTGGATAAAGACATTCACTGGAATTTATACTGAATTCAAACCTGGAGTAATATTTCTGTGATTCAACAAAGAGACTTGATACATCAGCACTTTGCAGACCATAACAGACATGTCACCTTTAATTTTGGATCTTTTTGGACTTATGTCTTTAATTCTTGGATTATTTTTGGATTTAATATGCAAGTTCTTTTTTCTCATTTTTCACTTTGTATTCTTGAGAAATCAGTTATTTGTTAAATTTTACAATGTTTGTTGTCTTCACTCTTTTCTGTTCCTTATTTTGAGAGCATAGACTCATAACACAGTGACAATGTTCAAATTTAGTTACCACTGTTTTTCCTGAATAAATGGTTATATTGGTACAGGGTTTTCAATGTAATGATGTGTAGTTTGTTGTATATAAAAATGATGCCAATCTGACTTTCTATATGGCCACTACTTCTCTTGCTTGGTTGGTCATGTTCACATTTTGCTTTCAGCAGCGGATTCCTTATGATATTGACTTGGTCCTAAATGGAACTGGTGCAAATCTAAAATTCAGTATTGTGACCATGGCAGTCATATTGAAAATCTTGGTTTTATTATGAAAGGAGAAAGTTGTATCAAAATGAGGTATTCATCCAAAAACTTCTTATGTTGTTCGGTTCTAAATGAAAATGGTGCTAGTCTGAGATCCATTATATCAACTCCAGCAGCTAATTTGAAAATCTTATTATTGCTGGAGAATATCAGAAATGGTTTCCATACTTATGAATTTAAAAGAAAAAAATGATATCCTGAATTTATGGAAGTTCTTAAAGGCCAGCAGTGTCAGCCCCTCTGAGGAACTCTGGATGTCCTATGGTTTTGTTGCTAAAAGCAGTCTAAGTGTGTCCATGAGAAATCAATCATTTGTTTTTAACATTTTTTTTCAACATGATCTTCTTTAGGACTGTCAGAGCATTTAAGTGGTACTTGAAGCTTATGTGCTGATCAGAACTGGGAGATCTTACCAATACCCGCACTTACAGAAAGCAGGGGGGGTGTATGTCTCCTCAAGCTGTTGGGTCATTCAGTCACACTACAATAAATTAACTCAAAACTATTTGAATTTCATTGGCATTTTAGCTCATAGGGTTAGAGCATTGCTTTCTACAAGCCTTATATTTGATTGAAATTCTTCTCTGACTTACATTATTCATGCAGTGAGATGAATGTTTGATACCTCACTTTTGTCTGAGAGACATTTCATTTAAAAAGGCTGTGACCTGGTTATGAGCAGCTAAATGAGTCTTCCCATGTCCTTCAGCAGCTTCTTAATGATGTGGGTTTCTCGACTTCTGCTGCATTGCAGGAATTTAAATGTATCCTGTTAAGATCTTGTCTCTTCATCCAATTTTGCCATCCATTTTGTAAGTTATGCCTGCTTTTACATACTTAGATCAGTTTCAAAGTTCTTCTTTAACAATAATAAGAAATATTTGTGAACTAAAATGGTGATGTCACTGATCATTTTTCAATAAGTTTGATTCTAACAGAAAAGAAAGATTTTATAGTACATTAATAAATGTTGTTAATAATAAATGTAAATTTATTCATTGATTTTCATACTGTTTCAAGTTTTACTTTTTGTTCTATTATTAATAAGCTGGAGCTCTTCTGGCATGTGCACTTCTTAAAAACCTGGCCATTAAAGCTGATGATGATGAGGAACAAGAACTTAGTGTTAGTCTTCAAGAACATTCACTGTAAGTTTATTTTCAATACTGCTATGATGGTAGCTATTCTGATCATGGGATTGTCAAAACGTTTGTGTAGTTAAATGTGTAGATAGCTAGAAATAAATATAAGTTTTAAATTACCAGTTATGTCATTTAATTTGACTTTATGGTACATCCTGCCAGTAATTTTAAGGGAAGCAAAATATAGTTACAATATTGATAAGTAAAATACAGTGTTTAATGCATCACCTTCCAATGCTTTGGAAAGAGATAAGATAGAGCGATCTAGACAGGTTAATGATGTGATAGACACATGGAAACTATCACATGAACCTTGAAGCCTTTTTTATCAAAGGAAAGAGAAATTATTATATAAATTTTTGGCTTGAAAGAATTTCAGTCTTTTCTGCTAATGGTACTGTGTTTATTCTTTATTACCAAATGTAGTTTGCATTTAGTAAAAGAAGTAACAGATGATATGGTCTTACTAAAATTAGTAACAAAAAATTCACTGGTCTCAGATTGGTTTTGAATGTCTATGGAGGCAACTAAAAATTTAGATAAATGATTCAACTACATTGTTATATCCCTTTTGATTTATTTCGCTGATGGTAGTACTTGTTTCCATGTTGATTTCAAATTATAGGTTGCTAGTTTTCACATTCAAAACTTCAATCAAGAATTGAACCATGGATCCTTAGCAGTAAAGTTCACATATATGCCACTTGATTAGAACATTTAGGATAAAATAGGCTATTACTATTACACTCCACTCCACTCCACTCCACTCCACTAATTCTCACTCTCTATGCTTTTAGAATGTATGAAGACTTGGCCACAGCAGTGTTGGGAGAGTGCTACAGAAAAGACAAGCAGTTAGCACATCAGCTTGTAGTTAGGCAGGTGAAGATGTATGGCAGGACCACGCTGTTTACACTGGCAGATGCCAATGAACTGATGAAGTTCATGGGACACACATGCTGTCAGACCAAGCTCAATCTTATCTGGAAGGGGAGGATGGCACAGTACACACAGACCTGGAAGGTAATGATTGGTGTCTCATCTTTATTTATTTCACATGAGTTGAACAACAAGATTTAACAACTTACACAGCAAATCTCAATGACTTAAATGTTGTTTGAGTTAGACGATATTGAAGAAATGGAGAAAATATCTACTCATGCACAGATGTTATTGGATTGAACCTGAGACTGTAAAGGTGCAAAGATAGTGTGTTTATGCTACAGTGTCTAGGTTCTGTGTTTATATTCATTAAAATATTACACCTTTAGGGTCTCTTGCTGTTATTGCTGTTCACATGTTTGAATGGTAATTCATTCAGGATGAATTTCAACTGTAGTCTGAGTGAATTAGTTTCTGTGTTCAGTGGGCGGAGACATCATTACAAGTAAATCTGTACCTGGATGTATGGTATCAATTGAATGATCAAAAATTTATGCCAAAAACTATGGGAAATTACAAACTGAACAAATCTGCACCCCACAAGATGAAATTTGGAGACTAAACAGGCCCATAAAATGAAGTTCTCATAACCCTGCCCCATTTTGCATCATTGCAGTTCATTATTAATCAAAGTAAAATGTTGACTTTCATGTAAAGTTTCCCTTCATTGAAGAATGTGGAAAGATAGATGAAGTTTTATATTCCACAGTAAATTTTGGTGCTAATTAAGTACCAAAAATATTATTATTATGCATGAAATTTCTATTAAAACATACACATGACTCTAGAAACAAGTCAAAAATTAAATTGTTTTGCAGTCAATAGAAAGTAAATTAGGACTCAGTTGATGTATCCAGGTCTAAATACAAGGTACAAATACAAGTAATTATTTTATCAAATATTTCATTATATATATATATATATATATATATATATATATATATATATATATATATATATATATATATATACACACTCACACACACACACACACACAGAGTAAAACTGCTCAAAACTGAAAGCCCTTGGTACTGAAATGTTTTTCTGTTTTGAGAAGTTTTTGGTTTGCTGAGGTTTTTGAAGATGTGAGAAAATATCTTTCTGAGCACTTATGTGATGGGAGTCAAACAGATATAGAGAGATATAATTCAGCTACAAAAGCATCAGTGTCTTTGTGTGTAAAGGTGCATAATCATAATGCTTCTGAGATATTTCACACTATACATAATAACTTAAGAGATCTTCGTACTACACATGAAAGCTTCTGAGATTTTTGAAATACTAATAGTTGTTTTTATGTTTTGTCTTCTGCTTTTCTTTCAGATCCTACTTTCCATCATTGTCCCCTGCATGATACCACTGATCAAGTTCACAAGTAATCAAGCACCACTTGATCAGAGTAACTTTGATGCTCTTATGGAGGGAGAGGAGGAGGAAGAACAGCCAAAAGAGGAGGTTGCCAAAAACCAGGTCAAGCCAAAGAATGATGCAGTGAAAAATCATGATCAGGATGCAGAAATGTTTGCCAGGTCAAAAACACGCCGACAAAAACATGGCAAGAAGAGGCTTTACAATGTTACGATGTTCAGTGATCCTTCTACAAACACGATTGGATTATTCAGTGCCATCTACTACTTTTACACAGCTCCCATCACAGTCTTTATTGTTTATAATGTAAGTGTCACATGAACATTAATTGTGCTATTATAAATTAGCTGTACTGACACTTGACTAATTTGACTGCAGGTCCTTACATTATAGTACTGTCTCATTAGAGCACTGTGCATAGGAGCTATATACATGTGACCTGCATTATAAGTGAGGTCACACATTCAATTAATGTATATTATAAGTACACTGAGAAGTCCCATACTTCCATCACTCCCAGAAAAAGAGAGTCTGGCACAAAATAGAATTTCCACATTTTTTTAGATAGATTTTGAAATAATTCTACTTATGAAGATCATGACCCAAACAGATAGAAAAAGAATGGGATAGAGTTAATATAACAAAATGCATCACATACTGCAATTTTCCCATATATACTGACAAGGCAAATGGCCATCATAAATAATTACTGCTTACAGCTGAATTAATATCAATACTACATTGCAAGCTGTAGCTATTCATGCCCCTGTAAACAGTATTTTTATTTTTTCTTTATCCCTCTAAGTACTGCTATCAATCAATCTGACCATCTTACTGAACAGATGCCGGTACTGTTTGTTGTACATAGTTTCCAAATGCATTCTTTGCCTTTTTAATGATATGTCAAATAAATGCCAGCATACAGGATTTTACTCATCCTTAAATTTAACTGTCTGCGACCCATCTCTGTTACTTCTCTTTGGCCATTGGTGACAACCTTTGTTGTAGACCACTTTCCATTATCATTCTGAAGTAATGCCTCCATAGCTCAAGGGTTAAGGCAGAGATTAAAATTGAACAAGGTAGTTTGAGATATATTTCTGTTCCAGTGCAAGTCAGATTTGACATTTGACAGTTCATCATATTGGCAAAATAGTAGATCCATTCTTTACAAAGATACTACAAGATGTTATGAGGTATACATTGCCAAAAAAAAAATGGTTTCCAATTTTCAGAATCTGAGACTGTTTTGTTTTCACTTCTGCCAGTAGCTTATTGTGGGTTGGTGGTTCTTTCTGGTGATTTCCCGGTTTCTTCCTCCACCATTAATACTGGCCACCATGTATAGCCTATCATATGCTGAAAAATGGCATTAAACCCCACAATAACAACAACAACAACTTCTGCCAGTTCTATAGAATTCAGCATGATCCCAAACTCTGATGTTAGCTCTCTCATCTCTGTTAAGGTTAGATACCTCCAGGATAATTGACAAAAAGCCTAGGATTTAATGAGTTGTGGTAAACTCAGATTCAGGTGTGCACCAGAAGGTCTTATTCTGACTATACATGTATTTAGTGAACTCTTAATTTGAGCATGGCTCAATTATGTACAGATCAGCTTCTAATTCTTGGCCTACAAATGCTCATTCTAATACACAGTCAGGGACTTCAACTTTTTCTGAAAGTATTATTTATAACTTTCCATTTGAAAAGTGTCTGTCAACCATCACTTGATCTCAAATGATCACTGACTTTTATTGAATTCTTCATAGCCACAACTGCTTAAGAGGGTCTGCAGGAAAAGTGTGAATTGTTAAAAACAAAACTGCTATGAACAATTGCATTGCATGAATGAAGATAAATGCAATTATCTTTTAATTAAATTAAATTTGACCACCCATTAATATCACAGAAATTAAAGAAACATGATTTGCTCATACAATCAAGAAAACATATTCGTACTGGTGGCTGCCTAGTCACATTGGTATTAATGGTAATGAAAGGAAAGATGAAGCAGTCAAAGCTGCCTTGCAGTTATCCATTTCCAAATTTGAAGATTCAATGTTCTAACTTCAAATATTACCTAAATATGCATGGTTATTCATGAAAATTCCAGACAAGCTTCAGAAATGAAACCCATCATTGGAGAAAGAAATCACTCATATAGAAGAAATCACTGAGATGAAGTAGTATTGTGTCAGTTGCACACATATTTGACTTGTGCATGCCTGAAAGGTACAACTAAACAGTTGTGCATTGACTTGTGCATACCTGAAAGGTACAACTTGACAGGCATTCATACTTTTCCAATGTCCATTGACAGTGTAACATATACTTATTGAGTGTGCTAATGCTCACCCTGCATGTCAGAACGTTTTTAGGTGAATTCGATAAAGAACCTTTTTGACATACCTGTAAACTTGTACAGGAATCACTGTTTTGTAAAATAAATTCTGGTTTGTCATTTACAGCCCCACAACTATTATGTATGGGTTTTTTAATATTTAAATAAACATTCTGATTTTCACTGTGATCAGGATTTAATGGGAATTTTTTTTCTCAACAAGAATACAACACAAGTCACTTGTACCACCAATCATAATACCCAAAATACTGATGCATCTTTCAATTGCCGATTAAAGAGTTTTTTCATTATTCAGGCATATCCATTCCATATGTAGTAAGTGCCCAGGCGAGTATCTTTTTTCTTTCTGATACAGTATGTATAACAGCAAATATCTATCTATCTATCTATCTATCTATCTATCTATCTATCTATCTATCTATCTATCTATCTATCTATCTATCTATCTATCTATCTATCTATCTATCTATCTATCTATCTAATCTATCTATCTATCTATCTATCTATCTATCTATCTATCTATCTATCTATCTATCTATCTATCTATCTATCTATCTATCTATCTATCTATCTATCTATCTATCTATCTATCTATCTATCTATCTATCTATCTATCTATCTATCTATCTATCTATCTATCTATCTATCTATCTATCTATCTATCTATCTATCTATCTATCTATCTATCTATCTATCTATCTATCTATCTATCTATCTATCTATCTATCTATCTATCTATCTATCTATCTATCTATCTATCTATCTATCTATCTATCTATCTATCTATCTATCTATCTATCTATCTATCTATCTATCTATCTATCTATCTATCTATCTATCTATCTATCTATCTATCTATCTATCTATCTATCTATCTATCTATCTATCTATCTATCTATCTATCTATCTATCTATCTATCTATCTATCTATCTATCTATCTATCTATCTATCTATCTATCTATCTATCTATCTATCTATCTATCTATCTATCTATCTATCTATCTATCTATCTATCTATCTATCTATCTATCTATCTATCTATCTATCTATCTATCTATCTATCTATCTATCTATCTATCTATCTATCTATCTATCTATCTATCTATCTATCTATCTATCTATCTATCTATCTATCTATCTATCTATCTATCTATCTATCTATCTATCTATCTATCTATCTATCTATCTATCTATCTATCTATCTATCTATCTATCCTATCTATCTATCTATCTATCTATCTATCTATCTATCTATCTATCTATCTATCTATCTATCTATCTATCTATCTATCTATCTATCTATCTATCTATCTATCTATCTATCTATCTATCTATCTATCTATCTATCTATCTATCTATCTATCTATCTATCTATCTATCTATCTATCTATCTATCTATCTATCTATCTATCTATCTATCTATCTATCTATCTATCTATCTATCTATCTATCTATCAGTCTTTATATGCAGAATCTTTTATTAAAAACTGCCTTCACATTTGAATTCAAATGAGTCATTCAAAAATATGATATGTCAACACATTAGTCATTGACCTGTGAAATATACCACTAGCAGATATTATGTGGACTACAGTAACAAATTAACATGATTTTAAATGTTCACACATTATATATGTTCTAATACTGTTACTCCTAATTAAAGAAATTTAAACAATTGCATAATCTGAGACTGAATTAACTTTGGAATATAACTTACCGTAGCCAGTTAGATTTTGTCCATACCTATGTATGTCTTATATGGGAAGGATGCTTAATCATGATGGCCTATATAGTTTAGCACCACTGTGCATGTTGTATACCGTCAGTAGCTAAGATGTATGCATGAGATGGTCTTTGGGAAAGAGAAGGCACTAATTTAACTTTATGGTATATCGTAAACCTACACATACCAACCAGTGCCTTGATTTTGAGTCATACCATCCATTGGATCAGAAACTTAGGGTGGTCAGAACATTACACTACAGAGCCAAAGTCATTACATCTGAATCCAACAGATTTAAAACAAGAACTAGACATGTCAATGATGCCCTCAAGAGGTGTCCCTATCTGGAATGGGTTTCCAACAGACTCATTGCTAGTCCTAATGACAGCACACTGAAAGTAAACCAACTGGGAGAATACTTTTGAAAGGCAACATCATCCTACCATATGTAAAAGGGACTTCTAAATGCCTGGAGCACGTTTTCCAATGACACAAAATTGATGTGGGTTTCAAATTGTACTGGACCCTGAGGCATAAGTTAGTTCAACCTTAGGATAACTCTGATAAGAGATATATTTATGGGCCTATCTATCACAATAAGTGTGATGGACAAGGTGAAAGTCAGTGCCATCACGTCTATAGTGGAAAAGCGGAAAGGACATTAAAAGCAAGAGTGAATGAAGATAGAAGATCAAGGCACATCCACTATTTGCCCTGGCCATACTGCAACTTTTTAAACTTAGTAAAATTCCTACCTCGAGAATAAGTCTGGTTTGAGTGGGGGGATAAGGAATCCATCTACATCTGTGTGCACAAACCAGTGCTGAACAAGGCTGGGTGCCATTACAACCTGCCACATATCTGGGAAAATCTGTCAACTTTGCTTAACATTAAATCGAGTGATGTTAACAGTCAGTAGCAGTTAAATCAGTCAGCTGATGAAGTCTTTTCTCTATATTGTTTGTGTGAGGTGATTGAAAAGTTAAACATATTTTCAGATATGCACTAATTTAAGTTTTATGGTTAAGTGTATACTTGAGATATTTGATTGGATAACTTGGAGACAGACTTAAATTTCAGCCAATCAGATTCCCAGAATTCTAGACTTAATCTTACACACACACACACACATGCACACACACACATGCATGTGCACACACACAGAGCAAGTACATTACTGCTGGGCTATCCAGACCTTTTTAAATGTTCATTGTAATTTTCAGGTCAGTAACATATGACTGTGTGTCTTTTAATGGACATTTTGTAGTAATGCAAACTGTAAAATGGAGTAGTGTCTCCATTTTGTTGGGTTATGAACATTTGAACAGATGCCTATACAAAACATGCAAGTAACATTGTTGGAATGGAACTGTCATTGTGTCTGTGTCCATGTAACAGTGATTTATTCCAAATGGAATTATTTCACTGCAGTGTTATTATACTTATTTTGTTTCATTGGTCACATTAAAACAAATGACTACATTCGCCATTGTGTGTATATTTGCTGAAAATGAAAATATCCAGTCTAATTTGGTTCTCTAGTCACACAGACAATTATTTTATTAAAAGAATAACAAGATATTCTCTCCCTTGCTTCATCATATCTTATTCATTCCGAGCAATAGAAATAACATGCACAAACAGGATTTTTCAGCTCAGTTATGCCACAGAGATGTGTATTCATGTTTGTATAAAAATACAAATCTGGTTCAGAATCTGTGTAATTTCATTTATTAAATTATGTGCCACACATGTGTTAGTTGCTTTCTTCCTCAGAAATTACAAATATACTGAATGATTCACAAAGGTGCTTATTTCCTTTTTGAGTTAGAGCTTGTGGTGAGACACTGATTTCTTTTGCTTCAACTTATCAGGAGTCTCTGGTTTTCCTCAGAAAAGGATTAAGTAAAACCAACATACCAGCTCAGGAAGCTTTAAATTGCATCCAAACATTTCAAAGTTTTTGGTTTTATGTACGAAGAGCAGTCATACATGTTTTATCTGATACTGGCTTTCACAAAATCCCAAATATCAATACCAGACAAAAGTACATGTATGATCACCATATAGAGTAAATAAAGGAACAAAAAATATAAATATTCATGCAGGTGATTAAATTAGAGATAGAAATCATTTAATGAACTAATTGATACACCTTGATGTCTCATTTTTGTGAGGGTTTCTTCAACAATAAAATGAGAGGCATAAAGTTGAGTTCTGTCAAATAATGCAAAACAATATACACTCACACAACACTGCATACTGTATATCTTTTTTTCCAAGTTGGTGGAAAGAGTGAAAGCAAAGGGATATGTTAAGACCATCAGGTATATTCATAAGCCTTATCTAATTAGTTATTTCCCCTACTTGTTACTAAGCTTGAATGCAATTTTGTACACATTGCATGCCTGCTATTTTACACTTTTGAAATATTATTAGCTTTACTGTATGAATGAAATTCAGAATTAATTAGGATTTTAAGTTTCACACTTGCACTTCAAAAAAGACTCATGTATTTTCATTCTGTGTGTGTGACATGGAAATAATGGATTTGAATATCTTTATTGAAGACCAGATAAAGCATGCAAGATTAATTGGGTATGTAATCAGTGTTATTATGTATTAATAATGAAACATTAATTTACCTCATGCATGTAAATATGTTTCTCATTTCAGATCTCTTATTTGGTATTCCTGGCCATATTTACCTACTTTGTGCTGACAGAACTGGACCCTGATAAGCCTTCAGTCTTGGAATACATCACATGGGGATGGACAGTGACCATGCTTATCGAAGAATTCAGACAGGTAAGAGGTTTTTACAAACAGAAAACTGCATTATATTGTTATGACTCTATTGTCAAAAACTAAAAAGCAAAAGGAATTAAAACATCAAGTTTTATAAAACTTAACAAATAATTTAATTATAAAAGTTATAGACAGTATTATGGATTATATACAAAATAATCCTAAAAAAATTTTCTACACGAGTCCAAAGATTAGAATGTTCTGAATGAATTTCAGATCTTCAAATGTCTGCCAGAAGTTCTGATATATCTCAATGGCAGTGTTCAGAACTCTTTTGAATAGTTCACAATAGTTCCAGAATAATATTTATGTTCAGTGAACACTTTGTAATTCCAATGAATAATCCTAACAAATGTTTCCTGTCATATTATCTAAACAAAACATTACAAACTTCTGCAGACTGACATTAACATAAGACCATATTAAGTAAAAAACAACTTAATTGCTCAGCTATCTCCTTAAATAAAAACTGTATAGGCCAAAAAACACAATATTCTCCTACTCACTATGTGACATTTTGCAGTAACCTACATCATAAAAGAACCCCCTTGACCAACTCATCCAGTGTGAAATAACTTAATTCTTTTAAGAACCCACCTGACTGACCTATCTAATGGGATATAACCCCAAACTTGAAAACAGGTTTTCTTATAAGAAACTTGACACCTGTTTATAGATCCTGTGTGATCTACAAGTACTCTTAATATGTTAAACTAGAATATATGTACCCTAGTACAAAAATTATCTATTTTAATCTTTATAGATAATCATTACAGTTTACAGTCATGAATAAAAATTACAAAATTATAGATATACATAACAATGTTAGCTTAATGGTGTGCTTTTGACCATAAAGTTTAGTATTAGGTAAAATTTTGTATAATATACAAAGATCTTACATGAGGGTATGTTTGCTATTAGTTTATAAAATGATTTTCTAATAATATATGCCTTGAGCTATTGGCAATGAATGGTATATTGTGTTGTTCAACAAGTTTTATGCCAAAATGAACACAAGTTTATGTTCTATATATTACTTATTTTACGCATATGTAATTTAATATACTTTTGTGTTAGTTTTAAATTCTCTTTTATTTCATTACATGTTACTGTAATGATAATTTTGTCTACAGGATTTTATATTTTATTTTGATAGATTCAGTTCAGTTCTGACTGTTTTTCTTATTCTCAAAGTAAACAAGTCATTGCAACATTATATTTTTAGCTGACCTAATTCTTGACCTTGATTTAGAATTGTAAACACAGAGTGAAAATCATTGGTCATAATCAAAGTCATATTGCCTTGTGTGTCAGCTCTGTTGTAAACGTTTTTTTAAATTATTTTTTATTATTGAATTTTATAGTAAGATTTGTTCAGTACAATTGAATTCGTCCACTGCTGACATGGCAGCTGGCATTCAATCTTTTTGCATTGTTCAGATTTAGTGATCATGTAACCCTACCACATAGTCCATTCTACATCGTAGTTAGAGTAAAGATTCAGTTTCTTAGTGTTTTTAGTCAGTTCACATAGTTCAAAGGTGTTTTTCTGCTGTTGCCAGTTTGAATTGTGTTTTTGTTTAAAATAATTTATTTTCCCTGGAAGCTTTGGAGTTCATTCAAATTCTTGAACAAAGACATTTATTGGAAATTATTCGGAATTCTATAGCTAGATTGTTATTATTCTTGGATTTAAAAAGGAACTGTTGACACATCAACACGAAAGAGATTATAGATGTCATTGCCTTCCAACTTGGAGACTTCATCAGGATTCAAACTTTGATTCATTTCGAACTTTTTAGTGAAAGGACTTGTATTTTTAAATTCTAGGAATAATTTTTGGATTATATTCACAAACTCTAAGTCCTTTTTCATATTTTTACCTTGTTTTCTAGGGAAATAAATTATTTTGTTAAAATTTACAAAGCTTGTTGGCTTCACCCTTTCCTTTGCTACTTTGTATGAGCCATAGTCACGTAACACTTAGCACTGAGAACTTTACATTATTAAGTGATGCTGCTAAATGTTACTCCATAAGGTGATACAAAGTTTTATGATGTTATTACATCATTTGTAAAAGAGAAACTTTATATAAAAAGTCTTTGATTAATTGCAGAAGTAAACATTATGTAATAAATGTATGTAGTAAATATTTTCTTGAAGGTACCTGACTGCATTTACAGTATCTTTTTTTACAGTTCTTCTTTCAAGTAAAAGGTCTTGTAGTAGAAATGGTCATGTATGTCTGAAACAATATAGCTTATGTTCATAAGTAATTTCTTGACTTTCAGGCTAATTAGAATAATAGAGGATTTAATTCTGAACAGATTTCATCAAAATTATTGGATGAGATAAATTATGAGCCATATACATGAATTGTAATAAGTTAAAATGGAGTTTGATTTCCTGAGCTTGTTACCAGCATAGAAGCTAGATTTGAATTGAATTTTGTGTTTATACTGTCAAGATCTTGCAAAGTTGGAATTTACATTTTTTCATATTATTAAGGTGATCTGACATCTTATCAGATGAGTTTGGTATCACTCCAGATGCTGTATTTCTTAACAAATTTCAGTCAGACTTGGTATATATGCTTATCTCACACTAGTTTGATTCATGAGTTATATATGTGCACACTGAATAGGAGACCAGTCCAGATTGAAGATAGCATATCTGTACTGAAGATTTTGGTCAGACATTGTATGTAAGCTTATATCATGAAAACCAGGGGTCTCAAACACACAGCCCACCAAGCTATATCCTGTGGCCCGCAAAATGATTGGCTTTACAGGTGTCATGAGAAACAACAAGTGCGGCCCTTGTAACATCAAAAATGCTCTCATGCTGTCCTCAGGGTAGTTTGAGTTTGAGATCCCCGATGTAAACAGTGAAAGAATTTTGTATATGTGCATATCTATCAGAACAAATGAAGTGATTAGGCTTCTGTGTTTCAACAAGCCATCAAGGACACCTTGTTCCCCTCAATCACAGTCTCTGCTTCAGCAGAGGGATTTGCAAGGCAGTCAGAAAAGATTACAGGGATATCCCTAGAGTGCTGGTCACTGGGAAGGAATTTACAACCCTCAGAAACTTGTTCTCCCAAGCTCAGTGGACAAGAGACAAAAGGAAGGGTGATCATTTTTGCCATTGCTTCTTTCCATGAGACCCTTGCCATTTCAAATGAAAATCACTTTTGCTCCTTCCCATCAAATCCTGGTAGGGGAAAGGCTCCAATCCTTTGTTGCCAAATGGGGAAGATTTACCTTGATGACATATGGACCCAACAAGTGGTTTCCAAGTGACTCTGCATCGTGTTCAGTGTACCATCTCCTTTGTTCAGAGTTTCTTCAGTTGTAGACATGGCACTCTTCATCTGATTGTTGATCTCAATGTATTCAGTCAAGTTATTTATGCCCTGTGCTTCATGATGGAATGTAGTGATGGGTTCTATATCCATTCAAGAGACTACACAATCAATGACTTCACATTGTCATTCATACTGCTTCTGGGAAGTTCCTGTGATTCACCCAGAACAGCAGGCTTTTTATCTCTAGGAGCAAGATATAATATCTTGTTCCTGTCCTTCGTATTCTGTCTCATTGTCATAAAAGACATCTCCAACCTTGGTTATCTAGCTCTGGGACTCAAGATTCAGGTAAACAGGTCATCCAGAACAAGAATTGAATTAGTGGATTCCTTGCCTATGTGGAACATTCCTTCCATAAGAGGAGTCCTTTACCTGATGGTTTTGCTAATTGCAGCAGTGGACCTGTTAGTCCTAGATCACCTTCTTGGGCTCCCATTACAATGATTCTGTAGTTCAAATGGTAGGCAAACCTTCAACCATTGGATGAATTTTCACAATCTGCATAGTTCCATCTTGATGGTAGAGGAACATTACTAGACTCATGTTGTGGATACCTTTGCAAGAACTAACCTCTGACAATCATGATCTATACAGATGAGAACAGAAAGGATGTGGGGGGCACAAATTCTTCTATCATTACACAATGCCAGTGGTACTTCAGAATCATTACTTACATATCAACATTATTGAAAGGAAAATGATTATATAAAGCTTTTCAATGGTGGCTGGAGTTTTCATTCTGTCTGACAACTCTGCTATGGTGATGGCAGAACCAAGTCTCCAGACCTTTGTATTGTATTGGATTTTCTGAAGTGGTATCCTCAACAACAAATCCAAATTTGATGTATCCTGGGATGGCTAATGTAAGGGCAAACAAGAACCTCCAATAAAAATGGAATAGTTTATTCACCCCTTGATATTCACTTAATAGGTGCCCAATGGGATCTATCAGTGGTGGACTTATTGCCAACAAGGTGGATACCAAAATCCCAACCTTTGTCTAACCTCATTCCTGAATCAAAAGGCCTGGATAGTCTGTGCTTTTTCTGTAGATTGGAATGGCCAGATTTCTCCAACTCCTTACATTCCAAAGTGATACAGGGAGCAAAAGAATCGGAGTGTCACCTCATCCTGATTACTACACTCAGATGGGAAATTGTTATTAGTGAACCCATCAATATCACAACATAATTGCCAGGAAATTGATATACATGTATTTGCTTTGCTCAATCAGGGGGTGCTCACCAGTTACTACTTTCTTTTGAGAGAATGACATGTATGGTGAAGTTGTTTGCAATTAAAACATGCACAGTGGAGAGAATGTTGGCATACCTTTATGCTACTTTGATGTAATGTGGCTGACATTTCATTGGATATTGTACTTTTGGAAATTGTAAATGATCTTAGCACACTGCTAACTAAAATGACTGCTCTCTTGTGCTCCAAAAATCAGTCTGAATTTGTCTAAAGTACACTATTTTTAGCAGCTATTAAAACAGGGAAAATGACATTTGCCAGACTAGACAGAACCAGCTTCTGAAAGTGCAATGAATGAATTACCCAATATATAAAATTCAAAAAAAATTATCAGTTCTTTTTTTATATACAATTTCAGGAAGTGAAAATGACCAAGTGGAGTTAGCACTTTTTTTTATAAAGGTGCATATCTGGAGTAAGGCAAAGCTGTATACTCTATAACCCATATTACACCCATCAATCATACATCATAAAAAAGGAATTAAAGGTTCTTTGAACAATACCTAAGATATACAAGGTCTTTTTTATATAGCCAGTATAACTAGCGAGGAAACCCACAGAAATACATTTTCTTTAAAATTTTAACCCCATGCAAAATATGAAACTGTAGAGCACTATGTCATGCATAATGGCAGGTGTTTTATCCCAGCCTATAGTTCCTGAACCTGCACATCTGAATCATATTAAAATACACCCCAATGAAGAAAAAAAAAACAGTTCTCACAAATGGTGGAAAAATCCCACAAGCAAGATTGCCCTCCACTGTAGAGGCATACAAAGGAGTGGAATATATTTTCACAGTGGTGTGTACAAAAACACTTTAACCACAGCAGGCATCCATACCTCAATATCTAAAATTCCAGTTGTTCTTTAATGAGAAACAGTGATACTACCTACCATTCCACGATCACTGGTATACTGCATTATCATAGAAAAAATTCTATGCAACAAACCAGAGACCTCTCTGATCTCCTGTTCATATTTCTTTATATGGAGCCCAGAGCGGCTGGGTGGTCTCAAGTGCTCACTGTTACAGATCACTGCTAACTCACATCTGTCTGTGTGGGTTCAAATCTCAGATTTGGTTAATGTGGGTATGTGAGAAGGCTTACCAGTAGCTTCTTAGTGGTTTTTTTCTGGGGATTTCTTGGGTTCTTCTTGCACCATTTATACTGGCCACCATGTAAAGCCTATCTTGTGCTTTAAAAAAGGTTCTTTACACACATCATGTGATGTTGGATCCAAGTGGAAATTATCATGGGTTCTAACCTGGCTGAACAAGACACCATTTGAATCACTCTCTAGAGCTATAAGACCTGCCGCCTTAGTTAACTGGTAGAATCAATGAATACATGACCAATTTATGGACCTTGCTATGTGTTGTTCCAACAAGATGGGTAAGAATAATTCATGATGACCTTTGATTACATTGCCAAGAACTGGTTACAATTTATGGGTAATCAGACTTTGGTAATCAATTCCTGTCTCTGTCTGCTCTGGACACTCATCTCAAGTTTATCTATACTTTCATCATGCATTAAGTGTCTTGTTTGTTGGAAATAACCCCATACTAATTAATTTTTCTTTGCATCTCAGCTCACAAAGTTAAGTCAGTCACCATAAACATTGTATACGAGTGAAAACTTTTCTCTCCGGTGGCGCTCTACAGTTTCATGTTTAGCATAGGGTTAAAATTTTAAAGAAAAAGAGTCTCCCCAGGTTTCCTCACTAGTTATACTGGTTATTTAAAAGAGACTTTGTATATATTAGGTATTGTTCAAAGAACCTTTAATTCCCTTTATTTTGATGTATGATTGATGGGTGTAATATGGGTTAGAGAGTACACAGCTTGGCCTTATTCCAGATGTGCACCTTTCAAAAAAGTGCTAGCTCTACTTGCTCATTTTCACTTATCGAACTAAAGAGGTAAATTGTAAAAAAAAAGAACCAATAATTTTTTTTACATTTTATGTATTTAGTAATTCAGTCATTGCACTTTTAGAAGCTGGTATTATCTAGTTTGGCAAAATTCATTTTCCTTATTTTAATAGCTGCCAAGAATAGTGTACTTTAGACAAATTTAGGTTGATTTTTGGAGCACAAGGGAGCAGTCATTTTAGTTAGCAGTGTCCTAAGATCATTTAAAATTTCCAAAAGTATAATATCCAAAGAAATTTCATCCACATTACATGAAAGTAGTATATAGGTATGCCAACATTCTCTCCACTGTGCATGTTTAAAATGCAAACAACTTCACCTTACATACATCACTCTCTCAAAAGTACATAATAACTGGTGAGTGCCACCTCCTTCCTGTAGGATGGAGACTTTTCCAACTTTTTTTCTCAGAGATCTTTCATCCTACAAGGTTCAACTTGATCTGGTAGGACATATAGTGATAAAACAAAAGATTACCTTCCTGGTTCATTTGACAGGGATATGGTTTCATGACCTGACTAGTTTTAAGGCGGGCAGAGGGGGGTAATTTTCTCGATGCCATACAATGTCAATTATCTGGTTGTGGTTGGGTTGTCTAGAAACTGTCTCTCATACATGAGGACTGAAATTTCCTTGGATACTGTACTTTTGGAATTTGTACATAATCTAAGCACACAGCAAACTAAAATGACTTCTCCCTTTTGCCCAAAGTTAACTATTTTTAGCATTTAGCAGTTATTAAAATAGGGAAAATGAAATCTTTCCAGACTAGACAATACCAGCTTCTGAAAGTGCAGTGAATTAATTTTCAAATCTATAAAAAGTAAAAAAGTTATCAGCTCTTTTTTTTTCACAATTTACCTCTGAAGTCCAGGAAGTGAAAATGACCAAGCAGAGCTAGCAGTTTTTTTAGATGTGCACATCAGAAGTAAGGCCAGACTGTATGCTCTATAATTTATATTACACCCATCAATCATACACCAAAAAAAGGTAATTAAAATTTCTTTGAACCACACCTAACATATATTAGGTCTTTATTACATCACCAATATAAACAGTGATGAAACTCAGGGAAACTATTTTTCTTTAAAATTCTAACCCTGTGCAAAATATGAAACTGTAGAGTGCCTCCTAAATCAGTTTAATTTGGGTGGGTTGGATTTGCAAGATAGTAGTAGTTCTCTTCAGCTATTATAATTGGGTAAGTGTTTTCAAACACACATATTTTACTAAAAAAAGGGGTCCTGAATGGCAGAGTGGTCTAAAGTGCTCACCGTTATGGATCATTGCCATCTCACCTTTGTCTTCATGGGTTCGATTCCCAAGTTTGTCCAATATCAGTATGTGAGAAGGCTTGCCAGTAGCTTCTCATGGGTCGGTGGTTCTTTCCATGATTTTTCCCAGGTTCTTCCTCCACCATTTATACTGGCCGCCATGTATAGCCTATCCTGTGCTGAAAATGGTTTTAAACCCTAGAACAACAACAACAACAACAATATACCAGAAAAAAATGGTTTTCATCTTTTTACCCTTGCTGCATCAGTGCAAAGGCATACATGTATATTGATAGGTTCAACAGTCGCATGACATGTAGCAAACTCCATCTACCATCTTACAGTAGTAGGAAACAATCCCTATAGTAAGGGTAAATGCATTATTTGTTATATCAGTTTTTGTTTTTGTGGACATTGGCCTCCTCTCTAAATTGTAAATTCAGCAATGCAGCTTAATTTAGTAACAGATGATGTATTACTGCTGTAAAAATGTATTTGCATGGTTGAATTTAATTTTATATGTATACTACATTCCTGCTATTATATTGCAGAGTCCCTCCTCACACCCCACCTGGATGCCAAGTAGTCTTTTTCTAACTTAAAAGTCAGAATATGATGATATTTTCCTTGTTGGATATGACTAAGGAATCAAACTGAGAATATTTAGCTTCCATTTGGGATTATTAATGTCCCAGAAAAGTTCAGGAATGCAATAGTAGCAGGTAAGTATTATGTAATTATAATTAGTTTTGTCAAAAATCACTACAGACTTGTTTATTTATTATAGATGAAATAAGCACTCACGCCATATCCTCTTTTTAATATCAATTTCTATTTCAGGTTGTGGCAAGAGACCAACGTTCCATTATGTTTAAGATTCGAAGCTGGTTCAGTGGTATATGGAACAGGTTTGATTTGGTGATGTACATGTTGTTTTTAGCATCTGTGATAGCTCGCTATGCCCTGAGTGATGATCGATTTGTATGGGCTCGCATCACCTACAGCATAACATTGTCGATGTATTACCTACGCTTCATGCAGGTTTTCTTTGTAGAAAAACGCATTGGGCCCAAAGTCATCATGATAAAAAATATGGTGAGCCTTAATATTTTCTTATTGGCATTTACACCACATTATTTTGAGCTAATATGTCTTGGATAAAGGTGTATCATACACCAGAACTGGTTGCTTTGACCTGTTTTACATGTTTTATTCTATTTTGCATACAAATCATATCTAGGCTTTAATACTACCATCTTTTTCAAACATTGCCTCCACTCTTGCAATTTGGATACATTAAGAAATGAACATTTTGCCTTTTAAAATAGGGTTACTGTAATTTCCTTTCCAGGGATTATATATTACTGCATCAAAAAAAATTGATTCATGTTACAACTGGGTTATCTTATTACATGTAGCTAGTTATTGGTAACAATTTTTTCACAAAAGAATAGTGAACCATTTCTTTCTTGCAGATAGTGGATCTCATGTTCTTTGTACTGATCTTTGTGATATTCCTGCTAAGTTTTGGAGTGGCTTACCAAGCAAACCTGTACCCCAACTCTGAGCCCAGCTGGTATCTCCTAAAAAGTGTTGTCTATATGCCCTACTGGCAGCTGTATGGAGAACTTAACCTGGATATTATGGAAGGTAAATACATGACCAGTACAGTTTTAAATACTGAACATTTATGTGATGGACTTATGTTCATCAAGGACACAGAATTTTCTGTTGTTTATTATATATGTTTTTTTATATACTGTCTCACATAGGCATATGCAAAAACACTCTTCCCCACCCACCTCTTTTTACAGTGACACAGTGTTTGAAAACGAATATCAGTTACATTTGTGGCAGGTCTAATGCTCTGACTGCACTTATAAAATTTGATCTAAAAATAGAAATTTAAAATGCCATTGTACTTGTATTAATTTTGCACTGAAAATTTTTACACATCCTCTTCTCCTTCCCCATCTAACCAAAATTCAAGTGGAGAGAGCCAAGAAAAAAAAAACCTCTTGCAGGTGTTCATTGTAAAAACTGGTTAGGTTTCTGTTAACATAATAGTGGTTGACCAGACCAGTGTGGAACACTGGACAGAAGATGCTGCTTGAGTCACTTGATTCACAGAGGATGTGCTGTAGTTTTTATGCTGCTTGCACCTCTCCTTGGCTCATAGTCTGTAGCTCCAGTCTGGATGAGAATGTGCCAGGTTTAACTGTCCTATGGAAGACTTAGGGTTACTGTTAAAGTGTTTCAAGCATAACTTGATAAGTCTTTTGAAGCATTTCTTTTGACTTCCCTGAGATCATTTTCCCTTGCTGTAGATCATCTTGGGTAGTCACTTGTCTGACATGGTGATATGGCCTGGTCATCTGAGAACCTCATTGTCTGGGATTGTATGGCCTGGTCATCTGAGAACCTCATTGTCTGGGATTGTCCAGCCAGGGTTTCCTCATCAGTTTCCTCAGGCAGCCCATATGTATTGTATTACAACATAAATGAATCAGGCCCAACATACCATGACAGATTTTATATTGCAGCATAGGTGAATCAGGCCCAACATACCATGAGAGATTTTATATTAAAGCATAGGTGAATCTGGCCCATTGTATTGTGATATGGGTTATATTACAAGGTAAGTTGCTTTAGCTATGACATCATTTCATGTAAAGCTAATGACTTCATATAGCATTTTGAAGTTTATGCATTCAGCCAAAACAGAAACAGAAAAATGCTGCATGACAGAATACAGTTTAAGTGGTTTTACATTTCATTAATGATTTTATGTGCAAAACTGAATTCTATTGGGTCATGTGCAAAGTAGTTGAATGCAGCCTAACTGTCAAACAGCATGGAGCATCCTCAGTTGTACCATTTTTTTGTGACTGTGTCATGCTCTTTTACAGATACAATTTCTAATGATTGTGTGAATATGCTGTACTTTGGTTAAGACCCTATGGTTCCACATTATGCTGTCCTAGTGTGAAGACCCAAAAAGTTGGACATTATGCTGTCCTAGTGTGAAGACCCAAGGGGTTGCACATTATGCTGTCCTAGTGTGAAGACCCAAACAGTTGCACATTATGCTGTCCTAGTGTGAAGACCCAAGGGGTTGCACATTATGCTGTCCTAGTGTGAAGACCCAAGGGGTTGCACATTATGCTGTCCTAGTGTGAAGACCCAAGGGGTTGCACATTATGCTGTCCTAGTGTGAAGACCCAAGGGGTTGCACATTATGCTGACCTAGTGTGAAGACCCAAGGGGTTGCACATTATGCTGTCCTAGAGTGAAGACCCAAGGGGTTCCACATTATGCTGTCCTAGAGTGAAGACCCAAAAAGTTGGACATTATGCTGTCCTAGTGTGAAGACCCAAGGGGTTGCACATTATGCTGTCTTAGAGTGGAGACCCTTGGGACTGAATATTCTCAGAAAATGAGACTGTGTGACATACTGGATAGCAGTGAAACTTTTAAAGGCTAGGTTATAAGTGAATTTTATCTCCATGGATGTACATAAGATGAAACTTTTGTATTATGCTCTGTTACAGGCAAACACCCAGATGGCTGTGACGACAATGAAACAATATGGCGGGCAGCAGGTGGGAATGGGCGCTGCCCTGCTACTAACGCCCTGGTACCCCTGTTAGGGGCAATCTACGTGATACTGACAAACATTCTTCTCATCAACCTCCTGATTGCCATGTTTAGGTAAGGACTGCAGTATTAGTAAGGACTGAAGAATAATGGAAAAATTTATTATTGTGCCTAGATTGAATAACATTTTTGTCAATACAGTAGTCCCCCTTTTGAACGGCCCCCCTCACCAGTGGCCACCCGCTCCTTACAGCCAGAATCTGAAGGCACCGACGAATTTGTTTTCAAAATTACCCATCACGAAAGGCCACCCGGCTAACGCGACCAGCGGTCAGCATATTTTTGCAAAAACAAAAAATTTACCCCCACAAGCGGCCGCATTTTGTTTTGTAATATGTATCTAGAACAATTTTTTTTTTCTAATTGTGTTAAGTAATCTGATTTCTGTTTCCCTACGTCAGATTTTCGTTCTTCAAAAAAGTGTTCGACCGGTACCGCTAAGGTTAATATTATATCCTTTACACCTCACGAGAAGCCACATTTATTCCTTAAAGCAGATAAAGACTTTCCTAAAGGTAATCCGTATATCCTTACTGTGTGTTATCATAAGATGTCTGGTTTATCCACTGATAATTGTTAAGATTACTCTTAGTAATAGTAGTAACCTCAGAGAAGTGGCAATATTGATGGACGAGACCAAAGTCTGCGCCGAAAATGGTTTGATAGCCTTTATGGCTTCCCTTTGCGAGCTGTTGAACTTAATAATTAATTGCTATTACTCAACAATTGTAAAGTTTAACGGCTGCGATGTGCTATTGTTCAGATTAAGTCGGTGTACTTATCCCCGCCGTTTTTCGCGCTTAGAGTTAAAAAAAAATATATAAAAACAATAGGGTACCAGACTGCGACTAATGAATCACGTGACAATCGCTGCCTTAAAAAATATATGGCATCTGTTTAAATGCAGAAAAAATTTTTTTAATCGGTTTTGTAGGTAGTTGCAACATTGATGATTATAATTGGACGTAATGTCAAGATCACATGGTCAGCATTGGCTAAAAAGAGAAACAGAGTACTAGACAAAGACCGAAAAATCACGTGATGACACAACTTGTCGCATCTTTACGAAGAAAGAATTTTGTCTGCTCTACAAATATGTTGTCTGCATAATTAAATCACATACAGTTAGCAACATCGGAATAACTCATTACCAAACATTAACATGTCATCACATAAACGAAGATGATTATTTCAGAAAACGTCAGTTATTATAGTCTATGATATCGGGAGAGGTGGGGAGCGGGACTGGTCAAACAAATTTAGGTAGAAAAGACTCGAATAAAACAATTTTATTTTGAAAAGACTCGAATAAATAACATTGTAACCGATAAGTTATTTAGCAGCAGTGGGAAAATGGAGCAAATGGAAAGAGAATTGAGTATGTACCAAGATTCAAATGACGTTTTTGAATGGTTCTGCAATGTGCATGACAACACCCGCTCGCATATCACGCTTAAGCCAAGAATACGAACTATTAATTCATATTCAGTTGAAATAAGTCAACTATTATAGCACAAGAATTGTTCAATATTTAATGTTGCTTTTAAACGAAGATATTAAATGCTTTGAAAAATGAAGCTTTCTTACTACGTACATATACTATTCACAAAAAATTTAATCCCCCTCTGGAAAGGCCACCCGCCTTATAAGGCCACTTTCCCGGTGCAGAAGGGGTGGCCGTATAAGAGGGGGACTACTGTAACAAGAATTCTTGGATGACTTTAGTTGTAGCCATTTATTCTGTACTTAGAAATATTTTTCTGCAGTTCCTTCTGATTGAGATGTTTAGATAAGGAATACTTGTACATTAGAACTTTGGATATAGAAATGATTTTGAACAGTGTTCCATCTGTCAGATGAACAAGTTACCATATTTACCACTTATGATCAGCATAGACTTATATCTGTAATCACATCAAGTACTATCAGATCAGAGACTTTGCTGACTAATCTGACTATGATTTGTTTCAGACAGCACGTTTTTACTATTTGCAGATAACTGGATGTTGTAAATCAGTAAATGTGGTGAATGGCAGTTTCATGTGCATAGGGAGACACAAAATACCAATAAAAACAGAAACTGGCATTGTCTCTTGTGCAGGGGAGACATGTACTAATTATTTAATTAAACTGTCAGAGTTACATGAAAACAGGTGTAATGCAGGTAAGTAAATTGCAATGTCTTGTGCAAGGAGAGACATGCACAATGGAGGTACATATGGTATAATGACACTGTCTTTTTTGCAATGAGAAACATGATTAGTGCAGGTAAATACATAAAATGTGGCAAATGACTATTCCTTTTGCATTGAGACACATGCATATTGTAGGTAAAAAGACAGTATATGTGGCAAATGACTATTCATAGTGCATAGAGACACATGCATATTGTAGGTAAAAAGACAGTACATGTGGCAAATGACTATTCCTTTTGCATAGAGACACATGCATATTGTAGGTAAAAAGACAGTACATGTGGCAAATGACTATTCTTTTTGCATAGAGACACATGCATATTGTAGGTAAAAAGACAGTACATGTGGCAAATGACTATTCCTTTTGCATAGAGACACATGCATATTGTAGGTAAAAAGACAGTATATGTGGCAAATGACTATTCTTTTTGCATAGAGACACATGCATATTGTAGGTAAAAAGACAGTACATGTGGCAAATGACTATTCCTTTTGCATAGAGACACATGCATATTGTAGGTAAAAAGACGGTACATGTGGCAAATGACTATTCCTTTTGCATAGAGACACATGCATATTGTAGGTAAAAAGACAGTACATGTGGCAAATGACTATTCCTTTTGCATAGAGACACATGCATATTGTAGGTAAAAAGACAGTACATGTGGCAAATGACTATTCCTTTTGCATAGAGACACATGCATATTGTAGGTAAAGACAGTACATGTGGCAAATGACTATTCCTTTTACATAGAGACACATGCATATTGTAGGTAAAAAGACAGTACATGTGGCAAATGACTATTCCTTTTGCATAGAGACAGACACATGCATATTGTAGGTAAAAAGACAGTATATGTGGCAAATGACTATTCCTTTTGCATAGAGACACATGCATATTGTAGGTAAAGACAGTACATGTGGCAAATGACTATTCCTTTTACATAGAGACACATGCATATTGTAGGTAAAAAGACAGTACATGTGGCAAATGACTATTCCTTTTGCATAGAGACAGACACATGCATATTGTAGGTAAAAAGACAGTATATGTGGCAAATGACTATTCCTTTTGCATAGAGACACATGCATATTGTAGGTAAAAAGACAGTACATGTGGCAAATGACTATTCCTTTTGCATAGAGACAGACACATGCATATTGTAGGTAAAAAGACAGTATATGTGGCAAATGACTATTCCTTTTGCATAGAGACACATGCATATTGTAGGTAAAAAGACAGTACATGTGGCAAATGACTATTCCTTTTGCATAGACACATGCATATTGTAGGTAAAAAGACAGTATATGTGGCAAATGACTATTCATAGTGCATAGAGACACATGCATATTGTAGGTAAAAAGACAGTACATGTGGCAAATGACTATTCCTTTTGCATAGAGACAGACACATGCATATTGTAGGTAAAAAGACAGTATATGTGGCAAATGACTATTCCTTTTGCATAGAGACACATGCATATTGTAGGTAAAAAGACAGTACATGTGGCAAATGACTATTCCTTTTGCATAGACACATGCATATTGTAGGTAAAAAGACAGTATATGTGGCAAATGATTATTTCTTTTGCATAGAGACACATGCATATTGTAGGTAAAAAGACAGTATATGTGGCAAATACTATTCCTTTTGCATAGAGACACATGCATATTGTAGGTAAAAAGACAGTACATGTGGCAAATGACTATTCCTTTTGCATAGAGACACATGCATATTGTAGGTAAAAAGACTATATGTGGCAAATGACTATTCATAGTGCATAGAGACACATGCATAATGTAGGTAAAAAGTATATGTGACAAATGACTATTGCTTTTGCATAGAGACACTTGCATTTTGTAGGTAAAAAGACAGTACATGTGGCAAATGACTATTCCTTTTGCATAGAGACACATGCATTATTGTAGGTAAAGACAGTACATGTGGCAAAAGACTATTCCTTTTGCATAGAGACACATGCATATTGTAGGTAAAAAGACAGTACATGTGGCAAATGACTATTCATAGTGCAAAGAGACACATGCATATTGTAGGTAAAAAGACAGTACATGTGGCAAATGACTATTCCTTTTGCATATAGACACATGCATATTGTAGGTAAAAAGACAGTACATGTGGCAAATGACTATTCCTTTTGCATAGAGACACATGCATATTGTAGGTAAAGACAGTACATGTGGCGAATGACTATTCCTTTTGCATAGAGACACATGCATATTGTAGGTAAAAAGACAGTACATGTGGCAAATGACTATTCCTTTTGCATAGAGACACATGCATATTGTAGGTAAAAAGACAGTATATGTGGCAAATGACTATTCCTTTTGCATAGAGACACATGCATATTGTAGGTAAAAAGACAGTACATGTGGCAAATGACTATTCCTTTTGCATAGAGACACATGCATATTGTAGGTAAAAAGACAGTACATGTGGCAAATGACTATTCCTTTTGCATAGAGACACATGCATATTGTAGGTAAAGACAGTACATGTGGCAAATGACTATTCCTTTTGCATAGAGACACATGCATATTGTAGGTAAAAAGACAGTACATGTGGCAAATGACTATTCCTTTTGCATAGAGACAGACACATGCATATTGTAGGTAAAAAGACAGTATATGTGGCAAATGACTATTCCTTTTGCATAGAGACACATGCATATTGTAGGTAAAAAGACAGTACATGTGGCAAATGACTATTCCTTTTGCATAGAGACAGACACATGCATATTGTAGGTAAAAAGACAGTATATGTGGCAAATGACTATTCCTTTTGCATAGAGACACATGCATATTGTAGGTAAAAAGACAGTACATGTGGCAAATGACTATTCCTTTTGCATAGACACATGCATATTGTAGGTAAAAAGACAGTATATGTGGCAAATGACTATTCATAGTGCATAGAGACACATGCATATTGTAGGTAAAAAGACAGTACATGTGGCAAATGACTATTCCTTTTGCATAGAGACAGACACATGCATATTGTAGGTAAAAAGACAGTATATGTGGCAAATGACTATTCCTTTTGCATAGAGACACATGCATATTGTAGGTAAAAAGACAGTACATGTGGCAAATGACTATTCCTTTTGCATAGACACATGCATATTGTAGGTAAAAAGACAGTATATGTGGCAAATGATTATTTCTTTTGCATAGAGACACATGCATATTGTAGGTAAAAAGACAGTATATGTGGCAAATACTATTCCTTTTGCATAGAGACACATGCATATTGTAGGTAAAAAGACAGTACATGTGGCAAATGACTATTCCTTTTGCATAGAGACACATGCATATTGTAGGTAAAAAGACTATATGTGGCAAATGACTATTCATAGTGCATAGAGACACATGCATAATGTAGGTAAAAAGTATATGTGACAAATGACTATTGCTTTTGCATAGAGACACTTGCATTTTGTAGGTAAAAAGACAGTACATGTGGCAAATGACTATTCCTTTTGCATAGAGACACATGCATTATTGTAGGTAAAGACAGTACATGTGGCAAAAGACTATTCCTTTTGCATAGAGACACATGCATATTGTAGGTAAAAAGACAGTACATGTGGCAAATGACTATTCATAGTGCAAAGAGACACATGCATATTGTAGGTAAAAAGACAGTACATGTGGCAAATGACTATTCCTTTTGCATATAGACACATGCATATTGTAGGTAAAAAGACAGTACATGTGGCAAATGACTATTCCTTTTGCATAGAGACACATGCATATTGTAGGTAAAGACAGTACATGTGGCGAATGACTATTCCTTTTGCATAGAGACACATGCATATTGTAGGTAAAAAGACAGTACATGTGGCAAATGACTATTCCTTTTGCATAGAGACACATGCATATTGTAGGTAAAAAGACAGTATATGTGGCAAATGACTATTCCTTTTGCATAGAGACACATGCATATTGTAGGTAAAAAGACAGTACATGTGGCAAATGACTATTCCTTTTGCATAGAGACACATGCATATTGTAGGTAAAAAGACAGTACATGTTGCAAATGACTATTCCTTTTACATAGAGATACATGCATATTGTAAGTAAAAAGACAGTACATGTGGCAAATGACTATTCCTTTTGCATAGAGACACATGCACATTGTAGGTAAAAAGACAGTACATGTGGCAAATGACTATTCCTTTTGCATAGAGACACATGCATATTGTAGGTAAAAAGACAGTATATGTGGCAAATGACTATTCCTTTTGCATAGAGACACATGCTATTGTAGGTAAAAAGACAGTACATGTGGCAAATGACTATTCCTTTTGCATAGAGACACATGCATATTGTAGGTAAAAAGACAGTATATGTGGCAAATGACTATTCCTTTTGCATAGAGACACATGCATATTGTAGGTAAAGACAGTACATGTGGCAAATGACTATTCCTTTTGCATAGAGACACATGCATATTATATGTAAAAAGACAGTACATGTGGCAAATGACTATTCCTTTTGCATTGACACATGCATATTGTAGGTAAAAAGACAGTATATGTGGCAAATGACTATTCATAGTGCAAAGAGACACATGCATATTGTAGGTAAAAAGACAGTACATGTGGCAAATGACTATTCCTTTTGCATAGAGACACATGCATATTGTAGGTAAAAAGACAGTACATGTGGCAAATGACTATTCCTTTTGCATAGAGACACATGCATATTGTAGGTAAAAAGACAGTACATGTGGCAAATGACTATTCCTTTTGCATAGACACATGCATATTGTAGGTAAAAAGACAGTATATGTGGCAAATGACTATTCCTTTTGCATAGAGACACATGCATATTGTAGGTAAAAAAGACAGTACATGTGGCAAATGACTATTCCTTTTGCATAGAGACACATGCATATTGTAGGTAAAAAGACAGTATATGTGGCAAATGACTATTCCTTTTGCATAGAGACACATGCATATTGTAGGTAAAGACAGTACATGTGGCAAATGACTATTCCTTTTGCATAGAGACACATGCATATTGTAGGTAAAGACAGTATATGTGGCAAATGACTATTCCTTTTGCATAGAGACACATGCATATTGTAGGTAAAGACAGTACATGTGGCAAATGACTATTCCTTTTGCATAGGGACACATGCATATTGTAGGTTAAAAGACAGTATATGTGGTAAATGACTATTCATAGTGCATAGAGACACATGCATAGTGTAGGTAAAAAGACAGTATTTGTGGCAAATGACTATTCCTTTTGCATAGAGACACATGCATATTGTAGGTAAAAAGACAGTACATGTGGCAAATGACTATTCCTTTTGCATAGAGACACATGCATATTGTAGGTAAAGACAGTACATGTGGCAAATGACTATTCCTTTTGCATAGAGACACATGCATATTGTAGGTAAAAAGACAGTACATGTGGCAAATGAGTGGATCTCATCTACATTGTGATACATATACATTGTAGGTAAATATGGTAAATGACATGCCTAATGTTTGATGAGGTAAATAGTCAGTGCATATGGTAAATGACAGTCTCTCATGTGCATAGAGACATGCACAATGCAGATATATGGTAAATGACATGTCACATGTGCAAGGAAAGTATACCAAATATAACACCATGTCTCATGCTAAAACATGATTTGTTGTTCCAAAACCCTATAACACAGTTATGTTTAGAAAAACAATTTTCAGTAATCTTGTAGAGAATTAAAAAATACACCACTCCAATATGTGCCTCTAGCATGTATAAACAGTAAACATTACTGCTTAGAACTCATGTGAAGCTATCCTTTGTATGTTATTAAAACAGTTTGTCATAGAAGCAATTTAAAGGCAAGGAGGTACAAACAACCACCATTTCATGTACTTAATTGGCAGACAGTAGCAAGGGTGATATGCTAGGTACTTTAAAGACGGCTGTTGGTGGGGGCCCATTGTGCTTATTTTCATTGGTAAAGTTCACCAACTTGAACAGTCCAATTTGTTTTAAGTTACAGATAAATCAAAGAGATGCTAAATTCATGTTCATGAACAAAATTATTAAACATCCACTCACTGAAATGAGAATGAGCAATCTGTGTTAAATGTTATTGGCAAGTTTGTGAACAGTGGCAATGTTTCTTGGAAGCCAGATTTTACTCCATATATAATATGTAAACCATAAGTATTTCGGTTGGTGGAATAGTGTTCAGTTGTGATTGATTTAATAAGGCAATTCTAGAATGCAAACAATGCAAACAAAATTCCAACAAAATAAATTTCTGAACTACTGGTTTACAGAATTTTACTTTATTGTTGTTGTTGTTGTGGGGCTTAATGCCATTTTTCAGCACATAATAGGCTAAACATGGCAGCCAGTATTAATGGTGGAGGAAGAAACCAGGAAATCACCGGAAAGAACCACCAACCCATGAGAAGTTAATGGCAAGCTTACTCACATATCCACATTCGATGAATCTTAGACTCAGAGGTGAGATGGCAGTGATCCGAAACGCTTTAGACCACTCGGCCACTTGGGGCCCCAATTTTACTTTGTGAAACACAGCAGCAATGAAGAGCATTTAATTCTTTGCACATACTGCAAAACAATTTATCAATATAATTCATTCCGGAGTGTATGATATCTATGCCAAAATAACAGCACTACCTGTATAAAACATTAGATACATTGAATTGATATTCAGATTAGTTCTCTTTATTATTATTTATTTTCTTATTAAAATACAACTACTTTATTCTTGATTTACAGAATGTTTGTAGCCATAAATAAAATGCAAAATGTAGAGGAGCCCATTAATCATGGGAAAGCCTAGAATAGCTTGCAATGAGCAAGATTTATGGAGTTACCTTCCCATAGATTTATGGAGTTTCCTTCCCATAGAAACTTCTGTAGAATTTATAATACAGGACATATGTATTTTCAGCAGGTGATTTGGGGAGATGATCAGATTTGTATTTACAACTGCTCTTATGATGTCATTCCCTAGGAGACATCACACAGAGTAACCATTATAAAATAATAGCATGTATACATCTTGGAAATAATGTGTTGGTTTACTGTTTTCAAATCAGACTGGCTTTCATTTGTATTTTGGGACTATTTTGTCTTGTACTTTAATACATGTTCATATTTATAATTTCAGCTACACATTTCAACAAGTTCAGGAACAATCAGAAAATGTCTGGAGATTCTACCGCTTCTCTCTGGTGTATGAGTACTATGACCGACCTTTCTTGTGCCCACCTTTAATCATTTTTAACCACCTCTATAGGCTTCTCAGATATGTGTGCCACAAATGTGGATGTGTCCAGTCCAAGCCCAAGAATGAATTTAGTAAGTTATTGAAATATGAGTCATATTTGTACTCATGCAGATCACAGATTTTTTAAGAATAAAAAGTTTTAACAATACATATGTGAAATTAATTACAATTAATATAAATATAAATATATGGTACATTTAGTTTTATTTTTAAAATTACAAAATATTTGTCATGAACATCATAAATTTTCAGAATTTGTTAAAGTGCAGTGACTGAAATATACTTTGCAGTATTTCCGGAAAGTTGATGCTGATACTTTGTTTCTGGGGTGCCTATACAACAATGAAAGAATGTTTGTACAGTGTTTTTGTTCATGTGTTATTATTCTTGTTGTTGTTGCAGCTCCTATTCTTTGTATGTTGTAACATGATGACAACATATAATTTTTCAGTTTTTCTGGAGATTTCATTGTGTTTCTGTTCTTGAAATACTCATCAGATTTCGTTGTTTCATTGTATCTGAGATGCACTGAAAATTTCATCATATTTCTTTTTTTCTGAGATGCCCAGGAGATTTCGTCATGTTTCTCTGTTTCTGAGATGCCTTAGAGATTTCATTCTTTTTTTTTCTTTCTGAGTTGTCCTGCAGAAATCATAATGTTTCTGAGATGCCTTGCACAACATTGAAACAGTATTTCAACAATACTTTGCATTGTCATGATTGTTGTTGTTATTGTGGCTGCTACTGTTCTTTTAGTCTTTATTTTTGTCCCTGCTTTTCTATGAAAAGTTGGGATATTAGGTTATATATTGGGCCTGTCCATCCATCTGTTTGTGTATCAGTTCCACCTTCATTTCAACACAGTAACTTTTTCAATTAATATTTGACTTCAGCTAATTATACAGCTTGAATATTGAGCAAACTTGGCCAAGTTTTATTGTCAGCATTTTGTGAAATTGTTAGCAGAGTCAACCAGCCCATTTTTATTTCTGCATAATAACCCCCTTAATTGTTATTTGATTTTGGAAACATTTGGCAAGCAATTTAATGATCATGAGACCTTTGCTGAGTTTGATTGTCACTGCTCATCCTGATGCAGTGTCAGGGATATAGAATGGGTCCAATGGTTTGCGTGTATCATACAGTGTAAATTATTATAGGCTGTGCATTTTCTGTGTGTTATACCCTATTGTTGGAGATGATCATAACAGCTGAGTAAAGGAGCCTCTATTGATTGCCATTCCAATGCAGCACATTACTTCAGACTCAGCTAAAGCCAGATGGGTGGGTGGGTCTTCAGACCTTACAGGGGCCCTAGGTGCTCAAGTGGTCTAAAGCACTCACATTGACCAATCACTGCCATCTCACTTCTGTCTCAATCATAGCTGATGCTGGTATGTGACGAAGCTTGCCAGTGGTTTCCCATGAGTCAGTGATTCTTTCTTGGCTTTTTCCAAGTTCTTCCTCTACCAGTGATACTGGCCACCATGTATAGCCTATCATGTGATGAAAACTGGTGTTAGGCCCCCAACAACAAGAAACCTTACAAAGGATATAGCTTCAAATGGTGGTAGAAAGAGTTATTTGTATTGATGATTACATAATTTGGTAACAAAAATAAGTGATTAAAACAACAGATTGCTTTGAATTTTATAATTATGACTTTTCCTATAACTGAATTAATTACTTTCAGATCTAAAAGTTATGAATGGCTTATTGTTTTTAGAATAATATCAGTGTTTATAATTATTGTCAGTATGTTTTTTAACTAGACTATTGACTTAACCATATGCATTTATTGCCATCGTAGTAATTTTAAGTCATAATATGATCCAAATAATTCACATAGTTCAGTTCATTTACTTGCTGTAAGAAGATTCTCCACTTAGTGTTCTTAGAATGTTTATACTGTAATGTTAAAAAAGGAGAGAGCTGGTGAGTTTTGGTAAATACAAATTGAATTTCTTTCTGTTCTCATTTATTATTCCTTTAATTCATAATTTTGTTATTTTTTGAACACATAGTTTCAATATTTTTATCACCATTAATATATTTATATCTCTGAAAGATACTTAACACTTTAATTTGGAATACAAATTCAGTATTGATCAAGACCCATGTATATTAATAATACTAATTATTTTGTTACCACTTTCTATTTTTTTAATCAAAACTGCAGTATTGGGTTATATCATCAAAATCCTGAATGGATTTGATAATGAGGTGAGATCCAACTATATTAATGATATCATCTTGCTAATCATTGACCAGCTTTTTACCAATCTTCAAGCCATGTTTGTTATGTGATATTGATGAAACTTGGGATATATGTATGCTTTTATCATTATGATTTTGGATAATTTCAATAATGTTGAGATATATGTATATTCAAGAGGTGCCATTGCATGTGATTAGCTGAGTTTATTATCACTATGGAAGCCATATTTTTGATCTGATCTATAATGGGTAGTTTGAAAGTAAGATCAGTACATGCTATAAAGGTGATCTTGCATCTGTTTGGCTGAGCATGTTACCACTCCTGAGCCATATTTGTTTGGTTTGTTATTATCTTGGGTGTGGATGACTTTGATCTTGAGCAAGAGACTGTGCATAGTAATTATACCTATTTCTTTAGAAAGAGCTTTTATCAGGATATAGTACAATAGGTAAAATCAATATGATATGAATTTTGGAAGATAGTTTACCCTAGATATGTTTTTACAATACTGATTCCCTACATAAGCCAGCTGAGTAGAATGGTCATCTGTTAAATTGGTTAGCAATATCAGGTCTACTTGGGCTTCTTGGTTTGTATTATGAAGCCATACTGAAATTGTCAATGTAGACTTACTGTTTATTATCATAGATGTTTAATTATGCCAGTCTGATAATCACAGAATTTTAATTTATTTAAACTAATCATATTGTTGTAGTTGATGTTTGCATGCAAAATCAACAAATTAGCTCATATTGTTTGCTAACTTGGCATTTTTGGTACTGGACATGGGCCCATTAATATAATGTGCAATGCAGTTATTTGGTCATTATGTTGTCCTTGGTTGTTCAAAACTTCTTTTGCCACAAAGCACAAGACTGTTGAGTGTAAAAAATTATCTCAAGGACTTATAAAATTTGTCAGTTATATAGTGAGTGACCTGTGGTCAGTACTAGAGACATTATGTTAGTTTGGCACACCACATTCATCCACCCATAACATATACTGGTATACTGTTACAACTTTATGTCTTAAAATTTGTAACAGAAAGAAAGTGAAACTGATTATTTAAGTAAAATCAGCAAGCAAAATATTTCCCTAACATAGAAAGTGAAAATTCAGGAGACACAATATTGTGAATTAAATTCCAAATAACCTATAAATATCCTATCACAATTTCAGATATATAGAATGTTCTAAATGAATTCCATTAGTCTTGAAGGTCATGGTATAACACATTAATAATGCAATCCAGAATGTCTTTGAATGAGTTCACAAAAGTCCAAAGTAATTTATTAATCCAAAAGTCAATTAGCACTTTAGTACTTCCAATGAATCATTTACATAAGTAATTCCTCTTAAATTATATATAATTTCATTGACAAAACTTATCAAATTTATATTCATACTAATTTTCACTTGACCTATATCAGTACAGGATGTGAAGCAATTTAAAAAAAACAAACATTCTAATTGTGAAAAAGACTGGATTTTAACTCAAATGCTGTGTAAACATTTTGTTTACAAGTAACTGTTTACTAACTTGGCATGTCAGCCACTGGATATAAATAGCCCATGCAATGCAATTATTTGGTCTTTTAAGTTTTCCCCATTTGTTCAAAAACATTTTTGCTACAATGCACAAGAATTTTGAGAGTGAAAGGTTATTTCTCATACTTATTAGATGTGTCATTTATTCAGCGATTGCTCCATGGTCTGTACTAGAGACATTACATTAGTCTGGCACACCATATGATTTTTGGCTGTACTGAGTATAAGACCTTGCACAAAATATATATGTCATAGGCTGTAGGGAGATAATGAAAAAAGATACAAGAAATGAATTTAATTGTTATTGTTGAACATTTGTTCGAGAACCTGATCAATTAAAACATTGCAATCTGACTTAGCCTTAAATTAAATTCCACATAACCATAAATGTCCTATCACAAGTCCCATAATATAGAATGTTCTGATTGAATTCCGTTAGTCTTGAATGTCCTGATATAACAAAGTGATGCAACCCAGAATGAATTCACAAAAATCCAATGCCAATGATATCCTTAGTAATTCCAGTAATATTGTACATAAATAATTCCCCTTGAATTGTATTGAATTTAACAATACAGCTGTAAAGTCTGATTACAAATGGATTCCCACAGACTGATCTAAAACATTAATGAGTTAATTCTTATCAAAGCCCTGTTATTATGTATTTTCATATACCTTATATAATAAAGGGATGTGAAGCAATCCAACAAACCCAGTCTAATTAAAAATAAGACTGGTCTTGAACTCGAATGCTTTCTAAACTTTCTATTTATAAGTGACCATAAAATCAGATGTACTTTACTATCATGAACGAATGTTAAAAACACAATATAAACATACATATATTATACATACATACAAACAATAATACATACATAAATAGATACATATATACATAATTACATACGTGCAGTTATGCATCCAACAATACATACATACACACAAACAGGAAAACCGACAGAAACAGTTATAATTATATATTTGTGTTAAAAATATATCAAAGACCTAAATGGAAAGGAGTAGCAGTTCAGTTTCAACTGCCATTTCTTTTTTAATTAGAATCTTTGAACCAGGGATCAGAAATATTAAACATAGGTTAGTTTATAAAAATCTTCATACATATTGTTGGTGAAATATTCATGAAATTATTGTACTGTCTTTTGCAGAGCTTGAACTGACTGATAAGGACAATGACCGCTTAACACTCTTTGAAAAGAGTGCACTAGAAGAGTACTTAAGTTCTTCCCAGAGATTGGAACTTGAAACTGTTGACAGAAAAGTCACTACTACATATGAAAGGTAATGTACCAATGTTGGGATGATGCTTGTAATAGTGTACATGAAAGTCAATGTACCAGTGGGGGAATATTCCTCCCTGTTATAATGGTATTTTGTACATGAAATATAATATACCAGTAGGAGACCTTTCTTAATTGGAGTTTGTATATATGTAGTGCTTCCTCTACTGCAAACAGCAACAGAAAATGATTACACAATAGATTGGTACAGAATTCATATTGTAGTCCGGACCAAGCAACATGTTAACATGCACAAAAGGGCATGAGACTAGTCAGACCCTGTAGATTATCAAGAGATTAACATATTTTAGTAACTTGATATACATTACTATTAGGTTTGCAGATGGTTAAGTTCAGTTAAGTCAGATTAGATCTAGATGTTGTCAGTGAGAAATGATAAACTGTATCTCCTATACAGAAGTACTTATATATATATATATATTATATATATATATATATATATATATATATATATATATATATATATATGTATGTATGTATATATATTTGCTCTGTGTAAACATGTTGAAACAGTGAACTAAAATTTCATGCTCCAAATGTGTACTTTCAAGGACACAGAATTAGAGATGCTCTTTTTCATTACTGAATCCCAATAATTCATGATCTGATATTTTCACTTTTGCACATAATCTACCAGTACACCTATACATATTATTAGCAAAGAAAAGTCCATTTGCCTATGCTGAAAATTATAATTGTACATGCAAAGGATCTGACATGACACAAGTAGTGAGTGATATTATCCATGATGGGGTTTTGTTATTTGGTAGCAGATGAGTATCTTATAGAAGACTTGACATGATATAAAAGGAAAAATTGGTACATTATCAGTTGCCAATCATCTTGTGTCTCATTTGATTTAAACATCTTTTGTCATGAACAACTGCTGAATTAAATTTGATGAACTTTGATACAAACTGTGTTGATATAAGGTTTTTCAGCTTTGGATAAATGTTGATATGCCATCATGAACTTAATAAACCTTAAAGCAGTTTTTATAATGTATACAATCAAGAGCAGTATACTAATAACAGATATTCCTTGTTAGATAAAGCATTTAAAGTAATATATGATAAGGACTGATTAAAATCAAGTTTTAAGGTTATTCATTGCTCTTCCCATTGCAGAAAAAAGCTTGACACAGATTAAAAATAATTGTAAAACATGTGATGCATGAATTTAAATAAAATAAGTTATGAAACAACAAAATAATACATTTAATGATTTATAATAAATGACTTATTATTTACACTTGAGACAAATACAAAATAGCAATATAACAAATAGCATTCTAAGTTGATTATAATTTGACAATATTGATAAGATTGGCATGTAAATTACCAAAGAATTTTATTAGTCTTGTCAATGAAGAGGTTTTTGCTGAGAAAAAAAAGAATATGGGAATATACTAGTAATGCTTAAGAACTGAAAGTCTCTCAGAGGCATGCCAATAAACGTATCTAAATATCAGAATTACTTCAGATATATAAATATATGCATGACAAAAATTTTGTTTTATAAAGAACATATTTCTTTTTACAAGCATGTCCAGATTATGCAGCATCTTTTTATCCCCCTCATTAGTTTTGAATATCCATTTGCAAGATGACATTTGTCAGCTATCCAAATGAGCAGTATCAAGACCATTTGGTTGTACCTGTTGTTAGTGTACCTTAGATTTTGGTTTTACTAGAAAGTGTATTCTTTCATTGTTATCTCATTTACAGGTTGGAGAGAGTAATAGAGGACCTAGATAACATCAAAGAATCAGTAAGGCTGCAGGAAAATTCTTCCCAGAGTATGGATGTGTCAGATGCTGTTCCACCACAATCAAGCTCGTAAGTAAAAGTACATTAGTGTTATGTTTATGTTTGCAACTGTTGGTGGATGATTGTGCCTATATTGTGTAATGTTTATTTATGACTATTTTCTAATGATAATCTTCAGCCAAGATATTAGTTCAATTTTGTACATGGGTATATAATTTATTTTATGATATTAAGAGTGTAGATAGTATAGGATCTATATAAACAGTTGCTGTAGGTGTTTATGAGTATTAATAATAATATTAATAATAAGATCTGTTGACAACTTTGGTGTAATTTCTCATTGGCTGGTGGGGTCAGATGGGTTCTTTGAAGAATTCAGTTAGTTTCCTATTGGATGGGTTAGGTTAGGTGGGTTCTTTTATGATGTATGATATTTACAAAATTATCACATTGGAGAGGCAGTTGAATGCATTTCCACCTTATGCTTGTATATAATTAGGTACAAGTTTAGTTAGTCTTTTTTCTTGCGTACTTTTTATAACATCAGTTTTTGATGTATTTAATGCCATATTGAGATGTTATTTGAAATGAAACATTTGTTTAAAATATTCATTGGAACTACAAAGTGCTCATTGACTAAAATATTATTCTTGGAAGATTGTGAATTATTCAGAGGAGTTGTGGACAATGTCATTTTGATACATCAGGACTGGTACATTTGAGTATCTGAAATTCATTCAGAATGTACAGTTCTTTTCTTTTGGACTTGAATTATTTTCTAGGATTATTTTAGATCCAGTTCATAATGCTGTTCGTCTTACGTTTTCATTTTATAATTTGATATTTCAATTGTTTATAAATTAAATAAATATGTAGGTTTTGCTTCTTTCTGTTTCTTAGTTTATGACCATAGAGTTGTAACAGTAGTAATAAAAAGGTTTAGAGTTGGAATATTGGAAAAGTATATTGAGACTTAAACTGCTTTTTTTATTTCTATTCATCAACTAAAAATCACCATTTGTATGATATGTGATACTAACTACTCATGCACTTTAACATCACTTAAATTACCTTTTCAGAACTGACAGTAAACCTGCTTTTTCATGACATCAGGTATTAAAACAGTTGAAACAAATGAAATCTTTAAAACAATGTGCTGAATCGCTTGGAGTTGTATAGTTCTTATGTAAAATTTTTTTACAGTGTGGATTCATGGAGTTAAACCTCAAGGATCAGTGCAAGCTTGAATGATGATTTTGTAAATCTAACACTTAACATTTAAACAATTAACAAGAATGTGATATTTCAATTTATTATTTTTTTGCATTCCATTATGAAGGAATTTAGACTATCCACATACCTGAATCTGTTTAGACAGTGTATGTACCCAGATCTGCTGTTACTTTCTGCAATGACATATAAGGGTCTATAAACAGCATAGACTCAGAGCTACAATTGCTTTCTGTAGCAAATAAGAACAGCTCAAACCTTGTTCTGTGCTTGCTCAGTTTTGAGGCAGACACTGGTCTATGCTGTTTGTCTGCACATAATTTCATCTGAAGGGGCCCCAGGTGATCATGTGGTCTAAAGCATTCATCTTTACCAATCACTAACATTTCACCACTGTCAGCATGGGTTTGAGTGATTCTTCTCTAGGTTTTCCTGGAATTTTCTCTCATCAGTTATAAAGGCTGCCATGTGTAGTCTATCATGTGCTGAAAAATGGAATTAAACCCACAACAACAACAACAACAACAACAATTTCAACTGAAACACTGCATTTCAGTTGAAATTATATGCAGACAAATAGTGTAAACATATCAGCCTTCATATCGTGTGGCTGCAGAATTAGGTCTGAGCTGAAATATGTACATCTTATAGACCTGTAAATTTGGTACATGTTTTAAACTGGAATGCATGATTTTCGTTACAGATCAATAAATTTTTGGTATACAGTAAAGACTGTTAAATTTGGTACATATTATGGACTGGTAAATAGGGTACATATTATTGGCCAGAAAATATGGTACATGGTTTAGACCAGTCAGCATGGTACATGCTGTTGACTGGTGAATTGATGTGGTTTCATACTTGGATATTTTATTCTTAATTTTAAAAGAGTACTTTAATTGGATAGATTGAAATAGGAAAATGGCAAATGTTGCCTTTTTCAAAAATCAGAATTAAATTTCAAAACCATTGGTGGTGTTTAGTGCTGCATTGATTTTGATCCAGTAACCTTCAGTCATTACAGGCATACAATATTGCTAGGCATGTTTCTATCACATTCAGGAGATTTTACTTTAATGCAGTTGACAAAGAAAAAATTAATGATAACATTTTTTTCATTCTCATTTCAGTCATATGGTTAAGACTAAAGTCAATGATTACAGTGGAGAAGAAATGCAGATATATATGGATGAACTGGGAAATCAAGTGGCACAAAATAGTTACCATATCAACCAGATGATGCAAATGTTGCAACAAATTCTCAGAAATCAAGAACGAAACAACCGTACTCCCTACCTGGAGATTAGTGAAATCAATCCATCTGCAGATGCTTAAGTGCCTGTTGACTTTTACAGCAGTGAAATTATTTAAATGCCACAGACAGATGAGCTGCAGCTAATACTTTCTGATTGTATAATACTTTTTGTTTCAGTAATTAGATATTAATACATTTATATGACTATTCAGAAAGTCTCTCGATATTACCCACAATCCCTAATGCCAGAGAATTTTGAAGAGACTTATTACCTTTAAAATTTACCAGTACATATCAATCACATCAAGTTTAAGTTCTTTCCTTTTTTAGGGCATATTCTTCAGGAGTTACTTATAGTTTAGACTAACTTCCATTTGTAGACATTCAACAGAAAATTGTGATTTCTGAACTAGAACTGTAAGGAATGTACCATACAACAGATCAGTGAAATTAATTATCTTCAGTCATAATACCTTTTAACTGTCTTTGATAATTATACATGCTGCAGATCCAATTAAGTGATTTTATTTTATCAGTCTCCATACATACTAAAAATGTTTCACTTATGGCACTCCTAACCAGGAACAACACATCAGTGTTTTTCAATCTGTCTGCTGATAAAGCAAGTTAATATGAAAATAATATTTTGAGCCTGTATTTTTAGCAATGGATAATTTTCAAGATAACTGTATATCAAAAGAATATCGGTGCTTATTTTCAAGGGAGGCAACCAATGCATATATTGTGATCAGATATATTGCTGTTGGATAAAAATGAATGCTTGAAGTCTTAATAAGCAAACAGAGTCAGAGATGCTCGAAGTCATCCTATGCAGACTGATAGATATGCTAGTCCTTTAATTTTTCTTTACTTTTCTTCTTTTTTATTCCACGTTAAGGTACCAGAGTTTTTGTACCAATATACATCATACATTTTGCAGTAATATCATCATAGTTTAAAAATGACTATGCACTTGCTTTTTAGATGCTCAGGTTTTATAAATAAAATATGACATTTTATATGTACCATTGTAAATATTTGTGTATAATGATTAAATTTTGTTTTTGTTGGATTTATGTAAGATCAGTTTACACTTTAAGGCAAAATGTTTTACCATAATTTGTATTAAGTATTTATACATATGAATAGAGTGTATGTTTACCCTGCTTTTGAAAGGATTGTAAAGTCTGTATTTTGACATATTTTTTTACAAATTTCATAAAACATTTATAAATTGGCCACACAGGTTTTCTTTTGAATAGAGATTTTAATTCACTGTCTCATACTGAAACAATGTACTTACTAGCATATTTTTTGTTTTTGAGCATTTGATAAATGGTCTTGAACTTAAGCATATCTGATGAATTTTAAATACCCATTTAGCTGTTATTTTACGGGCAGTTAGTGATGGCATTTTTGCCTATTTTTTCTAGGTAAGGACTTAACTTAAAGAAGCAGAGCAAGGCATATAAACCTGTGCATTTGAAGTGATTTTATATTACATGGACCTTGGTTATGTAAAAGTATCTAATTGTAAAAAAGCTATATATATTTTATGCCTGTAATAGATCAAGTATATCTCACATCCCAGCTGTATTTAAAAAATTGAACCAAGATCAGCCATTGCATAATAAATAAGTAAATACTGTCAGCATGGGCCACTTAATTTAATAACATCATAATGCCTTTGTTGTGGGACAGCTTAATTTGTCATTGTCAATAGCAACATAGAAACCAATTTTATTTCTTTGATACAAAGTTGTATGAATAACATAAAAAAAGTGCTAGTATTGATATATATATATATATAGTTTCATAATACATGTGTATATATTTAGAGTCATTGAAAATATTCAAAGTCAGAAATAATATAGATGTCAAAACACCTAATAATTAGAGCTAAAATTCAAATATAAAGCATCAGTAGGTTCTGAATGAATAAAAACCATCTCTCAGAACATTATGGTGACTAAATGAGGATCAGACTGTCATTCCAAAAGCTCTTCAGTGTTTTGATTTTCACTAAAGTCTTCCATAACACACAGATATGGTACCAGTTAAAGATACTTTCCAATTAACAGATAAAATATAGGACTTTTTTATTAGGGAACTGAGGCTACCATATACCTTTACATGCATATTTTTGTTTTTGCCACATCAGCAAATGGTGGCACACCAGCAAATGTGGTATCAATTGTCAATATTTTGGATTCAGTTTTAATGATTTTCAGCATTTGTATGGTAGGGGTGGGAAAGATACACATCTAAAAATTGTATGTAAGCAAGACACTATGTTCTGAATAGTCCTAGTCTAGATTTGGACTTTGTCTTATGATGAATAAATAGAATTAAGGTTTTCTAACAGTTATCCATATAAATTTAATTTTTAAAAATTTCCCCAAAAAAATGTTCAGGCGCTGAATGTTTAATTTGTAACAAGAATAAAATGTACATTATTTTCAGTACCTGTGATCACAATAAGAGATCTTTATGCTCACAGTGCTTGCAGAACCTGTAATCAAAATACATCATGTACACAATAGTTGCATCACTAATGTTCTCAATAAGAGTGCAACATGTAAACAGTGTTTCCAGCACATGTGATCACCATCAAAAACAACTTTTACAAAGTGCTGCTAGTACCTGTGGTCACAATAAGAGTAGAACACATGCAGTGTTTGCAGTTCATGTGGTCACAATAACAGTAAAACATATGCAGTGTTTGCAGTTCATGTGGTCACAATAACAGTAAAACATATGCAGTGTTTGCAGTTCATGTGGTCACAATAACAGTAAAACATATGCAGTGTTTGCAGTTCATGTGATCACAATAACAGTAAAACATATGCAGTGTTTGCAGTTCATGTGATCACAATAACAGTAAAACATATGCAGTGTTTGCAGTTCATGTGATCACAATAACAGTAAAACATATGCAGTGTTTGCAGTTCATGTGATCACAATAACAGTAAAACATATGCAGTGTTTGCAGTTCATGTGATCACAATAACAGTAAAACATATGCAGTGTTTGCAGTTCATGTGATCACAATAAGAGTAGAACATATGCAGTGTTTGCAGTTCATGTGATCACAATAACAGTAAAACATATGCAGTGTTTGCAGTTCATGTGATCACAATAACAGTAAAACATATGCAGTGTTTGCAGTTCATGTGATCACAATAAGAGTAGAACATATGCAGTGTTTGCAGTTCATGTGATCACAATAACAGTACATAAGCACAGTGCTTGACACTTAAAGGTCAAGTCAAACTGCAAACAACAAAGATACTGATCTGCCAAGGCATAATGCATCTGCAAATCAGTCTATGTTGTTTATTCTACTAATTACTCCTAACAAACTGTACAGTCCCAGATCTGCCAGCACATTATGCAATGGCAGATCTGGGTTTGTGCTGTTTGCAGTTGGATTCATCTAAGTGAGTATATATGGTACCTGCAACTAATAACAGTACAGCATGTACATGCACACAGTGCTTGAAGTACCTCTGATCACAATAGAATACAAAATGTAGTGTTTAAAGTACCTGTGATTACAAAAAGAGTACATGTACAGTGTTTGCAGTACCAATAATAGTACAACATACACACAGTGTAACCTTCACTGATTACCTGTTTGATCCAAAGTCAAACACAAAATCTATTCATCTTGCTACATTTTGTTGACTGGTTCCATTCCAATATAACTATTTGATGCCATCCACATGTACACCATGATGATAAACCTACACTCTTTTTCTGACACTCGCATTCTCATTGTTCCCACTGTTAAATCTAAATTATACAGACAATGCTCTTTTGCAAACCAGGACCTGACTATGTATAATGAATTGCCCATGGATCTCAGGCACAAGGACACTGCGACTTCATGTGAGACTGCTCTTAAAAGTCACCTATTCTGACTATTTTTGTATTTTCATGGTGCTTGTTTTGCCAGTCTTGTCATTGTATATGTTGTTTGATGTTTTATCTAATATTGTAAAGCACTTAGAGCTTCTAAAGATCAGGCACTGTACAAAGTGAACATTATTATTATATTTACAGTGTCTGCAGTACCTCTGATCACAATAAGAATATAGCGTTTCTTCTTTTTATAGAGCAAGTGTATTTGTCTCAGATGATTAGCTCAAAATACTTCTGAAGAATTTTTCTTAATTGAAATAAAAATGTTTACAAAATATTTTGTAAATTAACAATAGGAATGTCTAAAAAAAATTGTTTGCTTTTTTTCATATAATTTTTTTCTAGAGGGTGGAGGTAGGGAGGTAGTGGCAATAATCTTGCTGCTGACCAGAGAAAAATCAAACATCAATTGCATAGAAACTTGCAGTCATTAAGCCCCCACCTCTAGGTGTAGTTTTCATTCTGGTATTTTTGAATGAATTCAAGATTAGCAGCAGTTGCAATAACAACAGCACTTAGTTTTCATAAACCTTTTTAGCTTCAGGTGAAAATTGTGTACAAGTACCTAGAAGGTAATCTTTCATTAAGGGCTGTTCCATCTAAACATTCATGGTACACAGGGAAGGCAGTTTCTTACAACTATATGCCAGGGTACTTTGATTTCACATAAATCATATTAAAATGATAAGAAAATCTAAATTGCATCTTTAGGTGAGTACCACACTTTAAAAGTGCCTTTCCAGGGTCCCATGTATGTTTTCATGGAACAGCCCTAAAGATTTCATATTTGTATGCATGTCATTCTGCATTGAATATTTGTTATTTGTTTAAGGATCAAGTTAGAGATTACATTATGAGGTAACAATAACCTTATATATTTTCATTGTAAACTTTTGATATTTTTGTACTGTTAATGATTTCTGTTTCAGTTATTTTTCCTCATCATTGTAGTCTTCTAAGAATTTTTTTTGTCTTTACTTGTATCCTTTTATGTCTATATTCATTAAACCATTTGGAGACTTTTCACTTTCTTATCAATGTGAGATTAATTCTTTCACTGAATATTAATTTTTAGTGCTGAAGATAAAGCATGGCATATGCCAAAACATTTGTTTGTGCCAAACCTACCTTGACAGAAGCCCATTGATATCTGTCTGTCCACCTCTACATGTGTCGCATACTATATTTTACTTTACTTTTGTTTCACTAGTGTTTTATCCCACCCACTCAAGATAAATATGCACTTATAATTATTTCTCATAATCAAATGCTCTAATTATCAAAGTTTGTGGATGTACTTGACATTCAGGGCATGGTTGGCTCCTCATGTTTATTTAAGTGTTTTGATTATTATGGTTCACTGTCACATATTTGCTAGCAATAAATATATTGCCAAAAAAATTTTGTATCAAAACCATTGGCTTGGCACTGCTAGTAGAAATAATTAATCTGTAGTATCCAATTTATTTCACAAGCTGTAATGGCTGTTTATGCATTTTTATCCCATAATTTTCTCTTGTGTTTTCATCAGTGTATACTAATTATATTTTTTTGTTCTTACTATGAATTTGATTGCATGCTAAACTAGAAATATAACAACATACAGGAGACCACTAGAATATATTTCTGTAAGCAGATATTATCATGACATTTGATACTTAATACCTGAATTAAGCAGACCAAATGATGTGTATGGTAATAAATGATAAGCTATTATATGCTGCTGTTAAATTTAAAGTTTATTTGTCCAGTTTTTTACCATATGTTGTTTACTGTGATATAATGTTATACTATTTTGTATTTTGATTATGGTAAAATTTTGTTGAACACATGTTTTGATGAAAAAGTGTACAAGTTAGCAATATTTTTATAAGAGTTTTCTCCAGTCATTAAGTACAGTAGTACCTGTCTTGAAAGACCACCCCTTTTGCCAAAACATTATTGTCTTTCAAGACAGGTGGTCTTTCATAATGGGTCATAATGCTACAAAATCAATAAATTTGTGCATTGAGAACATGGTCTACAAGACAAATGGTCTCACATAGCAGTTGTCTTTCAAGACAGGTTTTACTGTACAGGGTTTTTTATGTCAGAAATATTTTTGAACATGGTTTGTAATTTCCTAGTTTCAGACTATGATATACACATTTGTTTGATATTATGGTACTATTATTTTTTAGCCATATTTAAGACCACATTAGCACAAATACTAGAATGACATTTTTCTGTTGAGCATTGTTTGATTGTACAATCAACAGTAGCCAAAAATGTGCATTCAGTTTATTTAACTATCAAAATGATTATTGTCATGAAAATAGTTCTTTTAAAATGCATAAAATATTTTTATGTTTGATTTTTATAGAAGGGCTAAGGTAGTGCTCACCAGTTATTATGTACTTTTGAGAGAGTGATGTATGTAAGGTGAAGTTGTTTGTATTTAAACCATGCAAAGCGAAGAGAATGTTGGCATACCTTTATGCTACTTTCATGTAATGTGGCTGACATTTCATTGGATATTGTACTTTTGGAAATTGTAAATGACCTTAGCGCACTGCTAATTAAAATGACTGCTCCCTTGTCAAAAAAATCAACCTGAATTTGTTTAAAGTACACTATCCTTGGTAGCTATTAAAATAGGGAAAATGAATTTTGCCAAACTAGACAATGTCAGCTTCTGAATGTGTAATGAATGAATTACCAAATATAAAATATGTAAAAAAAAGTTTTTGACTCTTTTTTTTTTTTTTTTTTACAATTTACCTCTGAAGTGCGGGAAGTGAAAATGAGCAAGTGGAGCAAACACTTTTTTGAAAGGTACACATCTGGAGAAAGGCCAAACTGCATACGCTATAACACACATTACACTCATCAATCATACACCAAAAATAAGGGAATTGACGGTTCTTTGAACAATACATAAGATTTGTAATGTCTTATTTAAATAGCCAGCATAATTAGTGAGGAAACCTGTGAAAATTCTTTTTCTTTAAAATTCTAACCCTATGCAAAATACGAAACTGTGGAGAGCCACCTAAATGGGTAGATATTAGGACATGCATAATATCCATTTAGTACTGTTTGACGAGAAAAAATGTTACCCTGCTACATAAAGGAATTCATTTATCTCTCTTGACTATTGCCAGATGATGCTTGAATCTCAATGGACTTCTTAACTTTTGTTATAGCATAGGGCTTTGTTCAAAAGCAGAACTTCTAAAATAGTAAAATGGAACACCCATAATACATGTAATACATGGTTCATTTGTTAATTAAATTATTGTTTTGGTCTGTCATGTGTAGTTGGGATTTATGTTATGACTTTGATCAGTTGCAGTTTGTGAGTGATAGTTTACACTCCTACTAAATCACAGAAATTAACAAAATAATTTCATAAACAGTCAGATTTGTTGCATTTATGTCATTTTGGAGAATAAAATGTTGGATTCTCAGTTTTTACTTGTACATAACTATGAGAACCATTGCAACATACCTGTATATACTCCTTGTCTTGGTGATTACTATAGATTACATTGAAAGTTTTGAGAGAAATTAGGTGTAAAATATTTTGTTTAGATACAATACTTTGTTCTTGTATGGAGATAGCATCTTGTTTTAAATTTTGTCTCATAAAAATCTTTGATTAGACATGGAAGGATGGGTAAGAGGTGACTGCACATGTAACATAGTTCACTAATAATTTATTTTTCTTAAATGTTTTTTCATTAGATCTTTAGTATGTAGCTGAGAAGTACAGTAATTGGAACATACAATAGATTTGTAAATATATTTGTTTAATGTTACCCTTGGTTAGTAGCTATTTGGTGTGACATTGTATGACATCATAATGAATACACTGAGATGTTTCATCCATCATGATGTCATACTTCATTCATCTTGTAATTCTTACAATTGACACACTCCTGCTACAAAAAGTGTTATACATTTGTCCAGCAGGAAACCTGGCTTGGAAAGTTAGCCTCTTACCATGTGGGCAAATTGACTTGGAACTTTCACTTATCCTGCTGTAATTTTTATTTTCCCTACATTTTTAAATAATATTGAAGTCTTTTGAAACTCAACATTCTCATGTAAAATGTAAGAAACTTATTTTGCATGCTTACTGCATGCAGTTATTGTGACATCAGTGACTTAAAAACCCAGTAGGATGCAATGCTCTCTTTTTATAATGCAGTCCATGGGTGCCTTAAAAGTGACCCACATTTTAAGTGAGGAAACTTTATGAAGAGTGCATCAAAACACAAGAACTAAAATTGAAATAAACTTAGTAATTATACAATGACATCCATGACCACGCATGCATTATAGCAATGACAGATATAGGCTTTCTAAAATGTGAGAATATTGTACTTTGACAAGTTATGGCAAAATAATGCATATTTCAACCCATAGAGATATTTAAGTTAGCAAACCAGCCATCTGGTACCTTGCCCACTTTTCCAGTGTTGGACAACAGCCATTCTACTTTTGGTACCCTTTCTAATTGTCCTGTAGGACTGTCATGTTTACATGTGTAAATTACGTACTTTATCTTTGTCATGTGAAATTGTATAAAATCACTTTTCGGTTTCAACAAATAAAGCACATGAGCAATGGCAAGAAAGAGGTTTAGACTGCGGGTAAAATAAAAATGGTGTACAAAGCAAGCAATGTGAAACTTGCAGATATATTATGGAGGGAGAAATTAGTGGAAAACAGAAGGTGAAATGCATCTTGTGTGCAATGGCGTTAGCTCACTTAGTCATATCTATAAGAGATTCTTTATCATTTAAGCTTAGTGGGTCATTTTGCTATTTTGTGACAGCATCATGCTGGTAGAGTGTGATCACCTGAAGTGGCACTTTTGCTGCATGATTCTCCAATTAACCTACTGGTACATAATGTTTACTTGGTACAATTGTGGTATGTGCCAACATTACAATGATTAGTCAGTTAATTTAGGGTGGAAAATAAATTAGTTAAGTCATCAATATAATTGTATTTATGAGCTCCATAATTAGCAGTGACCTAGGTACCAAGTGAAAATTCACAAAGGAATGAATATTTAGCTGAAGGAAATAAACTGGATTTGAATACCACCAATGCTGTTTACACTGAGTAAATTTAACAACTTAAACATGTTTTTTTATTTACTTATTTCATAAAACACATGCAAATGTTTAGAAGTTTTGTAAACATGACAGGCCTACTGTAATGTCAGACAATTCTATGAAAGAAAAGCAGAGTTTAGAGTAACAAAACACTGTTGACAATACTTATACTTGAAATATAGGTGCCTAATACATGCTAATTTATTCTAGGTGTATCAAATCTTCATACAAACTGATAATTATTACATTATTAAGTTTAAATTAGTTTTTTACATGTCTAGTTGAAAGAGACCTGATATTAGAATGTCATTGTTACAATAAACAGATGTATGCAAGACATTTTTAAGATCATGAATAGATAAGTTATTATAAAATGAAATTCAAATGGAGATTGCCTCTCCATTTCACAACATTTATAGTGTAAATAGTTTTGGCAAATAAAGAATGAATCATACTGTACTTATATTTGTCAGAATTCATTCAAAAGGCCATACTACTGCTTATGTAAATGAGATTGTTGTCATTTTTATTATTGTTTTGTTTTACATACTTGTACAGATATATTATTGTTTTTATTTTCTAAAAATTTGAGGGGCATTTATGATGGTATGTGACAAAACTGTATTTGAAAAAAAATAACATGTTGTGATTGACTATTGTTTTAATGTCTGCATTTTCCAATATTTCATCAATGATATTGTACACCTTAAATATACAAATACCTGTACAAGTTCATGAACAGGACTTTTATTTTAAATGCTTAAATGGATAAATCAGTAGATACTTGAAGTAAAGTTTATCAGGGCTGTTCCATTAAAACATACATGGAACCCAAGGAAGGCACTTTCAAAGTGGGGTACTTGTCCATGAATACAATTTAGATTTTCTTATCATTTTAATATGAATTCAATGAAGTCCAAGTATCCTGGCATATATTTTTTTTTAAACACTGCCTTTCCTGGTTACCATGTATGTTTAAATTGAACAGCACTCTATCACACCTACACATGTAAATAGATTTTGGTCTTTGTCTTTCCTTTTATTAGCAGTAAATATGAACAAGTTGACATATTTTTATTAATAAAAATAGTATTAAAAGTTTCTTTTCTTTTTCTTATTTTCTAGTAAAGGTGTACAAAAAGGTTATGTTTTGTATGATTGACAAAATGGAGCTGTCAGAAAACAATTTAACAAATTTGCTTGTTTGCAAGTATGAAGTTAAAAGTACATGTACCAAAAACAGGATATTATGCATATGTCAGCGGTCTTTCAAGGTCATTATGACTTGACTTTGGTCAGTTTATCACCAGGTTTCAGTTTACATTCAAAGACAGATCACCAATCAGGATTTTAGCCCTACTTGTAGATCTTTGTCCCACATCCATCTACAGTTCTTTGAATATTTCTTTCTTCACAATTTTATTGAAAAATCATTAACCACACATGTAGGAGCACACAGTTTAATCCCAATGTTTATTTGGTCAGGATTTTAGCTCTATCTGTAGACCTTTGTCCCACATCCATCTACAGTTCTTGGTCTTCTCTTGAATTGACAGTCATATTGACATGGAGTTTTGACTAAAATGATTCATAAAATATGGAGTTGTCCTAAATGAAAATGGTGTGAATCTGACATCAAATATGTCCACTACAGTTGCCATCTTGAAAATATCACTACAGTTACTCCCTGTGAACAAATGTATGTATTGACTTTTGGGAATTTACTGAAACATTTCTTAACATAACCAGTTGATCCAATTGTCTTTCCAGCAATCCTGTGAGAAAAGAATAGGGATAAAGTAGGGAGAAGGTTGGGGAAATGTCAGTCAGTCCTAAATTAAAATGAAGATGAAAACCCATGGTAGACATCTTGAAATAATGTTCTTAACAATCTTAAATAAACTGGTCAAAAAATTCATCAATTGATTTGGGTCATCATGATGTAAATTGTTTTACCAATCCTTGATAAGAAACAAGTAATAAAAGGCTTATCAAGTTTATAAATATGGCAATAGTTTCATCACTAAACACAAGATCATTATATTTTATAGTACAAGGTGTTTGTTTTGATTGAACATCTCCCAGTTTTCATAGTCATGCAACAAATTTGGCAGAAATATGGCATGTCAGATTTTAGGGTCATAATGGTGTATATGCTAACCATTGTGCCAGTGTAATTAGACATTCATGAGGAAATTGTCAGCCTACATATGTTGACCGTGACTTGACAACAATTTGTTTTATCCTTCTCAACCTAATTCACTTTTACTTTGGTGATCCAAGAATTGTTTTTTCAGATCAAGACCCAGAGCTAGTGTCTTGAAAAAAAATATTTGCCCCAACTAAAACTGTCCTAAAGGGCCTTGCTTTTTATTAAGTTTATTCAGCATGAGCATTGCTAGACTTAAATAAAATGAGCAACCATAAAATACTTTAAATTTTCTAGTTTTCTTGGCTTATTTGCATCTCAGCATAGTGTAACTCAATAAAGACATTGTGCATGACATTGTCTTCTAAAAATTTGACTTGTTTTGATTTCATGAAAAGCAATGTTTTGTCCATAGTTGTCAGTAAGAAAAATATCATATGCTTGATACTATTGTTAAACGTTGTTTCACTTCATTTTCACTGCTCCGGTAGCCTAGTCGTTAGAGCATCTCTGTTGGATGCAGGAGGTCGTGGGTTCGATCCCCAGACTAGTCATTCCAAAGACTTACAAAAATGGTACTAACAGCTGCTTTGCTTGGCGCTCAGCATTAAGAGGTTATAGTTAGGACTGGTCAACCGGGTGTTGGGATAATGTGACTAGGTGGGACATCAAGCTACATGTCTATGGCATGATGCCCCAGTGCGAGACATCACTATAAACTGTCACACTGCATACATCGTAGCGATACGACTGAAATATTGTTAAAGCTATGTTAAAAATCTAAATCACACACACACCATTTTCTTCATCAGGCTCCATTCTGCTTGAGGCAATGATTACCTCAATGTCAAACATTGTCAAACTGCCATAGTAATGTCCACCTTACTGATTCAATTAGCCGAGTTGATGTTGCTAAAGCAAAGTATATCATTTGTTCTTGAGACTTATCTTCAGGAAAGACAGGAGCACTCGAGGAGGAGGAACATTCATGACTATCCAAAATATAATATAATATCTATATATGTCAAAATTTCTCTTAAATCGAAACAGATACTAAATATTGGTTCTCTCTATATCCATAAAAGAAACATTAATACTTTTTATAAACTCGCTAATTCAATTAGGCTCCAAAATGCATATAAACCAAATCATTTAATAATCTGCAGACTTGAACTGCCCGGACATAACTTGGGACTTTTATCATCTCTAATGACCCCAACATCAAAGATTCGAACATCCAGCAACACCTAGCAAATACTATGAGTGAATTATTCAACCTTGTACAAATCAACCTGGAACCTACCCGTAATGATAAACTTTTTGACCTTGTATATATGTTGGCACTCATAATGTATCAAATTATGACATGGTTATTAAGGATTCAGACATCAAACCTGCCTACAGCAACCAAACAACCAAGAAAAAAGTTTCAGTTCTCTACAGCTAATTTGGAATCAATACACATAGATTGTTACATTTCCCATGAAATCCGTAACAGCATGTACAAGATAACAAGAAAACTGATACTGATGACCCATGGTCAATAATAAAAAATTGAATCCTAAAATATCTAGAAAAATGTTCCCTCTAAAATAATTTGTAATAAACTCAAACTACCATGGGTCAATATTAAACTCCATAAATCATTAAAGAAAAAGACACGACTGTACAAACAAGCAAAGAAGCAAAACAGTTTTAATAAGTACAGGCAATTCTAGAAAGAACACAGAAGACAATTCAATGGGGTAGAATGAGACCATGTCTACAATGTTATTTGTGAAGTACTACTAGAAAAGAACGACAAACCACTATGGTAATACTGTTTGTCAAAACAAAGAAACAGGAAAGCATTGGTATAGCACCTCTCAAGAAGAAATTTAACCTTATTACAGATCCTATAAACAAGTCAGAAGTATTAATTGCGCAATTCAAATCGGTCTTTACCAGAAATTTTGACAGTTCTTTACCAAAAATTAGAGTACATAAAAACGTCCAATATATCCAACACTTAAACATCGAAGCACAAGGAATCCTCAATCCATTATTTAACATAAATATATTCAAAGGCCATGGGACCTGACAACATGCTAACCAAAGTCCTTATAACGTGTGCAGATGACTTTCCAATGGTCTATGCTACATCTTTCAGCTCTCACTGGACACCAGCACACTTTCACATGACAGGAAGTATTCACACCTCACCTGGCTTCTAGAAGAGTGATAGACTACTAAGCAGAAAACTTGCAGACCGGTATTTTTACTGTGTCATGTACAATTCTTGAACATATCATTTGTAACTACATGATGAGACATTTCGATACACAATCCTAACTAAGCTAATTCACAGCTTTTGATCATCAGGCAATCACAACTACTAGTCACAGCACACGATATTCTATAATCCTTCGACCAATTACAAGAAATCAATGTATCAACATCTGACTTTTCTAAAGCTTCTATTACGGTCTCTCACGACAAAATTTTTCATAAAATACACACTGCTGTGGAGTGCTTGGTGAACTCAACAAGTGGCTATCCACCTTCGGAAAATACCGGATCATACATGTCTTCAACGAAGGCGAATACTCAAAGAGCTTTACAGCAGACTGGTGTACCTCAGGGCACGGTTCTAGTCCCTCTATTGTTCCTCTACATAAATGGTCTGCTAGTGCGCGGATCATCACAAGTTATACTCCACGCATCTGATTGTTTATTCGATAGACCCATCAACACTATCCATGATGATATTATAATCCCACAAAATGGCTTGGAAAAGTGTGTTTCAACATGGGGCATGCAATTTGATACTAAGAAATGTTTTATATTCAGCGATTGAAACAAATCTTCGAAATTCTACCAAATAAACAACACCATTCTACAACAGATACCGACTAGTCGATGCATAGGGTTTTCAACTCAGAGGATCTCTAGTGGGACACACATATCAATAACAGCCGCCGTAAAGCAATATCTACACTGTGGTTCCTAAAACGGAATATAAAGAACTGCCCCTAAGACAGTAGGAGGACGCCATATATATCTTTCATCTGATCAACACTCAAATATAGCTGATCTATGCTGACTTCCTGCCACGCTAAAGATATACAATCCACCTGAATGATTCAGCACCAAGCGGCACGATTTATTCAAAAGGATTAATGATCTAGTGGTGAAGTTTGTGTAATCAGGCTGATTCAAGATCTGGAATTCCCCAGCCATCAACAACGACGTGAGTTCAATAGGCTCATTCACAGATTCAAAATACTGAAGGGTATGGCACCAACAACGACGTGAGTTCAATAGGCTCACTCACAGATTCAAAATACTGAAGGGTATGGTACCAACAACGACGTGAGTTCAATAGGCTCACTCACAGATTCAAAATACTGAAGGGTATGGTACCAACAATATACACCGCTGATTACTTACCTACGCGTAATCATTACTACGTTGTGCAAGACATGACGGAGCTCTTTGATACAGTTAATATTACCAACATTATAATCTTCCTTAAGGAAGCAAACATTTATTATAAGTTATAGCTTATATTTTATCACCTTGTTCAATTCTGTGTTATATTTATGCAGTCGATAGATTTTAATTGCCAATCATATGTTTTCGTTATCATACATTTGCACTCCCCGTTGATCGGGAAACTTTTAATTATTTACCATCATTACCATTTTTATCGCATTACCTTTAACTGTTTGGTCTCCAATCGCTGGTCAATAAAATTATTTTACCAGTTTTAAATGTAAAAGTATATAACATTATGTTTGGCGCTAAATAGCCTCATAGTGCTGGTGCGCCGTAAAAAATATCAATCAATCGATTACTTAGACTTAAACCAGACGTTGACTCTGAAACTAAACATTTTGCAGAAAATCAGGTCACTTTCTAAACACTGTTATGCAACGGAATCACCTGGATGAGAGTATTATGAGAGCCAAGACAGTGGAATTTTTCAAATCAGCACTCCACAAGACCTACTAAGATTCGAACTCCCCCTGTAGTAAAATACCAGTATTGGTCTCTGCTATTTACAAACGGAGACACAGATTGAACCCCCTTGTTGTTGTTGTTATTGTTATAAGGTTTAACGCCATCGTAGGCTATACATGGCATCCAATAAATCTGGCGGATGAAGAACTGTTGAAAATCAACATAAGAATCTCGACCCATGAGAAACTACTGACAAGCTTCCTTTAGTAACCACATTAGTCGAGCACGAAGCTCGAATTCACACAGGTGAGACTATAGTGATCCTGAATGGTGAGCGCTTCAGATCAGTGGTCCTAACCCCCTGGCAGCAGACCGGTGGATCAAATGGTACCTGGCCGCCCAAGAAACATTAAATTATTTCCATTTTATTTATGGTAGTGTATTTCTCTCTGGTTTGTGCGACTTTCCATGGACGAAAGGTTAACCGGGAGTAGACCAACAAGTAGGTCTCTGCTTTTTTATATCTGACAAAAAGGCAGATGCCTACTTGTTGGTCTAAACTGGGAGCTGAGAGACGTCACCTAAAGCCGCACCAATACCGTGCATCCGCAAAATATCGTGATATCGGGGCGGTTTTAGGTCACGTCTGCTCCCGAGCGGCTGCAAGCGCTTGCAGCGTTGTAGCTTTGGTGGAAAGAAGGTGTGTATCGTTCTTCTCTCTGTTCACCGGTACTTGTTTACCAGTGTTTGATGTACGTGTATATTGTGTTTGCTCAAATTTAACCCACAAATTAACAAAAATGAGTACGAAGCAGACGTCGTTAGAAAGTTTCATCGGGGCAAAGAAAAGGCCCAGTGAAGAGACAGAAGAAGAACCTTCAACATCAAAGAAACAAAACTTTTAACATACAATACCATGAGTCTTACTTGAAATATGTATTTATTAAGACAGGTGATTCCCACACACTAACCCCACTCTGCATAGTTTGCGGCGTATTTTGAAAGAAAAACAAAACGGGAACACGAAGGACAGAATAGCCAATAAAGGAGAATGCACTGAGAGCATCATATTTGGTGGCTAATCGTATTGCTAAGGCTAAAGAGCCATTCACTATGGATGAAGAATTGATCTTGCCCTCCACTAAAGACATTTGCCATAACTTCTATGAGAAGCTGCTGTAGAAAAGATAGCACATGTGTCTTTGTTGGCTAGCATTGTGACTAGGCGCATTGAGGAAATAGCTGATGATATTGAGACACAATTGTTGGAGATGGTTAATACATCACCGTGGTACGCACTCCAGGTTGACGAATCTACATATATCGACAACAAGGCACTACTACTTGTTTATGTGCGATATCTATATCAGGAGGATGTGCATGTGGAATTGTTTTGTGCATTATCTTTGCCAACCAAAACCACAGGAGCAGAACTGTTCAAGCCACTGGTTGGTTATATATCAGGACAACTAAAATGGTCCTTTTGTGTCGGCATATACACTGACGGAGCTGCTGCCATGACCGGACGACTGTCTGGTTTAACTGCTTGGATTAAGAAAATTGCAACCGAGAGTGAATGTACGCATTGCATCATTCACAGGGAAATGCTGGCATACCAAAACATGGCACCGGAATTTAACAGCGTATTGAATGATGTCGTTAAAATTATTAAGCGCATCAAAGCACAAAGCACATGCTCTGAACTCGCATCTGTTTCGGCAGCTTTGTGAGGAGATGGACGCAGAGCGCAGATGCTAACCCGAGTATTTGAATTGCGGGAGCCATTGCAAAGATTTCTCTCAGAAAAAAAAGTCACCGCTGTCAAAACATCACAGTGACAGTGAATGGGTCGCAAAACTGACTTACCTGTGTGACATATTCAGCCTGTTCAATGAACTTAATCTGTACCTTCAGAGGAAAATGACAAGTGTTTTCCAGTTGGCAGACAAAGTAGCTGCATTTAAAGCCAAACTGGAGCTGTGGAGACGGAGCGTGAACAGAGGCATTTTGGACATGTTTCAGGCATTAGCGGGGATTTTAGGCGAGACTGAGCCTGAACATTATTTCTCCCAGTTGGTGCACGATCACCTGTCTTTGCTTTTAAAAGAGTTCTAACGCTACTTCCCAACCACAAAAAAAAACCGAACTAGTAAGGAATGGATATGCGACCCAATGATCAACAAACCAGGCGAATCTAGCATGTCTGTGTAAGAAGATCAGCTGCTGAAGATTGCAAATGACGGCAGCCTTAAAACTACGTTCGAGACAATAACTCTGCCTGTGTTCTGGATTAAAGTCATGGCGGAATACCCTGAGATTGCCACCACAGCACTTAAATCCCATTTGCCATTTCCTACATCCTATCTGCGTGAAGCAGGGTTTTCTGTAGTGACAGCAACCAAAACAAAACAACGGAATAAACTGGACATAAGCAACACACTTCGGGTGTCATTGTCTCCTATTAACCCCAGATGGAGCCGTCTCGTTGCAAAGAAGTCTCCTATTAACCCCAGATGGAGCCGTCTCGTTGCAAAGAAACAAGTTCAGGGTTCTCATTGATTTAGCGTTCTAGTGAGTTAAAATATTAAATCACTTTATATTAATTTTTTGGTGTAACTGTATTTTTTAAAGACATGTTTAATTATTAAATCAAAACAATATAAAATATAGACAATCAACGGCTCCCGTTAGTGGGGGACAACTTATTTAGATCATGCAGCCACTCAGTGCCACCAACACCCTATTTCATATCATGCTGCTGAGGAGATTATAGCACATACAATATCTATGACATTAAAATTTCTGTGTGGTCAGGTGTGGAATTCACACCTTTGTTTATAGGAGCTCTATGTTGTTGGTGTTGGTCTAGGGCTTAACGCCATTTTTCAGCACACGATACATGGCGGCCAGTATTAAAGGTGGAGGAAGAAACCGGGAAATCCTCTGAAAGAATCACCGACCCACGAGAAGCTACTGGCAAGCTTTCTCACATATCCACATTCGCCGAATCTTAGACTCGAACTCACGCAGACAGATGTGAGATGGCAGTGATCCGTAACGGACAGCGCTTTAGACCACTCGGCCACTCGGGAACCCTGGAAGTCTATATCGTCAGCTGCATGTGCGGTCTTTTTTTTCATCATAATTTGTAGGAAAGGGTATTAACGGATTGGGGTGACGGAATATGCAAACTTATATAATGGTAATAATAAACTGCGAAAATTGATTCAATTTGGGACCTTTTTATTTCTATGTAATTACTATAACTTCATAACCATAGTCTATCTATTCAGTAAGAAATGGATGCCCAACTATGCAAATATTTGACTAGTTAGCCGCACTTAAATCCTTGGTGTGGCAGGAGATAGATATTAATATTTAGTAAGACACAAAATTACTTTTGCATTAAGAGAATGGCAGTGAATTGGATTGATTCTGAGTATTGTACTATGTATGTAATTTCAGTCTCTATTCTTCACTGACTTATTTTTTTTTAAATATCTAAAAGCTATTTAACGTTTTTAAGTAATATTTTTGGTGGAGAGCTGTAAATATGGTTGTTATGGCAGTTGGTATTTATCTGCCTCCTTAACTGACCGAATTCGGGTTAACGTCGTTTTCGACCTTCAGTCTATGTTCAAGGTGGCATAGTAGTGAGTGGTCCGCATGATATGCGTACGGCACACTGATTAACTCATTGTGAGTTGTTACACAACGTCAAATGGAGGTATACTTGAGGAATGGCCTGTCCCATGGCACGACGCTGCAAAGGATCATGAACTTAAACGCATGTGATGTTTTTATATCAAATGCGCCACCGTTATTTGTCAGGCTATCTCTATGGGTCAATTATGTTAATCAAATATGTTCACGGTAATTAATACACTATACGTTTGTAGTTCTAAATTTACTCGTTAAAGTTTCGAATTTAGTGTACATAGTGTATTTTAATATTCCGAAAAATATCAAATCGTCAGTACAAATTACCCTCATTAATTTAGTGATTTGATTTAGTACATTTCCCCATAATTTCATAGTTATTGAAATGGTCTAATTTGTAATTTACCTAAATATGTTCGAAGGGGTTTTCAAGAAGCCAAAAAGAAAACCCCATAAAGTTAGGCAGTTTCGAGTAGCTCGTAGCCGAAGTTCTGAGCTGAGATGGGTGAGGGGGTCTTCACCGTTGCTTCCATATACAGACCTTGTTTCTGCTCACTAGAAGATCGTTCTCAACGATTTCATTGCCATCAAACAAGCTTCTTCCTTCTTGCTGCACGCTTGCTTTTAGACAAATAAGTTACTCTTTGCATCTTTTCTACCCTCGTCACATTACTGGCGGTCATTTTGTCAAAAGAAAATAGTCGGAAAACAACGTATTTGTAATGTCAGGAAAGAAAGATGGATAACAACTTGTTGGTCCAGTCTTCTATCCTCTACGTCCGGTTACTCTGCGTAGGGTCAGAGCTGTTTTATGAAGTTTTGGGGCTCTAAGCACAAACTCTAACCTTAAAAGTAACCAAAATTGCGTATCAATCTCTCAGTCTCAGATACAGAGTATAGCGTTGCATTTGAATGTGCATGTGGGTCAATTTGTTAAATTTATTAATATAGTACTAAATTGCTAACACAACCGAAACTGAAATTTTGTTTTTGGGCCGCCGCTGGCCTCCTGCTGCGCGGGGCCCTAGGCATGTGTCTTGCGTGCATATGCCTTAAACGGCACTGCGTAGGGTCCCCAAGTATTTTATGTTAACACCACTCCGTCCACTCGTAATCTAAGACTGGGTGGGGGAGGAGAGAAGGTTGACCATTTTCTACGCTGTGTTGCCTCGTACTGACAGACAGTATCATAACTTCCATTTTAGGGTAGTAGTGTTCTGGTTCTGCACGATGCAGTATGACGTAGCGATGCACGGTAGTCTCCTTCCCTTGAAACCTACAACGGCGATACGTGGCTCTGATGTTTCTTTTATGGGGTTGTGTTGACACCCATTTTGCCCCTGCCGGATCAGGGTCAAAATGGACCGGTACCAAAAATGCCCACGACCAAAATGGACTAGTGCTTAAAAGGCCCGATCCGAAAAGGTTCGACCTAAAAAGGCCAATTTATGAATCAATCACCAATTGCTGGTATCATGTCTACTAAGAGTAACTAATACTTAACTATCAAATTCTTGTTTTGATGTGAATGTCTATAAATAATGTGCAGTAGAGAATCATTGTGCAGTGTGTCACGATCATACGTCAGTGATCATGACAATTGCGACACGCTACATGTCCTATGTAAAATGTACAAAGAAGAAAATCACGCCGTTTAATGAATATGAGAAAGTGTAAAGAAGGCAAATCATAATTGTACAGGACATTTTCCCCCTGGACATTCCTCTCCGTACCCCCCCCCCCGGACATCTCCCGGACATTTACCCAATGGACTCCCCCATCAGATAGGACTTTCCCCCAGCCCCCCCATTATCTTTATACAACTTTATTTATATATAGTAACATTTAGCTTTAATGTATATTCGCATCCCACATCACCATTAGTGCACAGGTATGACTGTTGTCACCTGAAATAAATGCATTATCAAATGTAACATAACTTAATATAAGTTTTTATATTTTATTGGCAAAATGTCGTATTAAATGAATGAAGTTTTAAGATCATTTGGGGGAGGAAATTACTGGGGGAGGAGTCCTATTTGATGGGGGGAGTCCAGAGAGTCCAGAGGGGAAATGTCTAGTGGGGGGATGTCCGAGGGGGCATGTCGGGTTGGGAATTGTCGGGGGAAAGGGGTCGTTGGGGGAGGGGGAATGTCCGGAGGGAAGATGTCCTAGACTCAATAATAATTGTGTAAGAAAACATCGGGAGTAAAGTGAATCAATAATAACTTTGTTATAATTAGTAAAGACTGAATACAAGTTAGTGTCATGCGCGTGGTTTGTGCATGCCAACTTTGTCATAATATTGCCTTAATTAAGTAATGAAGATTTCATTAATGATGGATGAATATTTTCATTTGCGAAGACTAAACAGTCATCCTGTTTTACGTACATTCAATATTGTTAACACATGTATATTGATATTTTATTTTTGTTGATTATTATTTTATGCTTTAAACAGACATTTCTTATATTCTCAGCCGTATAGGCACCGTTATTGCGTTGTGGTTGCAATGAAAGTCAAGTCAACTTTGGAAAAGAATTAAGAAGTTATTTTAGAAACATTAACAACAACATATTTTTTGGTGGGATAGAAAAACAAAAAGAAGAAAAGATATAATGTCTAACTAGTATAAGAAACAAAGACAAAAATGCTAAAATGAAAACATTCACTTTTCAATAAAAAAAACATTACAAAACAACACAATCGCACACTGTCAATTTGAAATCATAATTTCCAAACGTTTGTTTTCCTAGTGTAGATCGCAAAACGTAAAACGCTGGGTAGTAAATAATGTTGAAACACAGTGTTACAGCTCGAGATCAAATATGTGGCTTTCAGAAACTCATAAAAACAAACGATTTTTTGGGACATTCAAGAAAAGAAAACAGTCACCTAAAAAATCGTAAATACAAGTTTAAAGAAAAGTCCAATTATGGAACTGTGCATGTGACGAAAAGTTGCATTATTTTAACTTTTCATGCCTTTTCGGCAGCCCATAGCAATGGATACTAATAAATTATATCAGTGTTTATTTAACGCGTTGTCAGAAGGTAAGCATCATGTAACCACTGTCCCAGTCAAGTTACATAAAGCTCAAAATGGTTATCACACTAGACATATTGATCCCCAGTTTTGGTCAGCTACAGTAAGGCATTTGGAAGAACTCTCTTTCATGCTTGGAGTTTTTTTTTTTTTTTATCAGCCAGGACGATAAATGTCGCATCTTAATTGGTCTTGTGGCTGCTAATTAGCCGAGTCCACGGCTAATATACGTTGAGTATAAAGTAAGCCCTCCTGACCATGACTAGGTAGTTACTGCCCGGGTCAAGCTTATACCCTCGCTGCTAATTAACCGAGTCCACTGCTTATGCACGTTGAGTGTAAAGTAAGCCTTCCTGACCGTGACTGGGTAGTTACTGGCAGGGTCAAGCTTATACCCTCGGTGCATTGAGATCCATGGCAACGGTCTTAAAAACAGAGACGCTGTTGGGTTTTCTAGCCCAATGTATATAGCCATCCGATCTGTAAAACACTCCGCATCAACAGCACTCAGATACCATAAGGAGGACTAGTTTTGATAAACTGGTCAAGCCGATTCTCTTCTATACTTTTGATGATGGGTCGCATGAAAACCCACGGTATCAAAATCTTATCAAGGTTGCCATCCAACATTTCTTGAAATACAATCTTGATTATGTCTTTGTTGCAATAAATACTTCGGGACGAAGTGTTTGTAACAGAGTGGAGAGAACGATGGCGCCAATGAACAGAGAATTGAGTGGATTAATATTACCTCATGACAAATTTGGCAGCCATTTAGACCGACGAGGCAAGACAACTGCCATTGAGCTAGAGTAGATAAACTTTGAATTTGCCGGAAAAACCTAGGTCGAAATATGGTCAGTCTACTGTAGACAATTACGCAACCATTTCTGAGTATATGGATCCATTATATTCAGAGCTGATGGATTGTAGACAATTACCGAACAATTGCTGAGTATATGGATCCATTACATTCAGAGCACTTTGGACAGGATATATTGTGTAAAGATCAAAACTGGTGTGACACCAAACACATTTCTGACAATATTATACGATATTTACGGCCCTTCACTTCAGTCTGTGTTGAATAAGAGAATTTGCAAAATATGTCACGTGTACTTCAGCTCTCCAGTCATGCTGCGCAGTCACAGTAGTAAAGGAAAATAAAGATTCATATGGCTCCGAGACCCCACCTCCACCCTACCACCCCAATTTCTAGCTCAGGGATTCCCTACCCCTCTGTAACCTACTATGTTAACATTGTTGTCAGCAACCTACTTTTACCTCAAAATATCTGATTTATCTAAATTTATTTATTTTTGAGCAATAAAATATTATATGATATGGATTGGTCTTAATAAAAAAACAGATTTTTTAAAAGATTTAATTCCATTAAATCAGCTCCGAGATATACAACCTAATATAATAAGTGATTGGATTTAGAAAAAGTTGATTATCATTTGTTGAGCAAGTACGGATCAATATGGTTGTTTGTTAACGAAAACGATGAGTGATTTGTGCTTTGGACAACTGATCTAATGGTATTCATGAACAACGTGGTAGATCTATTATTTGACATTTCTAGCTCGAAATGATGACTTTTACATGATGATTATTCTTTTGATTAAATAATGAGTCTCTGATCTAGAAACGACACATTTGTTGTAATGATTAAAAACATTGTTTCTTATTTTTACAAAACATATAATCACAACACAAACTCCAAGTGAACACCTAGATTGCCAAACGACAATCTAGTAAGCACAGGGGCACCCGAAATTAGACAAACACAAACCGCATGTGAACTTCTAGGCTGCCAAACGACATCATAGAAAGCGCAGGGGTATTCGAAATAAGAAAAAAAAACGCAAACTCCATGTGAACTCCTAGAATGCCAAACGACATTGTTGCGAGCTCAAAGGTTGCATATATTAACTTAATTATTGTACTTATCTTTCAGGACCGCACAACATATAAAGTTAATTATAGTACTTATCTCTAAACGTAATTATAGTAATTAATTTCTAAGGACAGAACACACATAAACGAGGTCCTTCTCCACGTTCAACAGATTCTAGCACACACTTCCCTTAACATAAAACCTCGGAGAGTACAAAAGTGCATCCACCACGTGTTGACATCGTGGGAGGGTGTATTTTTCTGTTTAAATTCTAACGATTCTTGGCGAACCCCAAACAATATAAGGTTGTATTATATATATATATATATATATATATATATATATATATATATATATATATATATATATATATATATATATATATATATATATATATATATATATATATATATTCTGGAGCAAATGTGATGAAGCCTCTCTTCCTAACAAAGAAAAATTTTACTGTTATCAGAGTTTATTTTTAAGTTTATGCAACATATTTTGTTTTTAATGTTTTGAGAGAGATCAACGTAAGAGCTGGCGCGAAGTACGTTACACTTTGCTGTGTGAAATAAAAATTCCTTTCAAATCTCAAATTTCCGACCAACCTGATCTGATGAAGTAAATTCCTCTAAATTTTTTTTATTTATTTCCTGATGTATTTCATAGGCGACTGATGAATTATTTGTTCCAGCTAATACGTTTAGTGATTTAACTGTTAAATAAGGTTCAGTAATCTTGCTGATATAATCTTCATTTTCAAATATTATATTAAGTATATCTTTAAGAGGCGCATGTAACTTTGATAAAATAATAATTAGCTTGACACTTTTTATGCACTACAAGTTCTCGCGTTACAATCTGATACATGAGATGAAACAAATCTGTAGACATAAAATTTGTTAAAATATTTTGATTATCAAATGTTTGACTGTCATCAAATCATACAAAAGCGGTAGCTATTTTTGTTGGTTCTAATATAAGGCTCTTTCCAGCAATATTTTCGCAATGTCAGCATTATATTTATATAACAATTTATATACTTGATTGATATCTCACCGCACGTTTGCACGCGCTTGTTGAAAAATCAAATTAGAGATATAAAATGCTTTTAGTGTAATGAAACAAAATATGACAAGTGCAAACGAGCAAGAGATCTATTATGTTCATCCCAAGTATGATTTATTCGCGGGAAATATGTTAGGTTCAATGATACATATCAAATATGGAAAACCGTTTGGTAAAGCAACAACCAGCAAGTTACAAAGTCAGCATTAAAGGTAAAAATGCTGCACGAGTTGAAATGGTACGAAAAGATTTTATTTGCACTCTGTTTTGTGATGAAATTCCAGAAGTACAGGTAGCATAACATGTCAGTTTGATACATCCTCTGGCAATTCCTACTCTGGCTACTGCTTTTTTAGTTGCTCCTGATACAGCCCTTGATGCTGCTGCTAGTCTAAGTGTTCCTAGTAAAGATTAAAAAAAAATGCATTGCGCTATTACAGAAAGTGTTGGTCCAAGAAATCCGCCATGTTTCGACACCACTGTTACTTGCGAAACAGTTTATAAAAAAAAACGATTTTCCTGCGATCTCTTTGAGATCAGGTTTATCGATTTGTTGTTGAGTTAATATTTGTTTGACCGCTGACTTATTTGAAGTCTCCGGAGATAGTATTAAAGAAACAGAATTACGTTTAGCAACTGGGTGTTAGGTATATTTCTTTGGTTGTGTACTCTTTTTTTATTTTATACTTGTGTGTTACACAATACTCGTAGACGAAACATACTTGTACAGTCATTATTCCCTTAGTTGCATCAATTATTAAGAATCTCTCAATAACGACTAGCCCATATATGTTATATGGATTAACTGCATCTGGAGCCATACCAGTGTCCAAGCCACTTCAATTTCAGATATAGATCATATAGCTCGTTCGGATTGTTTTTATACTTCAAGGTAAAAGATAGGATACAATAATTGAAATTCTTATACATCTATTTGGTTTCCACTGTCAGCGTCCTGATATTTTTGCATTGTTTCCATAAGGTACATGTGCGGGAGAGATATGTTTTTTCTTTCATTGTCGTCAAATTTACATTCGATTTCACTATTGGTATGCTGTTTAGAATATATTCAAACAAGGGCTCGTCTGAAATCTGGGTTATCGAAAACGGAATTGTTTTGTCTTGATTACCACAACATGCCTGTTGAAATTCAATAACAACTGTTGCGGTAATTGCTCTCTGGGAGTGGTTGTAACACATCAGTTGCGTTAGGAATTGCTGTCTGATAAATTTTGTTCTGCTGAAAGTATATTTTTTTTTGTCCACGCGCTCAACGTCGACTCGAGTTTCATCATCTTACTTATTGATGGAACAACTCATGTCATCCACATGGCTAATCTTGTAATAACAAACTGCCTTTTAACTACTTCAGCGGCATTAACTATACAATCGTTTTGTTCTGCTCAATCTAAAACAAGCGTATGTTTTATTCTACGAAAAACTTTGTTGTGATCACTGCAAAATTCAAAGATTGTACTCAGCGGAAGCATCATTACTGTTTGTCGAGATTAATCAGGAAATGCTTTTCATTTGGCATAACCTTCTTTGTATATTTTACTGTGTGTACTAATAATGCTGTTTATTATATTTAAAAACGCAGCATCATTTGCGTACACAGCCATCTGAGTTATACCCAAATTATTACAAGCAGCAGTAAGTGAAACTCTTGTGGCGTCTGCATCCGCCACTGTAGCTAGTGCGGCTATACCAAATCTTGTATCATTTGCTATAATAAAACTTCAAGCACTTGCTAGGTCTGCATTAGTGTTAGCGCCGTTTGTAAAAACACCACATGCAATAAATTTATGCGAGGAAGCTGCACATAGTGAGGTTTCTTTAAACCACATTATATTTGTGGCGATTGATTTAGAGTAATCATAGCTAAATGAAACAATGTTAAGTACTGTACTTACTATAGGTAAGTGCATTGAAATATCTTCTACGGTTTGATTAGCCAACTTGTATTTAGCGCTTAAAAAAAAACTCCAACTGTTATTAACAAGCGCAATTTCAATGCTAGCTGTGATAGGACCGCCATTTATATTTAATATTTGACCACGCACTTCTGGCAAAAGAAACATGTTATCTTTTGTGTTAAACGTTTCAAGTCCATTCTCATTTGGTTCATTTGAATTTTCATCGATATATTCGACGTATTCGAATTCAGTTACAGTGTCGTTAGTGTCATGTTCTTCGGCAAGATCAAGAGAATTTTTAGCTGACATTATTATATAATAGCCCCACAAAATTTGACTAAAAATCAGCAGGAGACATTGTTTTTGTGTTCTTTACAAGTTTACATACTATTTCTTCATCAAGTAGTAATAATATTTTTTTGCTTTAGTTATCATCGCTAGTTTTGTTTCTTTCATTTGTGCAATATCTGATATTCTTGCTTTATTTCCAGTGATGTGGGCGGGCTGCCTCTGATATGATCTGCGATCCTTTGTCCTACTGCGATGCGCTCTGAACTAGCTGCACTTGTCGCAAAAGCTTTACCTGCGTCATGTGCATTTGGTGCTACTTTACGCGCTATTTCCGGTATATTCTCAGCAACTGTTGCAAATATATTTTAAAAAAATCCACCTACGATTTTTCTTTTGTATTTTTTTGTTTCACCTTTGTTATTTTATTACGTCTATAAAATTTACGCCAACGACTATTTAGTTGCGTGTAGGTGTAAATAGAAGGTTACAATTTCATTGTGAAGATGTATTTGTCGTCCTGATTTATCTGTTAGTTGCATTGTTATTCTGGTTATTTGATTTTCAAGATTAATCTGATAGGATATCAATTGTCTAGGAGTAATCTGCATCAGTGATCCAAGAGGAGAATCAGGCGAGAAACTATACATTGTTTGACCTTGATTTCCTAACGCTGAATAAGAACCTGATGCAATGGAACAATTAATCAAAACTGTGTTTACTTGTGTTATATCAACAGACAGTTTATAATCGCATGATACACCTTGTTCTGTCAAACTACCGTATTTCCTGTTTTGAAAGTATAATCGCTGGTGAAAAATCGATTATCAAATTATTTTGTAATGTGATTCTAGCTCGTAGCCTGTTATAATTTGGAGCCAGCTCAAAATCGTCTGCTGCAGTGTACTTTGTTATTAGTTCGGTTATTGTTTTTTTTATTTATTTATTTATTTACATTATACGCTTCCTGTATTATTTTAACTGCAGTTTAATTTTACATTTGCCATGGAATGCCATACTATAGCAGAAATCAATCCAATTTCGTATGTTTACCAGGATCTAGTATGATAGGAGGATTATAGTGGACAAAAAGTTTGCGCTATAACACGTTTTTTTTTTGTGAAGAATCAAGTAATAACGTTGTTGACATTTTCATTGATTTATCAAGGTTGTTAGATAATGTTTCTATGTAAAATTTTTCTACTCGTCTGATGTCAGTAATTCGCTCGATCTAAGGTTATCTAGTATATAGTATGATTTCGTCATCGATCTCTGCGCTTTCATTAACAGACTATATTGATGATATTAATAGCAGAAGGCGATCAACTATTATTGCGTTTGATGTAAACACTCGAACGCTAGATACTGTTATTTCTACCGGTAATCTTTAATCTCTTTCGTTTCGATACTTATTGAGAAGTCTTTTTAATGTCCATTCTTCATTTAATTCTACTGGTCTATTTTGATACTGATCCGCTATTTTACGTAAATTTTTATTAATAAATCCGTCTTTAATTCTATCTAATCCGGCAAACATTTTTCCATTTTCTATAGCTTTTTGAAGCTCTTTTTCAGCCATTGCAAAACCAATAACTTTATAGTTTAATTTTTTTATCGCTTACAGTGAATGTCATCACTCGATTTTCGATTGTTAAGATCGGTAAATTTGTCTTTTGCTAAATATTTTTTAAACAAAATTAAAAAGATCGTAATCTTATGCACTGCTTTTTCCGTTAAATCTTATCTTATTTTCGATAGACATTACGGTAGCTTCATCTATTATCTTTTGTTGCTCTGCTATTTTTTTGTAGTTTCTTTTGACAAATTTTCTATTAACCTGTTTAGCCCGGCTGGATCAAAAGTCAGTCCTGATATTGCCTGCTAAGATGAAGAGGGTCGTTCATTAATCTGTCAAATTCAGCCTGTCGTACAGCAGGATTAGCAATGTGTTTCTTATAAGTTCTTCCACAATCGTTTTAGTTTCATATGTCGATCTTTCTCCCGCTAAACCTACCAAACCTTTTCCTTGTACTTTTTTAGGCTCGTATGCAAGTAATATATGTATTTATGGTTGCTTGCCAAGTACTTCTTCAGTAACTGGTTGGTTTAAAAAAATTGGTGGTTGGTTCCTCCGATTGAACTTGTCCACACCTAGCTTCTTCCACTTTTTTCCTAAAGGCTGCTAGTTACAATACACTTCTTTAGTAACTCAATTCTTCGCTGATGCCTGTCCGTTGTTTATTTTTTTTATACGCTTTATATAATTCGCCTGTAGTAACGTGTCCATGCAACAAATCATCTTAGCTGGATCATGCGCTAGTTTATTAAATAAAAAGAAATTGTATTTGTCTTTGGTTTGTCGATGATATAATTCAATAAATTAATTTTCAGTTACATAACTGCATTGTTCATTTACAATATTTCTTACATCAACATTATCTAGTCCAGGAAATAATATAAAACATTCCGCATTTCGTTTTATAAATCTGTCGACGTTGTAAAGTCCTTGCACAAGATAAAATGAATCACATCTTTTGTTACACGACAGCGAAAAATAAGATTTGCTCTTTGTTAATCTAAATGGTAAGCGGAATATCGTCAAATACAATTATTTTATGCTCGTATGAATCATGTTCGTCAACTGGAATTAATTATTCTGGTTGTTTTATTAAAAATATATCATCGCCAGCGTCCATATCATCACCAACTCGCTTAATAACTTGTAATTATCCTTTTATGATTAATTGTGCAAAATATATACTTTATCGTAGTTAAAGTTATCGTTGAGCAAAATATTTAATAACAGATTTATTTTAACTGATCCGGTACGACCAACAATAAGATAATGACAATCTTAAAGTTCGTTGTTGTTTTCATCCTTGATTATTCGTTCAGTATAAAAATTCAACATCGTTGACTTCGCCATTGTTGTTAAATAATTTTATATTATATAATTTATATAATATGACCTATTACACAAAGTTTAGAACACTTAAAGGATCTGTTTCCGATAGGGAACCGACAGAAACCAATACGTCAGCATTATTCAAGAAAAGAGGTGACACAATGACAAGTAATTTATTTATGTCCAATCAACGAGTTCTAGGTTTTAAAGTAAATTATCAACCACGAAGTGTCGATCTCATTTTATGATAATAGTTTAAACTTCCCAAAAGATGTTGGGAATGTTCCACTATCAGCACGTGTGATTTTAGCACCAGTTAAAAAGTTATAATTCCAATGATAAACTCTCCATTGTCGGAAGGAGAAAAAGTGTTATTCTCGTCATTCATATACGAGCATCACAACTCTTGAAAGCAATATAAAACTTTGATGTGAAAAGTAGACACTATCGTCCTGATGATTGTACAGATGAACATATGCAAGTTGAAATCCTGTTAAAAATATTGCACGAGATTGATGTTGAAAATCTAGATTTGATAATTAAATAGAACTTAATATAAGAACGAGTTAATAATGAAATAGGACAGAAAAATAGACAATAGCCATTATAGTCTCGACAGACAAGCGGAATAAAGGATAATGGGAATAAAAGACACAAGTGATACAATAAATTTTCAAAGCGAAAGATTTTCAAGCATCTCGATATGTACTATCATAACCAAGAAACATAAGTTAAAACCGTTACCATGACACCGGATACGGAGTTCATTATAAAAGCATACTCGAATGCACTTCTACCAATGATGCGTAAAAAGGCCCAGAATTCGACCCGATTTTTGTTGACAGATCACTAAAGACAATAAAATTGTTTCGCGATGAAATTGATAATCTAAGTGAGCGAGAAAACATTTTGAAGAAGTCAATGAAACAATATTTAAAGCAAAGCTTGATTCTTTTTACAACATTGGTGAAGAAGATGCTGTTCCACTTCTATTACTCCAATCCTCTAGACAATTGTCATTACAAAATTAGTACAATGAAGTCGAGAAAATACTTGCAAAACAATACGAGATATTATGACTTAAGGTAAGTGCTTCTGCTGGTATTACCTTTCTTGGACGAAAATCACTCCAAAAATTAATGCTGATAAATTTCGTAGACGCATATGCAATTATCAGATAATATCTTGTCCTCAAAGTTTTTATTTCAAATCAAACAAACTTGGTAGTTAGGTTTATTGATGAAACAGAGAGAGAATAAAGGAATTTGGTGAATAAAAAGTTTATTTTGAACGTGAAGTAGAAATCACGTTTGGTTCCTATAGCTGGTTCAAGCAAAAAGAGGTATTGACAGATGAGCAATATAAGGATATTTCGTCAAATGTTTACGAGAAGCATATAGATTTTATAGCTGACAAAAATAAGTTTCGTGAATTTCTTGATTCAGTTGTTGGTGCTATAGTATTTTTATATTGTATAAAATCTGTAAATAAATATTGTATAATAAAAAAAGAAAAAAAAAACCAAAAACAAAAAAAAAAAAAACAAAAACAAAAAAACCCCAAAAAACAAATCCAGGTCATTTACTTCAATCATATTTCAGAGGAAAGTCCAAAACATGTCGTAGACCCACTAATACAATATTACAAATATTATCATAAAATACTTTGGTGGGTAAAACAATATTACAAATACTATAGTAAAATACTTCATATAATATCAATTTGACCGTTGTTAATGAACAGCTCTGGTAGAATATCAAATGGAGCATCATTAATCCCGTTTTTATTAATAATATCTGGTTTTGATGTTTCTCTTGTAAGAAAATTGAGCCTCGACTAGTGATTTTTAAAAATGCTTGCAAGACAGCGAGTATCACTTATAAAAAAATATTTGTTTAGATACGATCTTATTTGCGGGATGTAAAATATGATATGGACAACTTAATACTCGAGTTTCGTATAATTTACAGTATATAACAGATATTCTACCAATGAGAGGCAGAAGGTATGAAAATAATTATCCAAAAGGTATGGTGATGGGTATGAAATTTTGTGTAAGCAATAACAATAATTTAGCTCGACTCTTCGTCAATACCTCAAATTTTTGCTAATATCGTAAACCCTATGTCTGATGGGTGAATATAAGATTCTGGATCTTCCATGAAAACTTCAATAACCTCTTCGAGAAATTTCATAGCCATAAACATTGTAGATAATCCATCTCTCTTTAGTTAAACGTATGTTATTATCTTACAAAAAGTTCATCTGGCATATAAAACGTGTGTAGAAAATTGTTAATATAATAAGGTTTTTCTTAGGAAACTGGACTATCTATAATAATGTAGTAAAAACTCAAGATATTCCTTAAATGTATCAATATCGTCAATAGTAATACCTCCATACTCAATAAAACCTGAAAGCATATCAATTATTTCATCTTGTCAATTTTTGTTCATTTTAGCGATAGGTTTTTAGATCTCTACTTAAAATTTTTGATGGATGTTCTTTGAGCTAAAAATGCTGCTGACAAAAATGTTAACATAGAAGGGTTTTGGAGTGGTAGGTGTCCCTGATCTACACATTTAGTGGGTATGGGTGGGGATAGAATTCTTTTATTCTTTTACTGCTGCCACTCAATGATTCACTAAAAAAGAAGCGTTTGAGACCAATGAAAGTCGCTGCTAGAAGGCAACGCGAAATAATGACCATGCTAGCAAATACGAAGAATGTAGAAAGTGTGGATTGGACTGACCAGATGAAGCTTGATTTTGATGGAATATCCCTTCCAATAAATGATTATAATCTAAAATGAAAGGATTTATTGATCGTTCAATTGAGGAGCATCTTACTTTGTTTTGTGATAATGATAGCTATGAAGAGACGTAATTCATTTACAAATACTTCATATTTTTAGCCCTCAGATTTTTTGTGTGGATTTGTTAAAGCTTTAATGCTGCTAAGAACTGAAATGACTGATGTATTAATTTAAATTGCATTTTTTTTCTTTGTTTAAAATTAAATTTTTGCAATTAATTTTATAAACTATTAATAAGTCAAACCGTCCTTGTAAAAGCCTGGTTAAGAAAACACTATTTACATAAAAATTGTTTTGTCGACATAGTTAACTGATCTACAAAAGATTTACTTTTCATTATTAAAAGAAATTGTGTGGGAATGGGTGTCACAGGAAAATATTTGTGACGTCACATAGAGTGGTCTGGATTTTTTGATGATGTGTGACGAGGGGGAAGGAGTTAAAGAAAATGGCAAAAATTGCGTGACATCATATTTGGACGACCCTCATTGCATCTTGTTCATGGTCTCACCTTTTGATCAAATCTTATGTTGCTTTGAGTGTATCTTTGTCCCAACAGACAAAATTCACGCAGTCCGTAAAAGTTTCGGAGTCCGTAACTTCAGTTTAGTGCAACTCAGATTCATGATGGCTTGATGAAATAAAAAAAAAAACTTCCTTGGAGTAAAACAAGCCACAGATCATGGGTATCAGACTCAACCACCCCGAGGGCTGCATGAGGGCCTTTTTGATGGCTCAATGGTCGTACCACCTTTGTAATCTGTCATGACACCATGTGGAGCCAATCATTTTACGGGCTACATGATATGGCTTGGCGGGCCGCGTGTTTCAGACCCCTGCCATAGATTATTTTCGTAGGTCTTCAAAGACGGAGTAGCAAAAAGGAACTCGAGGGTCAAGCGTGGAATGATGTTTTGGAGATAGATAGGGTCCTATGTCAAAACGGGTCGTGGGAGCCATCCGATGTAGCCTTTTTACTCTGTATAAATATTGTTTCTTCAGATTATTGTTTTTGTTTTTTTTTTCAGCATCAAGTTAGCTTTGAGCGACTGTGATTTGATAAGGTCGGTAATGAAAAAGTGTAATATGGACTTAAGTTGTATTGTCATTTACTATATTTTGTTTCGTGTTTGCCAAAATAAATAAGTTTGTTATGGTTTTTTATGTGATTCATGAGAGGAAATTCTCCTTTTAAGGTTACTCATCACTATTGTACGAGTCCTCCTCCGTTGTCTTTTTTTACTGACACCACATAGCCCCACCACAGCACGTATAGCTGATTAGGACCTAATAGTATCATCATCAGTTTCTAAATTTCTAAGTTGTGTAAGTGTACCACCCACCCAACTGTTTTAAAGTGTGCTATTTTAGTTTTTATCCTATTTAAATTTCGGAGGATTGCTCTTTTCTTTGTTCACCAGAGTTGCATTATCCATTGGAGTTCGGAGATGATATACTCCCTTACCTTTGCCTTGGCTGGCAGTGGTCCTGGTTTCTATCCTCCTTACTCGAACTTAGGAGTTTTCTCCCTTCCCTGTAAACTATTTGTTCAGGGGCTGGTTTCAAATTTCTTTTTGACCCAATGTAATGTTTTTTTTTTTTTTTTTTTTTTTTTTTTTTTTTTTTTTTATTTTTTTTTAACGAAGTGACTCTTCCAGAGTCATAAGTCCTGCGTTGTGCAATTTATTCAGATATGTTGCTTTTGAACCTTGCTAGTGGTAAAACGGCTTTGAGTTAAAATCACAGTTTTCTAGAAAATATTGTTACTTATCTAATATTTTTGGAGAATTATTGTAATCCTAACGGGTTATTGTTCCTAGTTTTTTGTTTTAGTGTCTGTATGTTGTGCGTGTTTTTGTGGATTGGGCCTTTTTTATTTATATGTCTTAGCATATATCGCCGGGGAAGTTGAACTTTTTTAAGTTTTCGCTTGAGAATGCCTTGATATTTTGGTTGATTCATGAAATCTCCGTTGCCTATTATGTTTTTCCTGTTACTTCTGTCCAATGATTTGGATGGGATACCTTTAAATTTCGTTCTAATTTATACTCTTCGGAAACCATTCATGTGACTCAGGCTGACCAATCATTGCTTGTCTGGGACGCCAATCGGCTTGCGTTGTGCCGCAAAGAGGCTCATTGGGCATAGATAGAAATTTATCTGTGGACGCAGACAGTGATGAAAATAGTATAAAATCGAAGACAACCTTATTAAAAATTCTAAAACTACTAATGCGTGAATAAATGAACACCCGATTTTACAATGAACAAGTGAATTTTAATTGTAGAAAATATATGATTAATTGGACAAATTTTGTGTGGGACTGGTACTATGTTTCAATAGTGGCCATCTTGGCTGGAGACGCATTGTGTTGTGCCACTGTCAGCTGATGAAGTCATCAAATTTAGAGCTATTGAAATACCAATTGAACGGCGATCCCACTTGACACACAAAATGAACAATTGTATACATATATCAGGGTAAGTCACGATCTCTTCATTTCCACTAATATGATTATGTTCAATGTCAGTACTGTTCTCAATAACCATTGACATAAATAACGTTATTTACTCGTGGAATAAATCAAAAGTCTGCGGTTTTATCAATAAAGCACGACGAAATTTCTGACAACATGAAATCACCTTAACGGTATACTAAATTAAGTTAATTTATAATACCGTTAAAGTGATTTCATGTCAGAAATTTCGTCGCGCTTTATTGATTTAACTGCAGACTCCTGCGAATAAACAATGATATTAAAGCTTTACAACAACCAGGTCTATTACATATATTTCTTTTTTAGCCAGCATGAATGATGCAATGCTCTATGTCAGTATGAATTATGTTTAGATAAATCGTGCAAAACGAATTCTTTAAGTGTTGTTGCATTTCGAGACGTTGACACGAAAATTAATTGGGAAACAGACAACTAGTTGATGGGGGGAAGGGGTGAGAGAGGACGAATGTGTACCTCTCCAATGATTTGTGAGTTTACATATTAGTCCCCACCACAATCAAGTGCTTGTGGAAACAGACTCGGATATAATTGGCGATGCTAAGCGAAACGAACTATTTATTGTTGATGTCACTGCATAGTCGATGCATCACAATTAAAAATAAATCCACTGTTATGTTAGTAAAAAAGCAGCAACCAGCAGTGAGCAGAATGGATTTAATACAAACTTGGATTAGTTATGTTTCCCCAAGGTGAAAGATATTGTTTTGGATGCATTTGTAAGTCACTAATCCTTTGGCTTAGTGTACTTGTAAATTAGTTGCACAGGTGTTGCTTGATATTTTTAACCAGCAATGAATTACCCAGTAAGTTTAAGCAAAGGCCAGCTTTTCATTATTACTATTAAATGACCAGTAAGTACTTATTATAGGTAACCAATGAAATATTACTGAAGCTGACTACTATGAGCCTAAGTGCGATATAAGGAAAAGTCTATCTGGCTTCTTGCAACAAGTTTCATTATTCAAAAAGCATATAGGTTGACTTCACACTGAAATGTGATTTTATTATTGCTATATACATGGGTAAATCTGGCCATGTTGTGGCTTATTCCATCCTCTGATATGTGTAACTCAGACCACTATATATGGACCATACCTATGGTGGCGCTCACCAGTTATTATGTACTTTTGAGAGAGTGATGTATATAAGGTGAAGTTGTTTGCCTTTTAAATATGCATAATGGAGAGAATGTTGGCATACCTATGTACCACTTTCATGTAAGTAAAAGAAATATATAGTGAAAATGTTTCTTTTCATTTATTTGCAATGAAATTAAAAAATAAATGATAACAAAGCAAATTTGCTTTCTTCCATTTCAAAGAATTAGTAAATATTTTACCCTTTGACCTTTGACCTTTATGAACCTCACCTATTATATCTCTTTTCTAACTGTTAAATTTATTGTTGACATCTCAGGAATAAATATGGCTAGTTTCATGTTCCTGTCTATCAGCATAACACTGTTTGCTATGTTGACAAAATGCAATACACATTTTTAAAATAATTCACTTTTTATCATAAGGAGGGGGGATGTACCTGTTTGAGACTCTGACTCTAATAAATGCTGTTCTGAGGGAAGAAATACAAGACAATTATTATAATGGACTGTTTTGATGCTTGCAACTTAAATATTTCAGCCATACAATCCAAATTAAATCACACAATAATAATATCTATATACTCTTTATGGTGGCGCTCACCAGTTATTATATACTTTTGAGAGAGTGATGTATGTAAGGTGAAGTTGTTTGCCTTTTAAATATGCATAATGGAGAGAATTTTGGCATACCTATGTACTACTTTCATGTAATGTGGATGAAATTTCTTTGGATATTGTATTTTTGGAAATTTTAAATGATCTTAGGACACTGCTAACTAAAATGACTGCTCCCTTGTGCTCCAAAAATCAACCTGAATTTGTGTAAAGTACACTATTCTTGGTAGCTATTAAAATATAGAAAATGAATTTTGCCAAACTAGACAATACCAGCTTCTAAAAGTGCAATGAGTGAATTACCAAATATAAGAAATGTAAAAAAAGTTATTGGCTCTATTTTTTACCATTTACCTCTTTAGTTCGAGAAGTGAAAATGAGCAAGTAGAGCTAGCACTTTTTTGAAAGGTGCACATCTGGAGTAAGGCCAAGCTGTATACTCTCTAACCCATATTACACCCATCAATAATACATCAAAATAAAAAGAATTAAAGATTCTTTGAACAATACCTAAGATATACAAAGTCTCTTTTAAATAGCCAGTAGAACTAGTGAGGAAACCCGGGGAAACTCTTTTTCTTTAAAATTCTAACCCTATGCTAGATACGAAACTGTAGAGCGCCACCTATACAAATTTCACCTCTAAAATACAAAGATTTTGTTTATCTTGACAGATTTAGAAGCTTTTAATTTTTGAAATTTTGTTTTAGACAGGTAGCATATAGAAAGCAATGTTGTTATGTAGATAATTGTGGTGATAATTGAGATACTTGCGGGGACAATTAACATTTTGTTTATTTAGATTTATGCCTTTAATTTTTTTTAAAAACATAATTATTCTTGGGAGGGGGTGTCTTCAAAGTTCAATACATCCTAATCATAATTCTTCATTGTCTTTAATCTTGTGTTCTTGGTTGGAGTTGCAGTGTTATGAAAAATAACTTTGGGTAAATTGACTACTATACAGATCATTGTGCACTTTTGTTATTTGTCAAAGAACTGGTGTATTTTTTTTACTTTTATTTAACAAGAGTAAGCATTATTTTAAAGCTTTGACAACATAATTATTATATTAATGAAAGCTATACAAATCTTTGATGACTGATACTTGAGAAGGATGCTGAATAAAAAGTTTTTTAAGTGCTGTTTCTGAACTCTTATGAAAGAGGGTGCCAAGGTGATTACATCATTTTGTCATGTGATGCCCTCATTGTCTGGAAACATTTAGACTAATTTGCATATGCATTTGCACAAATGAAAACAAAGAAAGTAAATTGCATATCTTTTGTAAAAAGATGGAATTACATCTATGGTTGGAAGTACCCGACTGGTCGGAATATGACCATGTTACTCTTCAGTATTAAATCTTGTAATTTCCATGGTTTTGTCAGGTATTTTCTTGTTGATTGTGTTACTTTGTCATATATGATGTGAAACTGTTAAATTACAAGGAACCATTTCAGTTAACAGATCAGCTTTACAGTTAATTCAGACTGCTCTGCACCTACTAATACTAGAGTCTTGTGAACATTTACACTATAGTATTCAATATGTTTTAAGTAAGTAAATTGGTATTAGTATTTGTTAAGATCGTTCTTGCAATATGCAGCTATGATTTTTTTTTTCTTTGTTTAAGATATGCAGAAAGGCAGTTTTATGTTCTTATTAAGAGCTCATTTGATGCTCATGAAATTTATCAGTTTGGTATAAAAGTCTAGAGCCAATATTAAATTAAAAATTACTTATAATAAAATAACATACGTTATAATCATTGAGCTTAAGTGAGTTTCCTGAGCAATCAGTTAATCTGGCTCTGAATTACATTTTTTTTACCTGTGTTTATTCATGTATTTATTCATTTAAACAGAGAAGATTGCCAGTGTGGGCAGAAGAAAGAATGTCATGACAATGGGCAGGATTCTGCCTCCAGGGACATGAAAACAGACACACTGCAATCCCCTTGTGGTTCATGTGGAGAAATCAAATTCATTGGATTTGGAAACAGAATGGAGAACAGCCCAGTGAGTTGATCTTTTGTTGTTAATTTGCTTGTTTGTCTAACTTATAAAGCAGCTGTAAAACATTTATATAACTTCCTGGATATTGTTGCTGTTGTAATTGTATATACAAGTGTTAGGTTCTTATGACTGATAGATAAACATACTTACAATTAAGCCAAGCATGTGACAAAAGGGAAGATCAAATTTCTTGATCATGTTTTATTGATGTCTGTTCAGTTATTGTTTAAAAAATTACATTGATTTCATTGTTTTTTATTACAATCATTTTCCTTAAACCAAAGTAAGAAAAAAATAAAAACCCATTAAATTAAAGAGTAAATTTGATACTAATTCAATAATGAGCTTCCCATAAAGAAACAAATGTGGGAAATGTGCAGAGATGAGAAGTCACATGATTTTATTCATTTAATAGATGACAATAAAAGAAATAAAATTATTTTGAATGGGTACAAAAGTGAACTCAAAGCATTTTGTACTTGCAGCAAAGTGTGAAACATTTGTCAATGAAACTTCTTTAAACTGTATCACGAACTGCATGTTATTACATTATACAACCAAAAGAAGATAACCACACTGAAAAACATGATGCTCCCAATGTGGTGCCATCACAGTATTGTTGTATCAAAGTTTAGATTCCCAGATTATCTTTTTCCTTGATATGGAAACTCTAAAAATAGATTTAGGGTCCAGTTTTTAAATTAGGATTACAAGTTTCCATGTGAGTAAACAGAATTAAGTTAAATGCACCCAGATGACATAAACAGTAGTATTCACTTACCAAAATTAATTCCTGTATATATTTTGTTAAACTGATTTTTAATCCCCTCAAAATGCTTATTCATATTTAGAAAATCTCATATTTTTATACACACATAAAATTGTGGTTTATGATGAAAGTCTTGATCTATGAATTTTGCACAGTAGTAATGTATTAAAGGCAGTATCATTGGATGTAAATGAAATCATGAAAATGTGAGGAAGAAGTAAAGAAGAGGAACATATTATAAAGTGAACTATAATTTATTCTTGATTTATTTCTACATGTATAATAATAATAATAATAATAATAATAATAATAATAATAATAATAATAATAATAATAATAAATACTAGATTTGTTTTAGAGAATGTAGCTCAGTTACAGAACGTATCTGCCTTGAGGCCTTCTGTCTATTGATTCAATTGAAGATATTGAAGTCATTGATAAATAGAATGAATAACAGAAGTCTGATAATAAAGCTTTGTGGTACTCCACAATGAATATTTTTACTTTGAGAAAGTTGACCATTTAAAGATACTTTTTGCTCTCTGTCGGTTAAGTAAGAAGTAAAACAGTTTAGGGCGTTTTTACTGCATTGATAGATTGTTAGTTTTTCAGGCAAAATATTATGGTCTACAAGATCAAAATATTTACAAAAATTGACCATAATAGTGCCGTCCATTTCTCCTTGATCTAATGCTTTCAGCCGTTTATCAATCAAAGATATAAGTGCAGTTTCACAGGAGTGAGTCTGTCAAAAATCTTACATTATACATAGCATATATTTCTTCCATCTTCTTTGTGATTTTTTCTCACTTTCTAGTCTTTATTATGCAGAAATATCAGCAGCAACATTAACTTGCATATTTTTACCCTCTTATCACCTTAATTCAGCACCAGGTAAACCCAGAATATTTTGGAGAATACCGCATATGGGCGTAACAGTACATACATACATACATACATACATACATACATACATACATACATACATACATACATACATACATACATACATACATACATACATACATACATACATACATACATACATACATACATACATACATACATACATACATACATACATACATACATACATACATACATACACTGCATATGGGTGTAACAGTACATACATACATACATATACATACATACATACATGCATGCATGCATGCCTACCTACCTACCTACCCACCTATCTACCTACCTACCTACCTACTTACATACATAAAATTTATATTGAGCAAATATATGTAATGCATATTGAAAAGAAAGAACTATCTTTTAACTATTTATGTCAATTTAAAATGGTATGAAATCCTTGTGCATGCAGCAGTTGGATGTGTGTTAGAACACTGATTTTAAATCATGACACAAAGTAAAAAAAAATACAATAAGAGGTTTGCCTAGGAAGAGTAAACCGTTACTGAAGTGAGTATTGCTTTGTACTTTCTCTTAATGACTTTGCCTTTTATGCATTTCCTTTAGCCTCTTTGCCTGGCACCATAAATCTTTATAAATGATTCATATCTTTTAACTCTTCCAGTTTATTCGAATTTGTCCCAAAATAGACCTGGAGTTTTTGTGGACCATAATGATAAAGCAGTGGGAATTGCCTGTTCCCAAACTATTGATTTCAGTAACTGGTGGAGCCAAAAGATATAATCTTACTCCAAAACATCAGCTGATCTTCAAAAGGGGTCTAATGAATGCTGCAACTTCAACAGGTTTGTCTTTATCTTATTTATTTTGTAAGTCTTTCTTTTGATGAATAGGCAGATACAATATTACCTCAAATTGGAAAACTGGATTTTCTTTTTTATGCACTGATTATCATCTAGCCCTATTTTGATGTTATCCTGTTTTGATGCAGTGTCATATAATCTCAGTTTAAAGTGAGAGAGACCAACTCACTGATGCAATAAGCACAACATTCATGAAGACATACAAATTTGTTGAAAATCCTGTCATTATTATCAGTGAATTGAAAAAAAATACATATAAAAAACTCCCTTAATTCTCTTCCTTCCCTTCACTAAGTTGTCTTAAAAATCTTACCAATTATTGCGATGGAGCAAATCAACTTCCTGACCTAAGGAAATTAGACGGCTACTGAACATGTGATAGGAACATGACTCACAGTGGATACATGCATCAGTAAGACTATTTAGAATACTGTAGTGTATTATAAAGCTTCCTGTGGAGCTATCATTACTTATTTTCAAAAGTTGTTCTTTATTATTATAATTTGTATATATGTACTAGAAGCATGTATGAAAGACTTCATAATTAATTTGCATCCTATACATTTTTTCATATACCAGTTTTAAGATTTTCTATCTAATGTCCACTACCAGTACTAAATTTTAATAGTTAATATTCAATCATTCACTAAGAGAATCTTGATATTTAACTTATTTTCACCTATATAATTTGCATATTTTGTACATTACAGTAAGAATGATAATATATTGAAAATAAAGCCTTCAACTATAATTTTGTCTTTTTTTTTCTGATTACACCACTTCCTCGATAACTCATGCCCAGATAACTTGTGAACCCGCTTATAACATGGTGTCCAGCAAGGCTCCAGATTTTTTCCATAGAAAATATATTTTAAAATGTGCTTAACGTGAAAACAATCGCGATAAGAATTGATAAATTGAACCTTGATACATATTGTATTTCATGTAGATTTTCATACACGAAAAAATAATTATATTAATCATTAATGTTTGTAAAAACAAAATCGGAATATGGTATTTTCGATCTTTATTGCAAGCTTAAATCTAAGTGAAAATTATTTATGTCTGATAATTTAACAAATTTTTCAAATACGACAAAGTGATATGTGCGAAAATGTATGATAACATTTAGATAAATATTAATTTGATAGCTGGATTGTGTACGAAAAATTAAAGTATGAAAGAAATTCTTGAAATATGGTAACTCCTTTTATCATCGGAAATGGTGACTATTGCCCGTAAAGGTAGAGTCCATATTGTGAAATTTGCAAGTTCTAACTAGATATCACATATTATGTTTGCTTTTTTGGATGAAATAGTTGTCAATGCTTTATATTAATAAACAGTCTGGTAAAACAGCTATCAATGAAATATTCCAGTAAATGCTAACAGGTGGCTACAAAAAAATGAAAAAAAACCCCACCAATTAAATGTCTTGCTATGTGAAATTCATGTTCTAATCTTTTAATTTCCCTTCAATGTAAACACTATAATCCCAACATATTCTCTTCTATGATAATATGAAAAGACTCAATCAACCATCACATCAAAACCTATGAGTAGAATCTAATTACACGCCAGCTTTGTTTTGATCAACAACTTGTGGAAGTGTTTGTTGCATTTAAAAAAATCAAATACAAGAGACCCCTGTTGTTTTATCACTTTGAATATGTCTTTTGTATCAAATGAAGCAAGGAAAGTACAATTTAAGCAAAATTCACAGGCATGCCAATAACAGAATAAGTTCTTGTGGTCATTACCATTCTCAAAATTAATTTTATTTGACCAATCGAAAATGATTTCACATTTTTATTTACTTAACATCACTAAAGTATATAATATTGGTAATGTATTCTAATCATTTGTAAATGTGACCATGGAGAGCAAAGGAAGTAAGCAAAAGCTGTACTCAGTAACTGAAAAGCTGTGCATCATAGATAGGGTTCATAATGGTGATGCGAGATCCAATGTTTCCAATGAACTAAACAATGGATGAGTCGATATTTAGATGTTGTCTTAAAGATAAGCAGAAACTTCTGGATTATCTACATGTTGATTCAGATAATGGGATCAAACGAAAATGAGTACAGACTGCAAATAATACTGAATTAGATGATGCTGTGTATACATAGTTCACAACGTGAACAAAGTATGGAGAATGAATCTCGTTTTAGGACAAGCCATGGATGGCTTTCGAGATTCCAGCACTGACATAGAATTAAACCAAATTCATTGTTGGAAGAAATACGCTCAGTGAATTAAGAAGCTGCATATAATTAACCATACCAGCTCAGAGAGATGGCCATAAATGAACAATACACAGAAGAAACAGAAATCAAAGAGTAATACAAAAAATGAACAGATGTTTTCCAAATGTGAAGTGACATTTGTCAAATGTGTCACAAACTGCAAGAATTATCGGTAGACCAAAAAAATTCATGTTGATAATGGTTAACCCTTGTAAATTTTTAAAAATTTTACTTCTACTGCAATCAAATTTACCCAGTGTTTGATCAAACAATAAAACTAGAATTTATCCAGTTTAGCACAAAATCTTGTGATGTAGTACGCAATGTGCAAAGTTGTACATGATAAGCGAATGGAAACCATGTGGAAAAATGATTTGATGATCTCCTTAATATACTGTAAGTTATCCTGAAATTGATGTTACTCTGTGAGGAAAAGGTAAACAAAATAAAATTGCTATGAAGAAATACTTATTCGCAGTTAATCTTAGCATGATATTAATTTAGTATTCAACAATAGCATACCAGCCCAACCCACTCACCCTTTTGCCTCTACATCGATCCCTTTGTTAGTTTTGTTGTTTGTTATAGGTCCCTCGATAAATCGTGCCTTCATTTATAGCACGGTCGATGTTTTTGGACCCCAATTTGCGTGAGTTATCGAGGGATGGTGTATTTACATTTTTAGATTACAGATTATAGTGTAATGAAGGATGCAGGACTGTTTTGAAGTACTAAAATAGTACAATCAAGAATTGATGTTCCATTCTGCCAGTTTTGTTTTAAAAAAATGGGGCACAAGCTAAATCTGAGGACATTTTTTTATATCATGTTTTATTAAATCTGATTCTTTTAGGCTTTTTTGAAAAAAATCTCTCCCATAAACCACAATCATATAAGTTTCTTAATATAATTTTTCCTATAAACTTGAATTTTCTAAATACTGTTGATGTTGCTCTGCAATTTACTTTTTTGCTAAAGCAAATATATAACAAGGTCACAGGCAGAACTAAATTAACATTTGATTGCTCTGGTGGCCTTATCGATTAGGGCATCTGCATCGATGTGAGAGGTCATGGGTTTTGAACATTGTCCCAGTCATAATAGCATTTGCCTTGCTTGGCACTCAGCATTAAGATGTTAGTGATAGGACTGACTGGTTTAGTGCCAGGTTAATGTGACTGGGGCATCAAGCTGCAGACGTGTAGCATGATTTCCCACCCAGTCACATTATCCCGATAACATGCCGACCAGTCCTAAAACTAACCAGCTGAGCATCAAGCGAGGCAGCTGTTAGTACCATTTTTGTAAGTCTTTGTTATGACTTTACTGGGGATTGCACCCATGACCTTCCACATCCAAGGTGGAAACTCTAACCACTATTCCACCATAGCATTATAATGCACGATGTTTACAACATAATGTTTTTAGACAAAATATGTTATTTAAATAAAGTTTGAAGATATGAGTCCCCAGCCTATTTCTGAAAGTACTTAGCATAAATTTACTTTAAAATCATTGGAAAGAAAAATGAAAAAAATACATATTAATCATTATTTTATTGCAGTTCAGGGTTGAATTCCTAGCCATTTATAATATGCTAAAAAGGAAATATTTTTCAGTAAATGTTACCTAAACAACAACACTCCATACAAATAGGCAAGAACAATAACATCATCAGCAATTACTTTCAGTTCCAATTATTATTTTGAATACTTTGCAATTTTCTCATGTAAAGTAGGATCTTCAATCACACTAAAGAAACTTAATGCCTGGCATTTTACTGCATGATATATATATATATATATATATATATATATATATATATATATATATATATATATATATATATTAATGTAAATGACAAGCATTAAATAAAATAAAGAAGGATTGAAAAATAAAAAAAAGCAAACTGTTTTTGCACTCAGAAAAAGTCAGGATGTGGAATTTGGATGTTTGAATAGAGCTGAAATCACAAAAACACATGTCATCATACCAGCAAGAAATAACTCAACAATATAAGAAAGGAAAGTACTTACTCTTGCATGTGTTAAAGACAGATTGAAATAAGGAGTGCATAGTTAGTACATTATGTCTGTTTTACATGGACCCCCAATGTTGTGATTATGACAGAAATATGTACAACTTGGGGATATTTACTAGAATAAATATGGTTAACTACACAAGCATTTCATCTCTTTATCAGATAAATCTTACGTTGTATTATCAATACAGGTGCTTGGATAATCACTGGAGGAATGGGGGCAGGAGTAATGAAGTTTATTGGTGAGGCAGTTAGGGATCACATTGTTACCAAGGGCACCTTGGATAAGAACATTGTTGCCCTAGGTATTGCCACATTTGGCTGTGTTGCCAACAGGGAGAGTTTGGATGGTGATGTAAGTCATTTTGAATCAATTTATTAGCAGTTTCATACAAATTATATAATTACAGATCTTTTTGTTGGTGCATATAAGTTTTATGAACCAAAAATCCTCATGTTAACCATTACACAATGCAGAGGTCAGTACAGTAGGTTTAGTGGTTCATACAGGTCAGTATGATGAAGGTTTAATTGTTCAAAGAAGTCAGTATCATATGTGTTCCTAGAGGTCAGACTATGATGGCTATGGTGCACAGAGGTCAGTATGATGGAATTATAGATTTGAAGAGGTCAGCTGGCTAGGTTTAGGGGTTCATAAAATTATTATTTCATTCAAACAATGGTATGTAACTGTTTTATTGTATGATATACAAAAACAATATAATTTAATTTGCATTCTAAGAATTGTTCAAGTGACATAGCAACTGCATGAAGCTAAGAATGTGGTGACATCATGTAAGGTCAGTGATATTATGACCATGTGACATAAGTAGTGACCAATTTGACATGAATGAACATTATTATCTCTCATGGAAATCATGTCATAATCTCAAATAGTCGATAATTAAATGTTTATATCGACAGTTTTTGGTGTAAAGTCCAGTATAGTTATTATACTTTCATGTTCTGATTGTGGGTTTTAAAGGTACTTTAAAAAAACATTAGCTTTCCCATGGTCACACTGAGGCAACTGACCTGGGTTGGTATTGAACCTACAACTACAATGGCTTTCGTATGTGTCATATTAAATAAATAAAATGCCATGAATAGACAGTTTCTTTTTCAAATATGCTATCTACTCATAATACCTTGCAAATCCAGCCCTCTCAGATACTACTTTTAGCCAAAGAGAGCTAAAAGTTGTCTGTCGACCAATGTGGCGGTTCACACTGAGTGGTCTCCCCTTACATATAAGTCTTAGCAGCAAAGTCTAAGAATAGAATACATCAGTTACTATTTCTGCTTGTGCCAGAAGCAATCTCTCACCATGAGAGACCTCCCAAAAGCTAGAATTTACATGGAAGATATGCATGAGCTCTGTGTTGTTTGTGCTTTGCCCATTGTTATAATCTGTAAAATAAAATAGTGCAAAACATCTTTCATCTCCCTCAGAATCAGGCATGGAAATATGACCTATGGTAGCATGTTACTCTTGAGGAAATGTTATCTGCACTGAAATTACAAGGTGTGCTCAATGTGGCAGTGGAGGTCCTAGGTTGCTGCCTTATGTGCCAATTTCAGGTGTTATTCATATTAATGCAAATGAAATTGTGTCATAAGTTTTATTTCTTGTAAACCCATCTGATTTGCTTAGCCTAATGAACTCTCCCACAACATCAGTTAGAAATTAAGAGTACTGAAAGGGTAGGGGGTGGTAGCATAAATGTCAACTGACATTTTGTTTTAAAATTATGTTGGGAATAGTTGTCAATAAATAGCTATTTCTAATGAAATCATTTGCTTTTTGGTATAAATTACCTTTGTTTTCAAGATAACCAATCTCTCAAAGATTGTGAAAAATATATCTAAGGTTGGTATTCCTCATCTGTGATGTAACTACTCTGGTGGCCTGAGTGGTTAGAGCATCCATCTCGGAAGTGGGAGGTTCGGGTTTGAACTCTGTCCCAGTCATACCAAAGACTTATAAAAATGGTACTTGTAGCTGCTTCACTTTTCACTCATCATTAAAAGGTTAGTGTTAAGACTTGGTTGCTTTGCTATCTTTGATCATATTTGCGAATGACTAGAACAGTTAAAGGTAGTTTAATTATTACTTGCACAGTATTGTTGATGACCATGTTTGAGTGGGCAATGAAATGAGTTGACCTGACACATGACTATGACATCTAGCTCTTACTTAGGTAGGATTTGTATGCCTTTTAACATTTCTAATTCCCTGTATATGATCAGATACAAACTACATATTTAATGAGATAGTACAAAGCAGGTCTGCTTTTAATTGAGTCTGGTAATAAAACATATACATTCACAAATTAGAGATCAAAACACAGCATTTAATTAGATTCTCCAAGAAATGCCTACAGACATAGCGGTGACAACAGATTATCATTTTTCCTGTTTTAATGAAAGGGTACATATTGTATCTATGATGGTTACACTGAATCCAGTTTAAAATGTGTGACCACAACACAAATTTCACAAAACTTACTTCATTGCTATTTGTTTCATAAAACATGAGCACCCTTATGTATTAATGACATTTTCACTGATCAAACAATTGTATTTAAGGTTGTTTTTTACTTTGAACTGAGATTTTTTTATAAAGCAAATGTAATACAATGTAGGAATTCTTATTATAAGTTGAGAAATTTGTGATGTGGTTTAAAATATTTGGACATTAACCACCATTTTTTATGATAAAGTTAGCAATATGTAATCAAACCTTTAAATAACATTCACTCAGGGGAAAAGACAAAACAGTGCACACAGGAGACCTTTCTACACGGTTCACCTTTTAAAATTAATATTTGAAATGATACCACACACTGAGTAATGTTATTATTATTGTTATTGTTGTGTCGAGCCAAGGTAGTTAGTGTTAAATTAAGATGCTGGACTGAACACTAAAAGGGTACAGCTTCGAATCGTACCATGTTAGACCAGTTTGGGTGAGTTATCATCATGCATCCTTGGGCAAGGCACATTACTGCAATTACCTCATCACTAAATAAACTACTTATTTTGCTGTTCTGTAAAGCACCAAACCAAACCATTTATTATTATTATTATTATTATTATTATTATTATTATTATTATTATTATTATTATTATTGTTAATGGTATATGTTGTTCTCTCAGATTTATGTTCCATAAAAGATTACTGTTTCCTGCTCAGTCTAATCCATCCTATAAATGGAATGACCACCGACTAAAAATAGACACCAAATTTAGAAAACAATCAACCTACCTCAATATTTTGTCGCCAATTTTCAAAAAATGTCGCCAGAACAAGTAGTGAATAGGCAATGAATATTGAAAAACATCAGATAGTTATTACTTTATTGACAACATGCAATACAGCCATAATATTACAAAAAAATCATTATATGACCGTTTTGCACAACTTCTATGGTCTTTGCATGCCACATCACCGTTAGTACATAGATGTGACTGTTGTCACCTGAAATAAATGCATTCTTAACTGTAAAATATCTACTTCCCTGACATTTAAAGTCTCTCTCTCTCTCTCTCTCTCTCTCTCTCTCTCTCTCTCTCTCTCTCTCTCTCTCTCTCTCTCATTTTTTAATAGAAACATCAGGTACAGATATTATAGCAAATCTATATTATATATATTATTTTCCAAATAATAGTTTTGTCTCCACCTTTTTATAGCTAGATTAACAATGTGCATCTCCATCAACTAGGAGTTCAGAAATGTATGCTTTACATGCTTTGATTTTAGTGAATCACATACTAAATCCCAAGAATGATCACTGAATGAGGTAGTTTTTTTTTTTTAAGCAAACTAGGTTCTCCATTTCCACGAATGAAAAACACAAAAGTCGACACCTGGCAATAATTAATTACCATCATTAAATTAAAAGAAAGAATGAAGAAATGTATCACGGAGCATATGTGTCCCCATAAAACTAATTGTTTTTGTAAGCAGAGTTGTATGCTAATATGAGGTAACAATAAAGAAATAAGATGGATATAAAATATGGGAAATTGCTATCACATTTATGGTGGCTTGAGACCACATATGAACTGTTAACATAAATTCACACCCATTTTTAGGCATTGTTAGTTATAACAAAAAATGGGCATTGTTTATTTGTCAGTCATTTGCTAGTACTTTTACTCGCTGTAGAACAGGTGCTTTCTTTGAAGTAAGTTGAAGAGGCTTGAGTGTAACTTTTATTTATTGTGCAGTTTCGGCACAGATGACCAGAATATCAAATGGGGCATGTGTGTGTGGAATAACACACTCCACAGGGAGAAACAGTGTGTCCTTTGAGAATTTTGTGTGTATTGGACCAAAAAAAGTCAGTTAATATTGAGTGAAAATGATGCTTAAATATGCTGCAAAAAATTCCCGAAGGTAGGTCACCATCTACGTGTTTTCGGATTCAATCTCCCAGCTTGGTTTATGAAAAGATTTATATTTGTGCATGATATGCTATAATTACTGTATGGCATTAGGCAAATTTATTCAGTGACCATTTAAATTCTTTGGAAATCTTTCTGTACATTTGAAACTTAAACACAGAAGGGGGATTTTTTTTGTTGGAATGAATTCAGAATTCTTGGAACTATTGTAATTGAAAGGACTTTTAGGAAATAGGAATTCATTCACCATGCTGTAAGCGAATTTAATTCTTTCACTACTGTATTTTGAGAAATAAATTATTCTCAATTATGCAAAACTTGATGTGGTGTTGCACTTGAAGCATTACTACCATCACTGCATGTAGATGATGTTGGACTGTCAGGCATAACATCAGGTTCAGTGACTGTATTGTCTGATGAATTTGCATTAAATACAAATGCTGTTAATTTTGTTAACTTACTGTTAGGATGAGATAAGGAACACACAATGTCTAACTTAAGTTTACCCATGATAAAGTTGCTCTTTTGACAGTATATAATTCTGGTTGAAATTTTTCCATTTGCTTTGTATATGTACATGGCAATTGGTACTGCAAAGGTAATCTCTTTTCTCTTAAGTTTCAGCAAAACTATATTATTGGTATATTTAAAATAAACAACAGAAGGATTAGCTGTCATTCATTTAATTGTAGTTGTTTCCGTTTGCATATTCAGGGGTAGGTCCATCATATGTATAGTCTGGTAACATGATTGAATGTAACACAGCATACAGTATTCAGGCCACCTGTCAACATAAGGGGATTATGATATAACATTGCAATGTAAAGATATGTTTGTTAATACAAAGGATTTGTTTATATAACAAATAGATTGTGTATGCAAGTTTGTGGCTTCCTTTTGTAATTCCTTTAAATTTCTTAACTCCAAGTCCATGATTATATGTACAAATTAAACAGCCAGAAAGTTAATGTCACCCAAAACATTGCCAGATGATATATTTTGTTGCAAAGCCCAGGATTATCTCAGCATTTCTTGTGCTCCATGGACTGAAACTTCACCTGCCTTTACACCCAAGTTTCAAATATTAAAAGACTCTAGGCCATAATGAAAAGGGATGTAACTCTGTCTTAATATACCTATCACAGTGGCACAAAATGTGGCTTCTATTTCTGCTGCAATAACACATTTACTTTTCCCACCATCCAGCAAATGAATTTTTTAAGTCTTCTATAGGGATAAAAAGTGCTTTGTTTTCCAAGTCAACATTTAATGCTTTTGAGTTTGACTGACTGTCTGGAATATGGTAAGTACAATGGAGATATAAAACTCTTGCTCATCAAACAAGTGTTGAATTTGCACACTTGATGGTAGCTACAGATATTTTCATGTGACCACTTAATGCAAGGTGAAACCATTGTTTGGTTGGGAAATATTTACTTGATGTCTGCTGATGACCTTTGACTGTCAATTGCAAGGCATTTATATTGTAATTTGTGAGTGGAATTTTGAATGGCCAAATGACCAGTTGTCTATTAAACACAAGTGCAGAGATGCTTCTGGGGTTTCACAAATGTGGGGATCACACAAAATTTGTACAAATTCATGCACTTGGAGAGCAGTGTTGCATGACAATCCAGCAAATTAATTTTAAAAAAAATTGCATGTATAAAAATGTACTCTGAAGTACACAATTTTTATTTAACTGTTAAGTGAGGCTTTAAGTGCTTGTTGTGATGTAAGCCACTCTACCAGTATAGGTATTGTAGAGCAGCAGTTGTTGTGAAATTTGTCTCTTTTCAGGAAGGTTACTGTTTACACATTTGGGTTCTTCAGCTTGACACATATTGTTGTTAAGCTAAATTTTACTGGCATGTTTGGCCCTGAAACAAGCATTGTTATAGTTTGAACCTTGCATCAAGAACATTTCAAAAATGCATGTTAAAAATAAGAGTTTCTACAGAACACCAAAATGGCTGATTCCCAGCATGATTTTTCTACAGATGACAATTTCATTAGCAAATAAGGGTTGATGATAGTAACAATGACAATGATTTTTAAAGTTCTGAACTATATCACATTAATGGAGCTGGGAAAATGTTAATAAAAATATACTAATGAGTGACTTTGGACCCAAAAATGATGTCAAATATGAGTCCAACGAACAGGCTTGATGGACAATTACAGACAGCATGTAGGTCAACACCATTTTCAATGGTATTTCAAAATTAAAGGTAGGAAAGGCAGGATTCTGGGCCTAATTAAAATACCAACAATTTATAGGTAGAGTGCAAGTTTAATATTTTTTGTGTGATCAGTTTAACCCTGCTTGATCTCTATATAGCTGAATCAGGTTTAAGATTAAAATTGAGTAAGAATCTACAGTGAAATTATATTTATTTGATAAAAATATCTGTCTTAAAAAGGACTATTTGGCCTTGATGGACTTGAACCATAATTTATCATTATGGAGTAGATAAGATATCTGGCATGATAGTCAGCAAACTAATGTTTTAAGAAAGTGAGAGCTAATATGAGAGTGAAAATTCATTTTGTGGAACAGAAGGATCCAAAGGACAACTGTGGAAAATTGTATATAACAACCATAAAGAACAGTTTTCCAAATTGTTCAAGTTGTCCAAACTGTATCTATGTACATTACTACAATATTCATACAGAAGTTAAACTCAGAAACAGTAAACAGATGAATGCTTGTACAACTAGAAGTAACATCTTTAGAAGATTTTTATTTCAGAAGAGCTTTTTCAAAGTGGAGCAGGAAGGAAGAGAGATGAATATTGATATGTTTGGTAGATAACAGCTGTTTCCTCATTTCCTCTTTTTTTTGTTCTACACCTTCCTTATTATTTTGTGACAAGTGTGGTGAATTCATTAACATTAATTTTTTGCATTTGCTTAGTTTTTCTGACACTATTTTATTTAACAGCTGATAGAACTTGAAGGGTTTTAACTTTCATGGAGGGTACTATTCATTGTGGTCTCTGTGAATTACTTTACACATTCCTGTGACATTATAAGCTAGCTAAGGTATCTGGTTTATGCCATGGCAGAAAAGGTGAGGCATTTTTCTTTTTGAATTCATGTTGCAAACAATGAGCCTTTGCATGTAAAAGGAGGTCACTATGACTGTTTAATGGGTCTTTGGAAATAATTATGTCAACATATGCACTAGTTTTTTTGCAGATGCTCAGTTTGCTTTAAATGGCTATTCTAAGTTAGTTTAAAAATGTGGTGAAGATGATTTTAAAAATGTCTTTCTGGCTTGCTCAATAACATAAGGAGGAACAAGACTTCATATTAATGACAATACTCTGGACAGTATTACATGGATGTGTTGTGATATGATTATGATTTGTAACATAGCTTTAACAATTTTTCAGTCATATCGCTACAGTGTCTGCAGTGTGGCAGCATATAGTGATGTCTAGCACTGGAGCATCATGCCGCAGATACCCAGTCACATTATCCTGACACCAGGCCGACAAGTCCTAACACTAACCTCTTAATGCTTGGCAGCAAGCAAGGCAGCTGTTAGTACCATTTTTTAAGTTTTTGGTATGACTCAACCAGGGATTAAACCCACGACCTTCCACATCCGAGGCGGACACTAGGCCACCGGAGCAGTTTATTAAATGGATCTAACTGACCTAAATTGTAATGTTGACCAATCAGATGGTCTGTTAATTGCATTAACAATCGGTTTTGGGCTTCAGTATCTCTAACTGTGACTTTATAATCCCCAAAATAATAAGACACTCTTGGGGTGACTCTTATTTATTTGTGAAAGAGGAAACCATATACTTGTAAATCTGACCACCTTCACTTAAGATCACTTTTCCAGTCAGTGGTCCTAATTGTGACTTTCTCAGTATTATGTCCAAACAGTTTAATATGCTCACTAATCCTTATTCCAGGACAGAGGGCTCTGGCCAGCTACATACAGATCTGCAGACTTGGGTAATAGAAAGGAGACAGGGGATGAGCCAGAGGTCCCATTAGATCACAACCACACACACTTTATTCTGGTGGATGATGGTTCCATCAACAAATATGGTGTTGAAATTGAACTTGTCGCTGAGCTGGAGAAATTCATATCAAATAAGAAGATCAACACAGGATTGGCAGAGAAACTAAGTATGGAATGTACTCTCCATTTTTAGTCTATGGGTTATAGATTCAGAAGAGCATATGGGATGGCCAGTTTTCCATCATCTGTCATCCATCATCCAACGTCCATGTGTTAGCACAAGTTTATTATTGCAACCACTCCTAAACTTCTTGGAGGCTTGCCATGAAACTTCACAAACATTCATCCCATTGGTCAAGTTGATCAAAAAGGAAAATGTTGCTGATCTGGCATCCAGTATGACTGCCACAGCAGGTCTTTTGAAAATCTTGATATAACTCCTCTTGAATTACAGAGATGCTGTCAAGTACATGAGTATGCTAATTACACAATAGTTTGATGAACTTGTGCATGTAGAAAGCTTTATAATGTGAGAATGCCCACAAAGTAGATCAAAATAGCACATATGAAAATGCATTGTGTGCATTGTGTGCAATATAATTTTTTTAAAATTGTTAAGATATTTGAATATTAAGAAACTAAAATAGTAAAAAGGGAAGAATACCTATTTGTTCAAAATGTCTCTGTCCATTCCATATTAAGGAGATATAGGTTAGTACAAAAGCTACTTGGAAATCCCACATATTATTTATAACAGAAAAATGTATGTACATAGGGGTCTGCAATTAATGCTCTTTACTCACATTTGTGATTGCATGAAGTTTGCTCCACTTCTGAAAGGAGAGAATCTAGTCGAGAATGGCTGGGTCAAAAATGACTGATTCTTTTGAGCATCAAGTCATTGTTGATTTGAATGTACTTTAAGTGAAGGGAAAAATGTTGCAAGTGAAAGATGTAGTGGAGTTTCTCACCAAATATAGGAGAATAATTGTTCACTGATATCAGATACTGAGTTAGAGGAACCATCAAAGAAGAAATTAAAATATGATGCAGTTTTAGAAATCTTTGGCTGTTAAAGGTCACTGGCCACCTATATTGTACAAACTTGTGATATTATTATAGTAATAAACAAAATGCATTTATGTATTCACACCATAAAAATGTTTAATTCAAATTTACACAATATAAAATAGATGGATGATGGACAGCTGGACCATCACTTAATCGCTAATCAACCAAATACTCATGTACTGATAGCCAGACTGCCTAATACAGGTGAACTGTGTATGTAATATATTACAGCATAAGAAGAACTAATAGAGCAGTACTCTTAAACTCTTCAATACAATTAGTTAGCATTTATAACACATTACATAAGTATACATCTTTGACATTCCTTGGGTCTCACCCTCTGCTGTATGAGGTTAGTGTAGTAAGATGGTCGAGAAGCACACAGTATCTGAGTCGGAATCACAAGTATGATTAATGTCAGGGCCAAATGGCCAGCATGCCCTATATATGAGGAAGAATGACACCAGTATGCCTGATGGCAGGTCCCTAACTGAGGCAGAATCGCCAGTATGACTGCTGTCAGGTCCCTATCTATATGTCTGATGGTAAGTCCCTATTTGAGGCGGAATCTCCAGTATGCTTGATGGCAGGTCCCTATCTGAAGCAGAATCACCAGTATGACTAATCTCAGGTCCCTATCTATATGCCTGATGGCAGGTCCCCATCTGAGGTGGAATCGCCATTATGACTGATGTCAGGTCCCTATCTTTATGCCTGATGGCAGGTCTCTATCTATGAGGTACAATCGCCAGTATGACTGATGTCAAGGCAGATTTTCCAATGTTCGACTGACTGACCTAACTGTTAAGGCATCATTGCCGCTGATTAAGGCAGAGTCACCCCAACTTGTTATGTCTGTAAGTTGAGTGGATTGGGGACAGAATGTCCAAACAACACTGCATGCCAAGAATGGAACTGCTGTAGTATGCAGCAGAGAGCCCGAAGGAATGAATATGTATAGACAAGGACAACCTGCAGTTCTGTTAGAATAAGCACAAAATATAACACACAATATATGAATCTAAACACGAATCATTGCCATATTATGACCCATACAACTGCAGATCACCACACATGGATACTACTGTAAGGACATGTGCCAAGAAGTTGCTGTTAAGTGATCCCCACATGCAAACATTATTATGGTGATAACAAGACTGAAATCACAGTAAATCACTGTATTTGTAAGATAAGATTTGCTGTGGTGCAAAAATCTGAAAGACAGTCATAAAAAATGAAACAGAAACTAAAACCATGTAGTTAAGCACTGCAATGTCTACGGCTTGTACCCCTTTGGGACAATGAATAAGTGCTTTAGACTGTATTTGTAAGGTAAGCAATGCAGTGATGCAAGAATCTGAAAGACTCATATATGAAAAAACAAAACTAAAAATGTCCATGACTTGTTTCCCGTTGGGTCAGTGATTAAAATTTTGTAGACTGTATTTGTTAGGTAAGCAATGCTGTGATGTGAAAATCAGATAATGTAGACTATTTGTTAGGTAAACAATGCTGTGATGAGAAAATCTGAAAGACAGTCATATATGAGGAAACAAAATATAGACATGAATGTTAAGCACTGCAATGTCCGCTGGCTTGTTCCCGTAAAGCACAGTACAGGACTGCAATTTAAGTTGGATGCACAAAACGATTGCAGAATAGCCAGTAAACAGATTGAACTGAAGACCTAACATACACCAACCACATAATGTAAACATGGTGTGCAGGCTCTACTGGTGCTCAAATGCCGCCCAATGCCAATGAATCTGATGATCCTGTTAAACATTGTGAACATTCAGTGCGAAGACAACTCACAGGGTGCCTGAATCTGATGATCACACTCCATAGAAAAACTGCAGAATTCCAAATGCAATAAAACACTTGGCACACAGAATCTGCTTACTCATTTTCCAGAAAACTACATGCACAGAATCTGATAATCACATCTGAAAGAATAAACACACATTCTTTCTCAGAAATCAGTCCATATAAAGAACCTGATGATCAGATCTGAAAGAAAACGATGACACACACCAACTAATGTATATTAACGTATCCACAATTCCGCCAAATGCTTTCTATCCAAGACAACATGCAGATGAAAAAAGCTGATATGTCAGCACTTGTCTCTGAATGGGTAGAGCCACACATGGCCTGCAGTGCATGAAAAATGGCCTTATTTGAGGTCTTTATGTAACATAAGTAAGAATGTGAAGTTCAACGGCCTAGTGTCTGTAGTCTAGTGGTTTAAATAAGGTGGTTCTCGATCCTAGCATTAGCTTCGGTAGTGGTGGCGGCCTCTCCTTAACAGAATGGATTAGACTTTGATGCTCTCAACACTAAAGTTCCCTTAGAATATTCACAAGCATCTAACCAAGTCACTGATCCACAAGTACTCCATATCTGTAGCGGCCGTCATAAATCCGCCACAACTTAAAAAGGCAAAGAAAGCTAATGAAGATGCAGCAAGCAGCATACTGTCCACCCAGATACAAAGGAAACCTTTATGAACCAGAGCACACAAGCTTGCCAATATGTCGAAGGTGATGGGTAACCTTGTATTAGGGTCATTAATCTGTGATTTCTTCATACCCCGCAACACCATTTGCAATCCCAATATATGGGCTAAGACTACCATGGGGTAAATCTCCAGCAGGGCCATAGATAACTTCTCTGTGCCCAGTATGTCTAAATTGTGGGCCATGATCCTTGGAACCATCTGCCTTAGAAAAACTGCCAATTCCGAAAGTTGATGCTGCATTAGTAAATAGCTCAAAATCTGCAGCAAGGGTAACATCAGAGTCCAAGATAAAAGAAGTACTATTTCATTGCGCCATGAAGTCACTCCACATCCTTAGATCCAGACTACATTTGCTACTTATTTTTACATGATGATTCAATTAAGTGACAGTTGATGACAAGGATATTGGATATGATGTGAAAGACCAACTGGGGGTGACCACACGACATTTATAATGTAAATGTATCAAAAGAATCAGTAATTCCCTCTTTGTGCAAGATTTCCCTTGATGGAAAGCTTTGATAGAATAGATAACCTATAGAAAATCAATGTGATTAATGCCATAGTTCTTGCCACTGAAAAATCAGGCTCATCCTGGACAAAAAGTCATCCAGTAAATTCAAGAAATGTGATATACCATAGTTATGTTGAGCTATATATGCAATTGCTCTGGACAGTGTATCATGTAGGACTACATCTACTACCATATACTAGAAATAGTATTTGTTCCTCCACTTGACACCATACAGAGCCCACACTGATGAGAGTATGGGAATTAGCTTGAATGCATTGGTAATATTTGTCTTACACATATTGAAACCTAATCCTAACTACACCAGAAAATGAATAGCATCATCTATGCTTATATACAAGAGAATAAATCATCTTTTCTGATTGAGGCATTGATACTTTCATGATAGAGTGAAACTGTGCAGTGCTGACAGATATACTATGCTGATACCAAATTTTTACACTCAAATGAAAATGAGAAAATCCTGTATGAAAACCATAGCAGAGACCGTTTATAAGATAGTTGACAAAGTCTTTTTCAAGAGTCTAGTTTATAATGCTCTATCCTGATTGAGTCATTGAGATTTTGAAGGTGGCAGCACATGCTTTTTCTATAAGTTTGCACATGAGCTGTGGATATGGTTTTTTGCAAGACAAAAACATGCTGTTACTACAATTTGCTCGGAATCAACCCTTTGTTTCATTAAAATTTTTGCAAATTTCTTCCCCTAAGTGTAATGACCTTCTCCGACCTTGTCTATCTACTGTACTCTGACTATTCATTGATGGAATTTGTCTTGATTTGCCAATTGCTGTCTGCGCAGCAAGGTGACCGAAGTCTGAATCATGAGCAAAGCACCAGCAGTGATGGCATGGAACAATTTTGTAGGCAGATAAGACATACGTTTGTATCTTGGGATCAATTCTACTCCAGTGTATTTTAATGTTCATGGAGCTGCAGTAACTGGTTGCTTTTCGTGCAAACTCTTTGTATTACTCATAAAAGGCTGGGCTTTTGTTAGGGCATGCATTTTTATCATCTCTTTCTGATATAGATCCATTTCTTGAGTTCTGGAAGGGAAGGCATTACACATAATCGCCTTGCACCGACTAATGCCAGTATGAACTCGATAATAGTCAAAGTTCTTAGACAGCCTATGGTCGCAGACTTGAGTACTATTTGAAATTTGACTGGGATACTTTCCCACCAATTTCATGCCCCACTGACCCGACTGAATGGATGTTTGATCTTCAAATTTGTGTGGCTTTAGGAGTAACAATAAATTTACATATTTACCTGCAATGATCTCGTTCCACAATTGTTAGCTAACAGGGTCAATGTCTGGTAGGGTAGAAATTGGCAAGCCATGGGCAGAAAACTCTGTAACAGCAGCATTGATGCCAGACCTGTTTTTTTGTGGCTGTCATCTCTGTTGTGAAGGTATGTACCTTAGTAAACAGATAACCTATATTGTTGGACATATTTTACTGGGTTTGCATTTTTATCATAGCTACTTGGAGAGATGATACTGCCTCCAATAAAACTGAATCCTTCTCAGGAACATGGTGAACTAGTTGTTGTTGTTGATAAATGTCTCTGGTACTAGGACATGAAATTGTTACACATTGGAATTGTTTATTTCGATTTGTATAAGTTGGTGCCACCAAAAGAATTTCTTCATTATGTCAGGAATAAAATTGCTCCAATCTGGTATTCAGTTTGTGGTTGAGAAATACTTAATGTACTGGATGCTGTATCAAAATCAACAGTGCCACCTCATAATATCGTGCATAAATATACTATGATGTTGCATTTAAACAGACACTAGTAAACATAATTGTAGATATTTATGGAGGATCTTCTTGCAGTAAAGCTCAGCAAGTTGACTTATCTAAATACACATTTCTTGATCAGCTCAGAAATGAAATCGATGATTTATTAAATATCACAACTGTGGAGCAAAATGAAGTCATCATTTTTCAGGATAAACAAGTGCAATTAAAAATGAGCAACATGCAACTGCTGGATGTACTTACATGAATTCCCACTGCAGTTATTAATAATATCATTTTGTTGATCAAGGTAAAATACAAGATTCGGGTAAGTTCGTTCATGATTATGTTAAGCGATCTGGTGATGTATAATAATAATAATGTCAGGAAATTTTTTTTTACATATCATGTAAACCCAACCACAGATAATGATGCTGTAACAAAAACGAAACTAAACGATATCATTAGAGGAATTCCTGATATCATTGAAAAAATTAATCTTGTTGAAATTCACAGATCACCAACATTGTGTACATTGTTTTATCAGGGTCAGCATTATGGACATCACAAAATAAAACTATCAAACACACTGGTAGTCGATGATTATGTATAGGCTGTCTTTGTTTAGTGATGTAAAATTTAGAATACTTACCACATCTCTATTAACTAATAATTTTTCTAGAACTGTATCAGTAATGTTAGATAAAGATTCCGAAGAAACATTTGCACTGGAATCATTGGATAGAAGTCTGGTCTCGGCTAATTACTGGTTGTGTCTGGAATTTGTACCTAAAAGCTCCTCAATTAATTACCTAGATGATATAATGAATCAAATGGCTCCATCATTTATTGATGTTCAGCTTCATAGAATACAATCAGGTGTGTAAGTGTCAAACTGAACTAAACAAATATCATTGACGATTACACTATGAAAGTAAAAAATATCATAGATGTATGGTTGTTATTTAGTTGTTTACTCTGTTTCTGCTGGTATTTCTGGAACCAGATTATTATTGTCAACAATAACGATGACAGCAACTGCGGTTGTAACAATTATTGTGTCTACGGCAACAACGTGCTTGTATTTTCAGTAAATCGCTAAGAAAATATCTACATGCACCAGTGTTAAATTACGGAAGTTCATGATGAAATTACACAAAGCAACAGTCGCCTACTCTAAATTAACTTCATATATTTCCTTGTATCTTGGTGAGGCAAAATAACTGTGAGGAGTTCGCAACGATAATAAAAACCTATGATGAGGCATTCATAATCGCTAGTGACAATAACCAAAGCAGAAAAATGGTGAATTAAATAATAATAATAATGTCTGAGTCCTTGACAGCATCATGAGAACTGTTGCAATAGATCGTCACTAATATGATGCCATCAAAAACTATTATGATATCAGTAAGTTCAACCAATCCTGAATTTAGCATTAACTTTCCAACTGCAATTCCAGAAAGTGAATTAGCATAAGCGCTGTTATGAGTTTATCACTGATGGCAAAATATCAGGTCAAAACTGTATGGTGAATTACCAGCAAATAATTCACTGGTATTTGTGAATAAGAATAAACCGGATGGAACTCCTGATTGGCAAGTTGGAATTTCAGTGGGTAGTTATCAAATAGAACAGATTAATTAGGAGTTCCAACACAGAATTAAATCTATTACAGGAAAAGAATTTAAAATGGCGATCACTCTTTACGAACCAACATTATCAACGACGATTGAAATAAATTCTCCTAATTATGTTGTAGATATTTATCAAAGTTCGATCAGAGCTATATTAGGATGGCCTGATGTCCCCCCTATTTATAATTAAGTTTCAGAACCAACTAAAGATGAATTTAAAACAAATGCAAAAAGATTCAATAAAGATCCAGAATATCAAAAAAAAAAAAAACGTCCATGGAGTTATATAGGATTTGGATCTGATCCAAACGATGATAAACATATACCTTACCAATTTTGACTGTAAAAATATCCCCAGTACAGTTAGATCACCATTTACTGTTATCAAAGATGCCAAGGCACGGGATTGAGAGATTATTGATGGAAACTTTTTAAAGGATTTTTAGATGCTCTTAAGCCTTAATACAATAAAACATTTAATGATTTAAGAAATTAACTTACTTCGTTATCACAACATTATGATGATCTTGTAAAGCAGGAAATAATTGAAACAATAAAACATTTAAATAGAATCTTATTTGATTTATACATCTCCAGTTGAAGTACTATAAACATTTTGACAATAATCAGTAGTTCTTTGGCAACTCCAGAACATAAGCAATTATTTCTTAATAGAAGACTTACAAGCATTCATTATACCAGATTTAAATAACACTGAAATGAACAAATCATTAACTGATCCTATTGGATAATAATATCCAGGAATAATTGAATCATGGAGAAAAATAGCCCAACCACCAGCTATACTAAAACATTATACTAGCTGGCCCATTTTGTATTGGCTGTCACATATCGCCAGGTATTGTATATATAACATCAGCGATCACAGTCAATCTAGTATCAGGTAATTATCAGGTGGATCTTTCAAAATCTAGCCAGGCCCAGCAAGGATACATATTATATGCATTCAGTCCTTTAGTTCCACCAGGATGGTTGATTGTATCAGAGCCAATAAACCCTGTTTTCTTGAATGTTCATAAACCATTTTTATCAAAAATAGATTTCAAACTTACAGAACAGAGCAGCCACATCTTGGACTTAAAAAAATGAAGTCCTAAGTATAAATCTGTATTTGAGATCATAATGCATTTTATATCACAATGTGAAACAAAAAAAATATTAGTCTATGATGCATGGTACTTGTATATGTGCTTGTCAGTAGTGGTATGATAACATTGGGTTGTTTGAGGTATCCACATCATGTGTAGGTTAATATTTTTATTGGATTATATTTCAAAAGAGTATTAGTTGGATCAGAATATATATATATATATATATATATATATATATATATATATATATATATATATATATATATATATATATATATATATATATATATATATATATGTTAGTTGTCCCAAGGATTTTGTTTAGCCATTACCAGTCATTGGTTCTCCACTTTCATTATCATGTCCATTTTCACAATGTTCCCTTAACGGTATTATGCAAATGTTCATAATCCTTCTCTGTTCATATTCATGAGATAATTCTAACTTAATTTTGTCAATAGCATTTGAAAGAGGCACAAACAGCTTTACCTGATTATCTGTAATTGTTGCCAGGTTTTTTAACATTGCTTGCTGGATAAATTTCATGAATTTATAATCAGGTGGTTGCTATTATCATTTTTACATTGTTGTAATGATTCAAAAATCACATAGAATTTTTTTAGGATTAAGATTATCAGATACATTTATACTGTTATGTTGTAATTTTTTAATCAGAGAAACAATAACATTGATATACTCATAATTCATTATATAATAAATGTTTCTTTAATATAAAAATATTACAAAAAATAAACAGGAGAGGGTGACATTTGATCTACCATTCTTCGAGATATATCAGATAAACATGATGAGGTTCTGAAACTCTGTTTAGACATTATCGCCAGGAGAATTCCTAAATATCTGTAACTGAAACTTTAGAAACTCAGAGGGTTGTCTAATACATGCAAGGCTTTTTTTAGTGGCCAACAAGATTCTCTTTGCCCACAGGAGAATTCCTTAATATCCGTAACTGAAACATTAGAAACTCAGATGGCTGGTCTTTGTGACCTGGAACCTAGGTTTATTTTTAGTCTAACAACGTGTCTTTTTGGAATGGCCCTTGTGTGGGGTACCCCTTTAGTGAAGTCACAAGGTCAAGATCTCACATCACCCCTCCCCGTTTATTTTCGATGATGATGTTGATGATGATATGATAGCGATGAAAAAAGCCTTTTCATTGCATCAGTACACCAACCCCCAATAATCAACCAATGGGGGATTCAAAACTGAATCCACCATGTGTTGACATAGTGGGTTGGTGTACTTAAATGAAGACGGGAAAACGGCCAAGCCCCCAATAAATTACAAATCTTGGCATAAGATCACATTTGCAGACAATTTGCTTTTCACGAGTTTCGAACCATGGACCTAGAGCACCAAAGTTTCAGCACGTTAGCAATTGGCTATCGAACGCATTACATGTATATGATAATATAAATATTTGTATGTATTATACAGAACCACAGTAGTCGATTTTCTTAACAGAAACCACAGTTTCTGTGTAAAATGTGATTTTATTTTTCCAGTTTCCAAGCATTAATGTAGAAATATATAAGTCTGTATGACATGAATAATACTGAGTCTGTGTGCAGATTATAGATTAACCGTTACTAAGGAGATTGATTTATTTATAGCGGACTCTTAGCTTCACACAGCAATTGGCCACACACATTACGTGTATATGATAAACTATTTATTATACAGAATAAAAACATAGTCAATTTTTTAAGAGAGACCACAGTTTCTGTGTAAAATGTGATTTTATTTTTCCAGTTTTCTAACACATTATAAAAAAAGATGATTTTGAGATTTTATGTAATTTTGTATATAATGCAAAACAGATAACAGAAATTTGTTTGCAATGGCTTTTAAGATCATCCATTGCTAGGAGATGATTGATTATTCATATATGTGTTTAAAAATAACTTCACTGCAGCCAGCAAATCTGGTCAAGGCAGATAATAAATATGTTGTTTACATTGATTGCCTGTGCATATGGTGAATGCACTATAAGAAAGCTATACATGTTGGGATTTTATATAAACATAGAGTATACAGTATCATTATTTATACAATAATGAAATTATTGTCAGTTTTCATTTACTTAAATCTTCCAAGTTTCTCTAATGATTTTCAAAAAATACAAGAAAAAAATGATAATTTCTTCCGAAAATTTTTAAATTTTAAGCAAAAAGTCATTGTAAGTCATTAGATGATGTAAATAATTTGGTCGATTTTTCATGTTTTTGTTGATTTTCTTGAAAATCATTTAGAGAAATCCTGTGTTTTTTTGCCCTAATAAAATTAGGAAAATCAACAAAAAAACAATAAAAGAATGACTAAAATAATTAAAAAGTAACAATAACATGCATAAATGACATAAAAAACAAGAAATTCTGATAAAAATTTAAATTTTCTCAAATCTATATTTTTTGAATAATGTGCCAATTGCAAAAGATTTTATTTGCTAAATGAAAAACAGTACCTTGTAAAAACAGTATTAGTGCGTAAGTACTATTGCATAAGTGAGTTCTTAACATAAGTACGACAACTGCAATACTAAGTTTTATACCTGCCTCTGTTGTCTTGCTTGATCATCTAATACCAATGGAATATACCATAACATACAAATTTTTCCAAATCTGAAAGGAAAAGCAGATTTCATAGCTCCATTTGCAACACATTTCACTGAATATGATGCTGTGTTAAAGTATTTACTAGTGGAATAAATTGACTTTAACATAATTTCTTCCCCAGTCTCTGTACTTGTAGATTTTACAGCTCTTGCACATTGTATGGCTCCGATGTTCCCAAATTTACAATTTTCACTTTAATTGATAATATGTAGATTAATCGGTGAGTCGTCAAATTTATTGCCACTGATGTGATCAACCACATACCCATCTTTGATTAGTCCAAAATAACATTTGAACACAAATCTGTGTGATAAATAATTTTTATTTCCTTTGGTATTAAATGCAAAATAACCAAATTTTTTTAACACTAACAACTGGGTTTTTTTTTTTCAGTCAGCAGTTCCTAATAATGCCATCATGCATTGCATGCGATAACTGCAGAACTCATTTACGCAATTTTTTTTACATGGAAAGGTATAACCACTCTTATGCCTATGGCAATGATGATCATATGATTAAAATTCCAATTTAATTACATATTTGCCTTAATTATAATATTATAATATGCAGGAATTTTCCACAATTGAGCCTGCCGCTGCTAGATTTGATCTTGAGAGACTACCAAAATATAAACTGTTTCTCGATGCAAGATCTAGATTTAGCGAATGCGGATATACTAAACATATCTGTGAAGCCTAGAAGGAATTTTGTGACAATAGTGTTGCTCATGTACGTTCGACATTCAGGATTTGAATGACTGTCTATGTGATGAATGATAACAAGGAAGAGAGATTATTTACTACTTTGATGTTCGATAATATATTATTTTAATAAAATTTATTGTTAAGACTGATGATGATGTTTGGTATATCTGAGACAAGCACAAATCCATCCAGAAGTCAGGGAATAATATTGTCCTTGGTGAAAATTCCAAAACAGGAATATTGACTGGAATTGACAAACCTTATTATGAGCGATTGTATCCAGTAACTGCAGGTGTGTATGCACTACATCCATTGAATGATAAACCTAATGTTGTGGATCTCAAACCTATGAAATTGTCATGGATAAACTGTGTAGCAGAGCGAGTTATAGAACAATTCATGAATGCGATACGGGTAAATGATGTAACAGATTTACAAAGTAAAAAATAAATACATGGGCAGAGAAAGTTAAAGATCCTGGGGCATCTATCAGCAATGTTGCTGAGCTAGGAAGGAAACTAAAATTTCCAATAACGGTGAAGACATTAACAGGAGAGATTTTGTACAAACCGAATATGAATCCAGAGGAGCTTCTAAAGACATTATTGATCATAATGCACATGCATGGACTGTAGCAATAACAATATTTCCATGAGATTGAATGATTAAATTTTATTACAGTGATGTATTCAATGTTATCGGTGATATCAGCAAAAGTGGTCTTGTTTCTGTTTGGCTGTTTCAGAGTTCAGTTTGTATGATCTAACGGTGATATTTATAGTACAGAATCTCTCCATGAGGAAATGAAAAATCTTGCCCAACACCTTGGATCTTATGATGTTGAACAATCACTACAAAATTGCTTTACCATTCCATCAGTCGCTGCTCATGCTGCTTAGGAAAAAATTTGTGGAAACCAACACGATTTGAATTTCTTGAAGATGTCCAGAGGCGATGTATTGAATATGGACGTGGTGGATTGTAGAATACTAAATAAGATTGCATCGATGTCATCTCGGTTGATAAGGTTGCGTGTTATCCTGGAACTTTTCTTGGGTATGGAGAATGTTGTGAATATTTTAAGAGATTTGGGCATCCTATGCATGAGATGACCAGAGGTGCGATAAAAAGATCACTTCAGATTTTGACTTAACCTGATTTGCCTGTATAGAGTCATTTGAGTTATTCTTGGATCTCCATCAGATTGTTTATGAGTGGTTTGGAAGACATTTTTCAGAAAAATGTTGGGCTCCAATAGTACTATTGATGTACATGATTGAATGCTGGAGTTTTAGTATCTTTATGCATAAGTGAAGCAATTATATCATACCGTGTGCAGAAACAAGTTTGGTTGTTAGAACCCGATGTATTCGAGGCTAATCCTGAAGATGACATTGTTAAGCACGATGAGAAACTTGCAAAAGATTTTGGCATAAAAATAATCAGTAAATTTACATAAGGAGTATCACATGGTCATAAACGAGCATGTACAAGATTGATTATGGATGATGCTGAACTAGATTTTATAGTTGCTGATAAGATGAAGACAAACTCATTTATAAACCAATGTAATATTTATTTAACAGACAAAACAAAATTAGGTACCATTGTGATCTATAGTGATGGCGAATCACCGCAGTTTACTAATTTAAGATCTTTAATGCTAGCATACATTTTGATAAATCTATTATCGATGATAAACAGATTTCCTTGTTGTGCAGTCAGTCGCGAATGATTCATTTTATATAAACAAGAAGTATGTGGATTTGTTAAAACCGATGCTCTGTAATGGTGAATGGGGAACATAGAGAATAAAACATGAAGATAATAATTAGTTATTCTGAATCTGCCGACATTGAAATTGTGGAGGCATACTTTCCTTTGGCATGACAATGTATCAAGAAACTGATGGTGATCTTGGAGAACTACAACATTGATCAGATTAAAACATTTTGATAGTCTTTGTCTCTTAATATCTCTAAGTACACATAAAGATGTGTTATAGCTTTTTGAAAGAATCTCCAAATTACAATGTTTTTTTTTTACATTACTAAAAAGTGTCACACTAAATGCAAATACCATGTTTAGGATATCAAGGATTAAGTGTGAAACTGCAGCATACATTTGTAACTTGTACCCATTTTAGAATCAAGCTAATACACCTAATACCTTTGTAATAAAACATGAAGTCATTTTCTTTACATGTTCTAGACTGACAGCAATCAAGCAAAATCAGGTATAGGTTATTTACAACTGATGCTTGCCAAATATTAAGTGATGTTGAACTTATTTTTAAATAAAAGTATGAATCTGCATCTACTCAATCAATGGCATGGTGGTTAAACTAAAATTTTACTTATCTCAACATGGAAAACATGGTCTGTCATGATAGTCTACTTGATGTTTTGGTAGACAATAACCTATCATGGACTGAACATATCTAACATATCAGTAAAAAAAGTCAATTCAAATTTATGGCTTCTCAGTACGATAAGACACTTTTTCCTGGAAAGGCACAGAAAACTATTTTATAACAGTTACATACAACCCTATTTAGTCTACTATAATACAGTATGGGGTAATTCAGATGATAAAAACTTAGCAAAGCTGGCACATCTCCAAAAAAGAGCATTTGAGTTAATATCAATCCAAAAAGAAAGCAAGGAAAATTTAGCTGGTAAGTTAAAAATATTGCCTATTAAAGACTGAATCTCTTTTGAGAAAAAGCCAAATTAATATGCAAGATATCCAATAATAGTGCTCCTGAATATTTACAATCACTATTCCAGTATAGGCTAATCGGAAATACTCCTCATCTGCGATCAGTGTCTACCAAACATTACAAAATTCCCAAACCAAATAAGGAATTATTTTAAAAAAAGTTTCCAATACTCTGGAACTTTGTTCTGGAATAGTATTCCTATTGAGATTAGAAATGCCCACTCAATTTCCTTTTCCCAAACCCAGTGTATCAAGTGGCTTCAGAGATGCAGCTTAAAAAAATAAATTCCCTTGAATGAGGGCCTCAAGGTAGATTACTTCTTAGCTAATTGTGTTACCCTCTTTAAATAAAGTAATAATAATAATAATAATAATAATAATAATAATAATAATAATAAAAATGATGACACCTAGATTACTGAAACCTTTCACTTAAAGCATGAAAACCTGTATGAAATAAAGGCATAAACCACAAAGAAACAAAGGGCAATGGTGTGCAACTACATCTTCTTGAGTTCCAAATCATGTCTTTTATTATATGTTTATCTAAGGAACTATGCATTAGAACATAAAATATTCATGGTTTTCACTTACTTTAATGTCAAGCATGCATCAAGTACAGTGGCTCTTTAGTAAAAGCTTAAACTGTGTTGTGGAGAAGTGTATCTTGTAATGGGGACACTGGGAGAGTCACTCTTGCACCTCACTCATCTCTAGGATGAATGCTTGGGAATTATTTTTCTGAACTCAAAATATATAGGTCTATATATTGTTACACCACTAATGGTAGTGGTTTTGTATATTTTAAAAGATATTTTGCATGCTACAATTATGCAAAGATGAAAATAATTACATGTTCTCTATGGCAGCAATAATGAAATAATGAGAGTTCATTTTTTTGTGTGGTTATCAATTTTAATTGTTTGGATTTGGATGACATTTTCATTGGTACTGAAATTTATGGATTATTTCTGCAGAAAATTATTGTTCATTACCTTTTTAAATTAGTAGTTTCAAGATTCACAAAATCATCAAAATCAACAAAAATTGATACACCATGAAAAATAGTAAATTTACAGTAGTATCAAAATCTAAATTTATGGTTAAGTAGAATGTGGGTTAATTTTTTGCACAGTTATCTGAAGTCATCTCCCTTGCCAATTATGTTCTTGCACTGTCCTTCTGTGCGTGCATTAAGCTTCAGAGAAAAAGCAATTCTCAGACATGGGCCCAAGTGCAAGTGGTTATAAAAATTTCACTTGCCTGACACACCATTTCCACTTGCCCAAAAGGGTCATATTTTATTGTAATTTGACAGGTTTTAACCAGTTGCTGTAATATATGAAATATATAAATACTGTTTTAGAATAATATATTCTACATTTAATTATCATTGAGAATAGTTATACATTATATTTTCTCCAGGCCCTGATATAAACCTGTATTAAGTACCAGAAGATTTTTTGCGTTACTTAAATGACAAAATCCTGAATCTCATTTTGTGCATTAAAATTAAGATTTCATTTCATTTAAATTAATGTGTTCAGGTTTGTTTTATCTACAATTTTTATCTTTTAATAATTAAACAATCGCTTTAAGTTTCATAATTCATCTTGTTTTGTGTTTAGTAGCATTTTCTCAGTGCAAGATAGGTTATACATGGTGGCCAGTATAAATGGTAGAGGAAAAACATGAGAAAGCCCCAGTAAGAACCACAGATCTTCGGGGAAACAACTGGCAAGCTTTCTCACATACTCACATTGGCTGAACCCAGACTCAAACAGAGGTGAGATGGCAGTGATTGGTAAAGGTTCATGTCACACTACAGTGGATACACGATAATTACAGAAGATTCCTAGTCCATATACTAATGAAATCGTCAGTATTCATCTTTGTGAGTTAATGGATTGAACATTATTCACATTTCATTAAGGATTAAAAATATTGTGTTATGAGCCACTTCCATAAGTTGCTAATTACCTACATTTGCCTCATTGTCAAACAGATAGCTGGGTACCACTTTACATGTTCATGCATTACACTGTATCAACAGGTGAGAGCATCTTATTATTATTAATGAAAGAATATCGAGTTGTAATTAAAGTCTAATGCTATGGAGAACATATATATATATATATATATATATATATATATATATATATATATATATATATATATATATATATATGCATATGCATAGATGGGCAGGAATATTTTGTTCCTGCATTATCATAAGACACAAGAAGAAAAGTCAGCAAGATGTAAGAAGTATCCAGTATTTTATTTCAGAATCAAATCTGTACTGGATATTTTAATTTCCTACTTAATACTAGATGCATTTCATTGTGCAGTAGCAAAAACTGATGTATTAATGAGATGCAAAGCAACAAGTTAAAAATATTGTTTTGGTACCACAAGAGAAAATATAACATAGGAAAAGAAAATTTCTTTTTATTATATACCAAACTTGTTCCAGAATTGAAGTTTCAAAGATGAAACTTGCTCATCAGCATGACATATTCACCCCAATCCCCTTTTCATAAATTTACATCATTTTCATAGGCTGATCATATAAACATATGTGACTGAAGAAAGTAGTTGGATTGGGTTGACCTAATCTTGTCACAGCAAATTACATTTGTTGTCATTTTGTAAACTATATAACTATCTGAAAACAATGCACAACTGATTCAGCAATGTATCACAGCAGGTTTATCATTGTTGTCAAGTAAGGGTAAATAGCTTCAAAAAGATGTGAGCGGCATCTGCTCACAATTCTTTTTTAAAGATGAATTTCTGTGACTGAAATATAAGAAAGTTTCTGTTTGTTTTGCCTCACAAAGTACTTTTTTTAGTTTGTGCAGATACAACTTTTGTAGGCACAAACAATCCAGTGTCATGTGGCATGATGGGAAATCTTATAATGTTACATGTGAAAATATAACTCAGGACATATTTTTCATGTGAAATTATATGAATGAAAAAAAAACAAACCTATTTTGCCAATAAGTCTAAATGTTTCACAGTTAAGTATGTAATAAAATCCTTGAATTTCATTTATTTTGCAATGAAGAATTTATGTATATTCTATTTACCCAAAGTAATCTTTGTGATTTATACGTTTTAGAGCATTTTCAGGTGACTGCCTTTGCATGTTTTTCGTCTTCAGATGGTAACAGAAAAATGTTGCTTTTAATATGTGTGTGTTTCTATTCCAAAGAATGCTGTATGTATGATACTATTGAACTCCACAGTAGGGTAATGAATAATTGAACATTTTGGATTTAACATATTTGATTTTAATTAAAGTAGATTAACTTTATAAAAGGAAATGTCCAATATTGTACATGCTGTATCAGAAGAACTAGTGATTGCAGAATTATTGCACTTGTAGTGGTTTATAAGTAAGCATGTCCCCAAATAAGGATGTTTCAGTCTGAATTTGCTTTAGGTTTTCTTTACATATTCATTGAAACTTATTTATAGAAACTGGGATTTGATGAATTTACTCCTTTAACTCTAGACTGATTTAAGTCCAAATGAGTTTTAAATTTATGTATTTTTCCTATGATTGGAAAATAATTTGTCTTCATTTGTCCTCAGGTGCTCATCAAAAATGGGTTATCCAGTATCTGTTTCATATGTTTTCATAATGTAGGAGTGGATTTGCCAGTGGTGAAGATAGTGGTAGAGGGAGGAGTTAACACAATGAAAACAGTTTGGAAATCAGTTGCTGCGGATATTCCAGTTCTGGTATTACAGGGGTCTGGTCGAGCAGCAGACTTTATCTCTTATGGATATCAACTGTCAAGAGATGTAAGCATGTAAGTCTTATTAGGGTGGTGTAATTGAAAGTAGACTGGATTCAATAGGGAAAAAATAACTTCCTGAATCAAAACATTCGTTTATTGACTGTATTATACAGACCAGTTGTGTGTGGCAACTTGTGGGACAAAATCTGATGGTTGAGATAGTTAGCTTACTATAGAAAATCTGGCAGCATTTGTTTTGCTTACAGAAGAATGCCATAAGGAATTTATGCAGTAAAGATTTTGTCTACTTTAAATGTCTGATATCTATTAAAGATTTTTAACTCTACATCAGTACCAAAATGCTTGTTGATTTACATGCAAGCAATTTACAGTGGATGTCAAACATGGTGTACACATTTAGAATATCTGTAATGCTGTCACAGCCAAAATTTATGTCCATCTTGTAAATTCCTAGACAGAGCAATCTTTACAATAGGCAAGTCTTAAACTCGGATACAAACAAATAGTTCAAAGGATCAAGTCAAGTTTGATATATCACCATTTTCTGAAAAATGTTTCCCCAAATTTAAATACAGTATATTGACCAAATAATAGGAGATGCTGTTAAATGTTTTTTTGTAATTGAATTAATTCTACTTTGTTTGGGAATGTAGTTTATAGCAGATGACACTGAAAAATCTATATTTTTGCATATTTTTCCAAGTGACTTTAGTTTATTTCCTACAAAGCATTGTGGGTATGACAGTTTCTATGCTGTACTCTAGTTACTTTGTCTCCTAAGATGAACAGAATGGCTTTTAAAGAATAAGCTGATACATAGATGCCAGCCATTCAGATTTTGGAAGAATCATTCCTATTTTGAACCTCAGATTATGTTATTGATCACTTCATCAGATTGTAATTCTCCAGTCAGATAAAATGTTACATAAACAAACCACAACTTAAAGAGCTACATTAATGAAATGCTTGCAATGCTTATCTGTGTTTATAATGTTTACTTAAGTGCATTTATCACAAAAGCGGTTGAAAATTGACCAATCAGAAATCATGTCAGTATAGCTCTCTCATTCACTTGAGAAAGTTTATGATGCTAGAAAAGAAAGTCCATGATATCCAAGTGAGAAAACAGTATGTGTGTTAGAGAAATTCAAAATGGGATAGATGCAAAGCATCAGTGTTGGAAGAGCAGCATGTTGCAGCCAAGAAGAACTGTGAGCAGTTAGGTGTAATATTTGTAAAAAAAATTGTCATATGCAGATTTTTATTGTTCCTACTTTTATAGTCATATTCAAAGCTTTTAATGCTGGCATTCCTATTTCACATCATTTGGGGATGGCATTTCCAGTGATATCAATCATACTTAATACCTTGTAGAAAATTCACATCCATGACTTGCCAAACAGTGCTGTTTACCTCCCCATGCTGCTAGCAGGTTTAACAAGTTTTGAGCTTTTATGCCCTGTACCTCCTGAAATCCTGTGTTATCTCACTGCCTTTCAACCACCTAAATAGAAATTGGGTTTTATTTATGATTCTATGACAGATGGGATACATTATGGATTTTTATTTTTTGTTGTTTCAACCAGCTTTAGTGAAAGATGACAATGAAATGTCCTAAATTTAAGAAATTCAAACCAGATAGCATGCACATGATGCATGCCTTGCTTGCACTAGATGTACTTCATCACTGACATGCAGACTGTGGCTGCATTATGGTTGGAAGATATGTAGTCAACCATTCTGTTTAAGCTTTTTTACTCTTGCCATTGATTTGCCATCCAATCACCCCAACAAACAGCCTACCAGTGGGTGCAGGTGCCAGACATCTGCAGTTCAACTTTGGTAGAGTAGCTGTATTTCCACAACATGAGTGTATGATCCAGGTAGTTTCAGATTTCAATTATCCAATCCCCTCCTTTTCCTCCTCTCCTCTGAAGATGGCTGTCCTGTCAGATTCAAGGGTGATGAAATTGTACAGCAGGATAGCTGGTCACTAATCAACAAGCAGTTGGTTGAGATTGTTCAAAATCTACAACATCTGGGGTTTTATCCCAGGTGAAAAGCCAACAGCAAGATCAGATCAATCATAGATCTGCCAAAATACAAATTCAAGATGAAGATGACACATTTCATTCCTACTCTGTATCAGATAGAGCAAATTTGCTATCAGTCTTGATCTGACAATGGATGCTTTCATGTACCTGTCCATCACCATTACTAAAAATATTTTTGCTTTGCATACCAAGAGAATATTTATCTGTTTCAAGTTCTTCTATTTGGTCTAAGCATAAACCCATGGGCCCTTGCAAAATCATGGACCATGTCCTGTTCCAGTCTGCTTCCTCTGCTGTAATGGCAGCTTAATTGGATGACATTCTCTAAAACATATGATAAGTTCTATTTATATTAAGAGCAGAAACCACTTTTGTATCCCTTCTGAGTTATCTTGGCTTTCTAGTGACCTGGGGGATTGTCTGACCATCAGCCAACTGACCATTTTGTCCATTTTGGTATATAGTTTGTCATCAATGTCAATATTGTATGACTTCCTCACATTTGAATGTTATGGATCTTTGAATTTGTAGAGCCTATTTGCAACAGGAACTAGGTTACATCGTGGTTTGTACAGCTGCCCATATTATTCACTGTGATAGCATATATGATCACATTGAGTTGTTTTCTCATGTGCTTCACACAGATGACTTTGCTTGACCAATGGCACAGTTGATTCAGTAAAGAAAAACAGGATCACAAATGAGGTTCTATCATTCCAGTGTCATTGATGCAACCCAGTTTGGTTCATGACAGTAGTTCTTTGGAAAGGCCCAGCTGAAAGTTACAGTATGGTTGGGGAGTCAACCTGTTGCTGTGCTTTGATGTGGTTAGTGGCAAGTGGAAGCTGAAGGAAATGCCTCTTCACATTAACCATCTGTAAGTTAAGGCTATAATTAATGTCATTTAGTTCTGGGAGGATTGTTCTACAGGAAAAGAGTTAAAATTGTGTCAGGTAACTTGATGTTGGTGACTTGCCTCTAAACACGGAGAACACAAATCATCTGATTTGAGCATTCTGGTTTTAAGTTGGCACATTCACAGTCATACTACATCCTGGCTGACTCTGTGTCAAGAAAGGGTCAGATAATTCATACCAGATGGTCCATCCATCTTTCATTGAATTTTGAACCTTTGATGGTGTCCAATGAATAACCTTTTTTTAAAAAGGTTGAATCACAGATTAACCACCTTCATCTCTCAAGTTCTGGATCCAGGTATTTGGGTTGTGGCAGCACATTCAGTTGGTTGTGAAAGGTTTAGAGACTTGGCCTATACATCCAGTCTTGATACAGTAAATGATACAGAAGTTAATGTGTTAGAAATACAAGCTCATTTTGATAGCCCCTCAGATGGGACAGTCCTAGGTCAAACAGTTCACTTAACTTGTCAGTAGATTTGCCCTGGATGATTATGTTGAAGCCAAATCTAAAATAATCACAGTCACAGGTGTTCTATCTTTCTTTGCACTGTGTACTCCATCATGTCTAGCTTTTGTCATCAGTGGGCAGTAAGAGAGTCATCCTTCTCTTTGATAGACATTCCAAGATAAGTGACCATGCAAAATCCTGTCTGTACCTGCTAGCATTACTTGAAAGCACACAAAGAAAAGTTACTGAGCAGGAAAATTGCTGTTTCTTCAGGTGAATGTCTGGCAAGAGGATATTATCCTTCAAGCCATATCATGCATTGTGGCTGAAGGGGTTGTACACTTAGCGTACTCTGAATCAACATTCTAGATTTTTGTTTTGCAAGGATTAAGCTTTGCAGAGACAAAATTGTAACCTGATGGGTCCATTGGCAGCTGCCCAGATGACAGCAAGTCCCAATTACAGTCAACACAGCCTCTTTTGGGCATAGGCAGCAGCAAAACTGTTTTGCTGCCTTCACCTTAAAAGGTTTGTTGGTAAGATTTTAGTAAACACATTCTAGCTGGGCACAGTTGTTACTGTTTATGTAACTGTTGCCTTTGCTTTTAAGTTAGGAGAGCAGGCAATCTTATCAAGTTTGCTAGAATTAGAATTATTTCCCTTTTTGTCTTGTAGTTTTATGAAGCATATAACAGTCTTGCAAGCACAAATAGTTTTACAGCTTTTAGCTCACTATCTGTTAGGTAAAGTGAGCTTATGGGATGTTCTTCATAGTGTTTTGTCTGTCATCTGACATTATTCTTTCAACATTGTTTTTTTCTGCTTGTTAAAAACCAGTCAACAGAATTTTACCAAATTTGATGCTGATCCAATGTCCAATATGGCCACCACAGCAGCTGCTGTGTCAAAAATTGTGTTATTACTCCTACATACATGCCAACCATTACACATTCAGCATAATCACTAAATTATGCCTTATGCATAAACATATTTGGATTACACTTTTTGGTATATCCTCCTTCAAAAAAATGAATAACTTGTTTTGTCATTTTTATTAACATCCCACTAATTGCACTGAACTTATTCTAGAAAAGATGGCTTATATGTAACTATGACTATAAGTACACTTGTCCATAGACTAGAATGCACTTTCCTGATGGTATTGTGTTCTATTTATTGCAGCTGCCCTATTTCCAAGAAACATGCTGGCTTGTACTTTCAAACTTTTGACCTCGGTTTTTATTTATAGCAGCTATCTGGCTTAGTTAGGAGAGAAAAGACTGGTTTTCTAAATTGTATTCTGTGCTCGCAAATTCTTTGTTACAAATCATATTATTTACAGATCCATTTTATAGGTATGTGGCGCTGAAAGTCAAGTCAGATTTGCTCTAGTTAATGCATATTTTATAGCAAAAATGTTTGTCAAATGATTTCATAGATGGATTAGAAAAAGACAAAAAACTGATTCAATGATGAATACACAATTTACACAATACAGCATTCAATTCATGCCAATTACAGGCTGTGTGGAAATGAATTTGGTCATTGGGGTAAAACAAAGTAACCATCAATTAGCTTGTTTTACTAACTCCAATACTAAGGTAACTTCTTATTTCAGCATAACTAAATTGTGGACATAAATTTTATAAATGCAGGTATGTGATTTACCAAGTTCTTAATATAGAACACGGACTACCCCTAGCTGTAGAAGACAGCATTGGTTCTTTGTTCAAATGGATGCTTCCTGATGGCAAAATTGCAGTAAATATGCAATGCAAGAACAAATTCATCTAATATTGTTAGGTGTTTAGCAGAAGGTACATCACTTAAAATTGCAGAAGCTATGAAACTTGGGCCCTTTATTATTGCAACAGACAGGAGCAGTAATTATGATGACAAAACGTTGTACCCAGTCTGTGTAAGAGACTGACAATGAAAAGGGCAGCGGTCTTCCTTACCAGGGGTTGGAAAGTCATATCAGCAGTGGGTTTTCATCAGAAGACTTCTTATGATGCAGAATTATGCCAGATTGACATCGTCACCAGAATGGCTAGCTTTAAAATCATGCTATTACTACTCACTCTTATTGGCAAGTCATATCAACATTGAGTGTACATTAGGTACTAGCAAGATTGTATTTTAATCCCTATCATGTTTTCCTTTTTTATTAATTATTTGATTACACAGCTGAAGTTTGAATGCAACAGAGGCACATTTATCTCAGAAGATAATGTTAATATTTGAGCAATATTTCATGCTATGATGTTGCTAATTGTGCAAATACAGTACAGCTACTTCACCAAATAAATGTTATTGAATGTTTCTGTGATAAAACTGGTATAAAAGTCATTGTTTTCAGAAATGAGGGATATCTCAAACAAAAGAAGGTGCAATTTTTAAAGAAAGTCATATTGAATGTGTGTCTTATTACAAGTACATAGATTTATTTTTCACTTCAAAGTTTGTTCTGATGAAAGCTGTTTTAATGTAGAGGATGCATTTAAAATTTTTGATTCTGTAAAAAAACTTATTGCTTACTGTGGGTCAGAAATTTGGGATATGAATTTAGTAGAGATATTGAAATTGTGCAATACAATTTTTGCAAACAGTATTTAGGTGTTCCTAAATCTATACCAATAATGTGATTGTGATAGGGAAGTGTGGAAGATACCCACTTTGTACCTCATATTTTTATGCTGCATTAAATACTGTTGAAGGTTGTAAGAATGGCTTCAACTTGATACCAATGTTATTTAATGTTGAAAAGATTAGATGAAACTGTGTCACCTGATCTATCAAAGTTACAGATATTATTTTATTTCGGTCTTGGGTATGTTTGGCTAAATCAAGATGTTGGAGATGGAAACAATTTTTTGCACTATTTTGTAAAGAATTAGGGATTCAGCTCAACAAAACTGGCAAAATGATGTTAACAATTGGCATAAATGTGGGTACTTAGTATAGCATGTATAAAACCAAATTAGGACAGGAAAAATGCCTCTCATGTGGATTAACATATTTTCTTAGGCTACATTTTGATGCTCAGCACATACACTGAAAATAGAGACAGGTAGGCATAGTAGGATTGGGAGAAATAATAAATATTGTGAACTGTGTCTGAAAAATAAAGTTTATTTGGTAGAAGATGAAATCCATTTTGTTTGTGTTTGTACAGCTTACAACCATTTAAGAAAGAGATACTTTATTGAAGTTTATTAACACTTTCCATCTGTAGAAAAATTTGTTTCCCTAATGAGTCGTAGTAATATATTAATTACAAGGAATCTTTCTTACTACATCAATTTTGCTTTACGTCTTAGACAATCTTTCATAACTCAGATGAATGGTAAATAATATACTTAGACTTAGTAACATCTTTATAAAATAATGCATTGATTATTGGAAATTATGTATCTATACTCATGATGAACACCATATTTAACTCCTTTAAATCATGGCGCACATTATATTTACTTGTATTTTGTAATATGGGCTGGTGTCCTAAATTACTGAATAAAGTATTATTATTATTATTATTATTATTATTATTATTATTATTATTATTATTATTATTATTATTATTATTATTATTATTATTAATGTTATTATTATTATTATCAATATGATGCATAAATTATTATTATTATTATTATTATTATTATTATTATTATTATTATTATTATTATTATTATTATTATTATTATTATCAACTTGGTGTTTCCACTATAAAACATCTTAAAGTGTCAGCTGGGTCTTAAATGAAAGTTGTGGTGATCTGACATCCAGTATTGTTACTCCAATGGCTAACTTGAATATCATGTTAGTAATACTCCTTCTAGATGAAAGTCATATCAACATGGTCTTTCCAAAGGAAAACTTTGTATTGTGTCTAGCTGGTTTTAAATGAAAATTGTGACAACCCAACATCCATTATACCCACCACAGCAGCCATCTTAAAAATCTTGTTAAGATTTATCCTGGATAAAAGTTCTTGATGGCTGGTTACATCCAGTATTGACATTAGCTTGAAACCTTATTAGAGCTTCTCCTAAATGAAAACTATACTGACACAGGATTTTCACCTATAGACTTATTATCATATCAAGTTGGTTCTGAACTTCAAATATGCCAATCTGACCTCTGGTGTGGCCACCATACCAGCCATCTTAAGAATCTTCTTGTATTTGTGTCTACTACATACATAGTCATATCAGCATGGGTTTTCAGGAGAAGGTTCTAGCTGATCCTAAATGAAAATGATGCCAGACTGACATTGAACATGGCCATCTAGATAATTCTTGTTATTGAACCTTCTCGTAATTGCCAGAAAGACATCCGATGTGGCTACCATAATGGATGTAGTTACTGAAAATTGTTATTAATTCACCTGATTAAATGGTTTATATTGATTTATAGTTTTTATCAAAAATGTTCTAAGGGTGTCCAGTTTGTTTTAAGTTAAAAATAGTGCCAATCTTACATGCACTAGGACCACCACATTAGCTAACTGAAAATTGTATCACTTCAGAATATCAGACATGGTTTCAACACACAGAAGTATAATGAAGAATGATCTATCTTGTATTCCTTGAGGTTATTTTTTGACAGTAAAACATTCCCTTTAGGTTACTCTGGTTTTAATTTATTGCTCTTTCTTGACTTTTAGATTTGATCTCTTTGAAATATAGTCTGTATAATGATCATCATCATAAGATACAAATCATGACAGATATTTGTACCACTGTACTTGCTCTTGTTTTCTTCAGATTTATGCCTTTTTGTGACTACAGACTTATCACCATCATGGGATAGAGGTGGGAGGGGTGAGGATATATGCACAAGAGCAAATTGCTCATCATTCCTCAAACTTATATTTTATTTCATAATCTGGTGCTTAATTGTTGTAGTGTTGTTTTTTGATGTAGGGGCATACAAAATTACCTTTAACTGTCACTGCAGTTAAGTTTACATTTTAAGCCAGTTTTCAGGCACTAGTTGTGCATTTATGTTCCATAAATATTTGTTTTAAAAATTTTGTTTAAGCACAAACTTAAAGATGTATCTCCCAGACTCGTGTGAGAAGTACTTAGGACAAAGATATTATTCGCCACTAAATGTAGCACTGGTGTTGATTTGAATTTTGCCTTGAATTTCTGGTTTGAAAATGCTGACCATTGTAGTTGCTAACAACTTGATGTTGTCTTATGTAACTACTTTTGTTCTTTATATGATATTGTCTATCATATACTATGTAGTTCAAGATTGACTTTCATTAAAGTCTTCATATCTATGATGTATGTTTCTGTGTGTGTGCATGTATATTATATATATATATGTATATATATATATATATGTATATATATATATATATTGACATTTGCGATAATTATTTTATATTACTATTATATTTGAGAATAAAATTCATATTTACAATAGAATCTGTTGTTTATTCTTATTCATGTTTATTTCCAGTTTACCTAAAGACTTTTATGCAAAGTTGAAGAAAAAGGCAGAAAATATATTTCAGTGGGAGGAAAAGGACAGCAAGGAACAAATTGAAGAATGTGTTCAGGAACTGAAAAATATACTTTCCAAGGAAAGATTGGTATACAAATTTCTGTTCTTATTTTTGTATCTGTGTGTACAATAAGTTTTATGTATTTGTAAATGTGCAGTTTCATGAAATCCTTCTTACAGTAAAAACTTGTTTATATGACTTTGGATGCTGCAGATTTGTTGTTGTTGTTGCTGTGGGGTTTAATACCATTTTTCAGCACACAATAGGCAATACATGGCGGCAAGTATTAATGGTGGAGGAAGAAACCGAAATCCCCAGAAAGAACCACTGATCCAGGAGAAGCTACTGGCAAGCTTTCTCACATATCCACATTTGCCTAATCTTTGACTCTAACCCACACAGACAGAGGTGAGATGGCAGTGATCCATAATGGACAGCGCTTTAGACCACTTGGCAAGTCGGGGTCCCACTTCAGATTTGTACCTTATCAATAAACTTGGGCACTGAAAAAATATTTTCATTGCTAAAAAGCTTTGAAGGTGTCTGCAGAGGCTATTCATTGGCTAGAATCTAAATGTACAAGACTGTCATTCCCAATCAGTGCTGGGATGATCCCATCTCAAGTAGAATCAGTGCCAAGCTGATCCCAGCTCAAGTATAATTGGTGGTATGGCTGATCCCAGCATTAAAGTCTATTGTAGGCTGATCCTAGCTTCTGAAGACTGTGCTAGGATGATCTCAACTTAAGTATACTAAGTGTTAGGCTGATTCCAGCATAGTAGTATATTCTGGGCTGTATCCTGCATAGTAGTGTATTCTGGGCTGATCCCATCTAAATCCATTGTCTGTACCTATGAAAAGCCAGAGAATTGACTGATTACCCAGTACTTTAAATGATCAAGCAATCTTATGTAAGATTATCTACTTTGGTTGGCTCTTTGAATTCAGCTGCCAATGCCAACCAACAAAGGAAAAGTTCTTATCATACCTACCTGCTAACCTCATGTGATCCTCAAACTATCCTCATGAAGGCAGTAAGTAAAGAGGCTAATTATAGCCTTTGCATAATTCCTCCCTAATGTTCATTATTAGTTAGACAAAGCCCATTGTAAAACAGGTATTATGTACATAAAAATAACTCATGATCATCTAGTTGTGCATAAAGTGAAATTATTAAATTATCATTTTTGATTGCAGAATTTTATAAATTCAGTCCCACGAAAATGGATATGTATGTTTTTATCAGTTTTTTTTCTTTTTGGCTTCTTGGCATTTTTTTATACCACAGCCAAAAAACATGAAAAATGTTTTGTCAGATGTTTCTCTTAAATGTCTTAAATGACAGAACAATTTAAACACAGTTGTAATAAAATGCTTCAAATAATTATCTTAAATCAGACAGTCACTGTCTTTTATTTATTAATAATAATCAAAAATAATTTGGCTTAAGTCTAACTAGCATCACAGACCCTTATATCCACCCAGCATACTTTATATACATGCTTATAAGTCCACTTTATTTACTGAAAATTAGAGAGTAGGGGTTGCATTATAAGAATAACATACAAAGAAATGGGAAAAAATGATAAAACTATGGATAATGTTTGAAACTCTAAATGTGTGCAGTAAACAAAAATACTGTCTGTCAGTGTTGTTTACTGTTGGTGTTTAGTAGCAAGTATATTGCTTTCATTTTCATTCAGGTTTTAATAACTTGTATTTCTATTAATATTTGTGTTTTACTTTATAAACAATATGTTTGTTGCAATAAAAGCTTTGACAGTCCTTTTCATTGAAATGTGAGTTTCATACATGTACTTGTTTGGTACCATATACAGTTCTACAACTTCCTGTGCATTTTTGACCTTAATCTCTTAGCATGAAAATGAAGCACCCTCTCTGTTTTCCCACATGACAACATTAGATCAAGCAGTGAATGCCAAGTAACAGATGTGGTTATTTAAGCACCTGTTTATTTGCATCCATTAATAGTTTTTACAAGACTGTATGATTAAAATGTTGCTGACAGAACCCATGCTCATTCTCTACATAAGCACCAACATGACAGTGAAGCAGAGGAAATGGTCTGATGATATTTATGATGATTAGATGATGGAGGATTTCAGAACTTTATCAGACAATGAGGATGAATTCTGTACTTTATGCTTGATGACATTAGGTAGTGTCATTGATATGATACTTATAATCACAAATATGTGGGCTTTGTTTATTTGGAAGATGTGTGGAATTAGCATAACAGGATATTGTGAAATGGATCATTCAGAACTGCTATTTTTATACTATGAGCTATAATTGATTTCATGGATTGATCTTGTAAATAGATTTAAAATGTCAAGCAGTTTGTATTTTAATAGATTTAATTAGGACAAATTGTAAGTTCTAAATTTATTTGTGACATAATTCCACTGAATAATATAATATAATTCTTTTGTAGTGTTTTTTCTAAGTATTTATCCAGTTTGGTTTGTTTATTTTTCCAGAGTACAACTCTGACTCATGACGACAAGTCACCTCATGAGATGTATTTGACTTGTAAAATACACTCTGACTTATATAAGGGTCAAGGAGAAAATAGCTTTTTGTAGCTCAAACAAGAAGGGCTTAACTTATAATCAAGTCAATTTACAAACAAGTATATACAGTAAGCAAGGCACATCATGTTATGAAGTCTATTTTTGTCTCCTATTATTTCATGCATTTAAACATTTGCTTGTCCTTTAATATTACAGACTTTAATTGAATTGTTGGATTGCCAGTTGCCACTTGTTATGAATTGTGACTAATGATTTTTTCTAGCTACTGGTTTACTAGCATTCCTAAAGCATGTGCCAGTTACAAAGCTTGTACCCACATGACTATACATGTCTTCAGTCAATAAAATATTTCCATGACCTCTTTATAACATCACTGTCAAAGTTAATAGTATGTCATCTTCAGAGAATACCTAATAACTTGCTCTTTTTTGTTTTTGTCTAGAAGTGTAGAAAACGTCATTCAGATTATTGAGAGAGGTTTTCTCTAAATTTTGCATTTTCTATCTCCCTCCAGACAAAAAACACAGTTAAATGCAGTTTTTGATATATGTAATGTCTGTAACATTTAAACCTTACATTTTTCTCTAGATAGCAAATGTAAATCTTTATATCTCACATATACACACATAAACAGTGAGGTCCTTGACACCTGCAAAGTATACATCTTAAATATTAATTGTTATTCTAAAATTTTATACTAAAGTTATTTTACCAATGTCTGTAATTTCTGATTGTTGAGTAACCTGCTTTTTAGTTATCTTTGCAAAACTTGCAGATGAAAAGTTTAATTACTTTATACAGTGCCAGATAATGGCACTAAACTGGGTCAGGAAAAGCATTTGCCAGGTCTAATCATTTCAAGTGCAGAGGGTTAGTTGAGATCTTTGTAGAACTTTTTTAGTTCAAATTGCTGAAAAACTTTTAAAAAAAACAAACATCATCTGATTACTAAAACTCAAAAAGATTTGTGCTAAAAGGCTCCTTAACAATATGAAGTTTGAAATTCCTGAAATCATTCTTGAATTTGTGTATAATTACATTTTAAAAAATTAACAATTATAAAGCTAAAGAACTTGATTTGATTGAACCAAGGCTATTAAAGGCCCCTGCATCTGTTATATATTCATTTGAATGAAAAAATATTAAAATTTTTCAAGATGTCAGTTGGTTTAACAGTATAAATGCTCTCAGGTTTGAGGGACAAAATTTGTTTTCTAATTTCCTTCACCAAACTCTGTAAAAACTCTCCTTATAGCTATTAGGTTATTTCTGTTTTTAGGGGCCCAGGGTGGCCGAGTGCTCTAAAGCGCTGATGGTTATGTTCCCTGCCATCTCACCTCTGTATGCGTGAGTTCGAGTACAGACTCGGCTAACGTGGGTAAGTGAGAAAGCCTGCCAGTAGCTTTTCTTGGGTAGGTGTTTCTTCAAGGGGTTTTCCAGGGTCCTTCCTCCACCATTAATACTGGCCGCCATGTATAGCCTATCTTGTGCTGAAAAATGGCATAAAACCCTATAATAATAGCAACAACAACAAATTTCTGTTTTTATCCAGCACTTTTTTTGCAGTGTGCTTGTTTCATGTCATTTTATGAACTTTATTCAATATTCAGCTTGATTCCTACAGATTTTTAGATGGTCTATTTGCTTTATTGTATCCAAAATTTCAGTGGAGATTCAGCTTGGCTCAGGTGATCTTTCTTTTTCCTGTGTATTTTTAAAGAGGCGTGTTTTTTTTTTAATGTTTCTATGAAAAAGTGCATTTAGGTACCTAAAATATCATTAATATCTTCAAAGATTTGGACTGTATTCCATGGAATCTGTTTCAGATCTTCCAGGAATTAAAACTATCGAAAATTTGAAAAAATCCATAAGTAATGGATTAATGGATATTATTTTTCTCTGATTTGCCATTGACAATTCATGTTAGAAAAAGTGCAAAGTAGTCACATAAACCAGTACTGGAAACCATTACTTCCAAAATGTTTTCTTTTGTATTGGTATAAATATGGTCTATAGGTATTTAAATGAAAAAGGACAAAGTCTATGGAATTGTCCCATTTCTTTTACTGCTTCTGATTAATTTGTCCTTTATAAATTAAATTTTGACTGTTTTTGGATCTTAACTTGACAACATATTAACTCTTTAACCCCTAGCGCTGCAATTACAGGGCAGGAGGTGGTAGCCTACTTCTGAGCTCTGAAACGTTTAGGTCATGTTATTATTGTTATTATTATGACTTTATTTAAAGAGGGTAACTCAATTAGCTAAGAACTAATCTACATTGAGGCCTTCATTCAAAGGAATTTATTTATTTTTGCTGCATCTGTGAATCCATTGTATATACTGGGTTTGGAAAGAGGAAATAGAGTGGGCATTTCTAATCTCAACTGGAATATTATTCCAGAACAAAGTTCCAGAGTATTGGAAACTTTTTTAAAATAATTTCTTATTTGGTTTGGGAATTTTGTAATGTTTGGTAGACATTGATCGCAGGTGGGGAGTATTTCCAGGTAGCCTATACTTGAATCGTGATTGTAAATATTCAGGAGCATTATTATTGGCTATCCTGTACAATAATTTGGCTTTTCTTAAACAGATTCGGTCTTTAATAGGTAGTATTTTTAACTTACCAACTAAATTTTCCATGCTTTCTTTCTGGATTGATATTAACTCAAAAGCTCTTTTTTGGAGATGTGCCAGCTTTGCTAAGTTTTTATCATTTAAATTACACAATAAAGTTGGTTGTATTATAAAAAGGAGACAGATGTAGCTTTATGATGTCAATAATATGGATGTTCTAGTTGCACTACAAAATACAGAGGGGAAAAACGTCACTTTTTGGACCTGAGTTTTTTCCAGCCAAAATGCGCTCAAGGTCGTGATCCTGTTTTGTGTCTGAATTTTAGACTTTTTGGCCTCAGATCTAAGACAGACCAGTCTGAGTTGCACACAAACATGTGAACCTTTGCAAAAGGTTGGATAAGATGGGCATATAGAATGAAGAGTGGTCTTAGCACGAAAATGATGAGGCCTTTAAGCAACAAAAAAAATGAAGTCCAAAAAATGAAGTCTGATTTTTACCTTTCTGCTCATGCTCAGGCGAAAGATCCAAAGAAAATTGATGTTTCTGACACAAATAGGCATTAAGTTAACTAAAAATCTCTTCTAAGTCGATGTATTATAATATGTTCAGAAATATCTCCCAAAATCGATTTCCTACTTGCATTTCAGGCGAAAACTACAAAAACCTCCCGGGGTTAATGGGTTAAATGTAATTTCTTATTTAACACAATTCCTTGTTACAAAGCTTAGGATTATGTTGTTTGATGCTTCCCATTTGTGCATGGTGTTACTGAATATTTATCACTCACTTTTTTTTACAAATGTTTACTAAGGATACAGTTGCTTGATAATAAGCCTAGTCCTGATGGTTGACACAACTAAGTTTTATAATGGGATAAATATTGCATCTTATTTGGCCAGACCTTGTTAATATTGAGAATTACTAATTCATATGCAACTCGTGTATGTCTCAGAAATGCTCAAACTCTTTTGTTTGATCTTTGATATCTTAGTCTTTTTTCTTTATTTCCTCCATTACCATCCCAGCAAGAAGTTCAGATCAAGGAATTTGTACTGTTTTATGTGTTGTTTAGGTCCAAGCAGGTGCCTATTTAACTAATACAAGAAAAATTTTATTTTAGAACATCATTAATTGCATTTATATAATGTATATATGTGCAGTCTGTGTTAGGGTAAAGTTTTATGAAAATGGTACTTAGTAAGATGTATTTCACAGAGGATAATGCATTAATATCCAATGCAGTTTATTAAAGTGTGGGGATAGTGATTGTGCCATATGGTTGTCTGTCCATCTGTATGTTTGCAGATCTCTAAATATAATAATTGGGTCATGGTTTTATCCAGCTTGGGGATGACAGGAAGAAGGTGAGGGTATGTGAGGAGACATAGAAGAAGTATGTAATAAAACTTCTAAGGGTGTACTATGGTGGGCTATTGAAGTATCTCTAGTTTTTATTCAAGTGCTTACCAGTTGCATACTAATATTAGAGATATTGTTGCAAAAAGATTGATGATATCTATTATTTTTTCCAGATTAATGTTTTCAATCTGAATGAAGCAGATACACAAGACATTGACAGAGCCATACTGTATGCTCTTCTGAAAGGTAATTAATGTTTTAATAATAGTAATACAGTGAATTCTTTTATTGTATTGCATGTTCTTTGCTTTAGTTCCAGTCTATGCAGATTACATTCCCTGTGAGTTGTTAATTAGAGATATAGAATTAGAAAAATAAATATGATCCTAGTATGATACCTTAGTTTCATTTATTGAGAATATTGTCTTTCAGCCGGGGCAGAAGTGACCTTAATCTTCATCATCAGTGTAAAACCCCTTTGCATTTTCAGGAGTCCATTGCACATTCAGATTTATGGAAGTGGCCAGATCCCATAAGGGTGGGATGGGCTTCTTTCCATAACTGTTTGGGAATTATGTTCAGCAAGAGTAGGATTACATACACTTCCTGGTAAAAGGAACGTGTCAGCTCACATCAAGGAGAGATTCTTTGCATACTCTGGCTGAGAAAAGTCACTAACATCTGACAGTGATTCCTGTCTTCCTGGTACAATGGAAGAACAGGTTTCATCTTACTCTGGTAGATATGGTGACAGATTGAGGGAAGATTGCTCATGACATTGAAGTTATAGACAATCAGATCTTCATTGCTTGTTAAATCTTTTATCATTGGTCAGTTACTGGTCACTGATTAAAATGATTCATACAAGTAGCCCAGTAATTATTCAGACAGTACCAGCTGTCAGGCCTGGAGATTAGGCACTGGGTACCAAGCACTGGTAATATATTTACCATTCACTAGGTCTTTATAACTGGTCAATAGTTAAATACACTAGTACTGGTTGCCAGACCAGAGAACATGGCTGGTAGACATGTTCAGTCTAAGGTGGGGAGAACTGTACATTTTTAAACCTTTGAGCTTCTAATTTATTATTTGTTGGTTCTTATAAGGAAAAAAATATAAAAACTATTTTTATCATCATAGAAGAAAAAAATCATTTGGAAATAATTTGTCAGTGACCTAATCATATCATTGATCTAATTGTTTCACCAAATTATATTTTACACTTGCCTGTATGTGGATTGCGCTTTATTTGTACAATAATAGATCAAAGTAAATACAAAATTGGTTTTGTTCTTTTTTTTTAATTATCTCTTTAATTCCACTCGTATAAATTTGAAAATATTCTTAAAAAGAGAGCTGTGTAAAAATAGCTTAAGAGTACTTTTCCATTTTTGCTGTGTATAACAACTGTATATAACCCATTTCCACAAACATAGTCTTCTTCACTTCTTCAAAGATTCGTTATATTGATAAGCTAGTTAGTTAGCAGCCTTTAAAGAAAAGGGCAATCATGCTTTATGGTGTGAGTGTGGATGTTATATGATGGAAAATATTAGAGCAGGTAGATCGTTTCAAACTTCAAAACATGTCAGATCAGATAAATTGACACTGCTTTACAAACATTAGAAGAAGTATATAAGAGTAGTTTAATACAGCACATGATCATGCTCACTGTAAAATTCCAGTTTACGATGATTCAGTGAAAGTTACGTAGACTACTTAAAGTGGGTGCTGGATATAAATAATTTTTCAGTATTTTGAGTTTGTATTCTGATGATAATCCATGTGGATTTTGACCATTGTGACAAGAATATTGACCAGCTGCAGAACCAGGTTAGTAGCAAGAATAGATGTATCTTTTTCATATATGCTCTAATTCTGGCATGTAATATATAGGTTACATTTTTTATGCCAAAATTATGCTTTTATCCACTTATAATTGCAATAATTATGCTTATATTATGTGGGGATGTGTTGGCATGTATGCCTAAGCTTAGCACTGATTGGTTCTGCCAAAAATACTTAAGGCTGTTCCATTTAAACATATATGGTACCCGGGGAAGGCAGTTTTTAAAAAATATATGCCAGGGCATTTTGATTTCACAGAGTTCATATTAAAATGATAAGAACATTCTAATGTGCCCTAGACAAATTAGCACATGCCTGATATCATAGAGCATATGTTCTAATATTTGTTTGTTTCCTTTTTTGTTTCTGCACAATAACTCTAGTTCTGCACCATTTTCAGTTATCATACTCTATGGATGGTTTGCATTTGAGTAAGACAAGAAACCTATTGATTTTAGGTTAACAGGTTTAGCATCAGTGTTTTTTTCTGGCTGGAGGAAGATAAATAGTTTAGACATACTGGTTTGACTTTGTCACTATTTGTAACTTTGAAACTTTTTGGATTGCTTGCACTTTAGATAAGGTAAAACCCATTTTTTTTAAAGGGTTAAAGATCAAGGTCATTGTTACTGTAATAGAAAAATGATTACTGCAGAATACCATTAGCATATATATATATATATATATATATATATATATATATATATATAAAGAGAGAGAGAGAGAGAGAGAGTTACTTAATCTATGACATAATAAATTTCCTATAGGGAAACCCGCTAACTCGTGAACAAGGTCAAGTCTTGAACTCATATTCAAAAAGAGACCTTGTGTACTTCTTAGAATCATGATGAAAGTAAGGTGGGCTTTAATGCCACAAACCTCAATCATGGATGAAAATTAAACACACATTATAGATATAAATAACAGTATTTATTGGTCAAAAGCATCTAAAATTATGTAAAATATACTAATACTCACTAATTTTCAAACATGATGTGGAAGAATATGCAAAATGGTAAAATTCATTGGAAAAGCAGTCACTCTGACCATGTGAAAATGATAATAATAATAATAATAATAATAATAATAATAATAATAATAATAATAATAATAATAATAATACATAGTATGCATGAAATATCATTACTTCTAATCTTTATAAAGTTCCAGTGAAAATGTGTGATAAAACTATAGTAATTGGTTCGCTTGAAAAAAAAAAACAACAGTATTTTTCATATAATTAAGAGCATGAAGTCATTGATGTTGATATTATTCAGTATTGCCTCCAATGAATTAAATACATTTTCTATCTTTTAGCTAAGAAATCCAATTCAGAAGCACAGCTGGCATTAGCTTTAGCATGGAACAGATCTGACATTGCCAGGGAAAAGATCATTACAACCAGCAACCGAAAGTGGTGGAAGGTATGTAATGTATGATACATCTTTGTCTGAGGACTAAAATTTTAAATAAAAAATATAATAACAACTTAAACCCTTTGCATGAGTTATGGATGGAATGTAGTTTTTAAATTTTTCATTATATTATGGTCTTTTGTCACATGTGAAAAATAAATCTGTAGGTCTTCTACTCATGAAAATATATATTTGTCTCCGTCTTGAAAAGCTCTTCTTAAGAGAGGCTGCTTTTGACCATAGACCACCTTGCTTTGTACCAGAATAGTACCATTTTGTTCCCCTCAATATAGGCTACCCCTAACCAGTGTTCACATTATCTGGCACCAAAATAGTTTTTTTTTCAAGAAGCCATTTCCTTTATAAAAATAGCTGTTCAGAGCAAAAATCATGATGTCATTAAAGGTAACTACTGTACAAAAATTTGCAGTTATGCTTTGAAGCACTAGATTATTTCTTCACACAGGCCTTGTACTTATTGCCAATAAAACAGACATTTAATGACCCAATCAGCTGGTGGTGATTAAAGTGAATTTACTATTTATTGTTGAGTACCAGTATTTGTGGATTTCATGTTGCAACAAATCAGTGATTCTTCTGTAGAAATAGTTTAACTCCTTCACTAATTCACACATTTAAGTACCTACAAAATTGTCATTTATTGCAAAATCATGAAAACTGATACATGCAGACATAAATCATTTGGCAGCACAGTCCTAGGCATAAATATCTAGACAATGAGAAATAATTACTTTTTTCTCTGTCTGGATAATTCACAATTACAAATAAAATGTATCATTCTCCCCAAATATTTTGTCTGGATAATTAGTATCTCAAGACAGGGTTGTGTATTGATGCACCTAGTGAGTTCAGTTCTGATCTAGATTGTTCCGAGTAAATTAGGTTGCATTATATCCTTGCTTGTTAATAAAGAATACCTTCATGATTGATCTTCAACCCTTTTGCGTAAATACAGCAGTTGTGCTGAGTGCTATCGTATCAGTTACTGAGACTACTGAGGCTGGTTGCTAGGATGAATACCACAGCATCATCATGGCTGATTGCAGAAACTGACAGCAAAAACACATTTACATTTATATTCATTATTTCATTAGTATTTGCTAGATTTCAGTGAAATAAAAAACGACTTGTATAGTCTGTTATTCATATACTTCCACTTTATATACTACTACATCCCATCATATAAGAAATCCTGGTCATGAAACTGTTTTGGATCCCACAAAATAAATCCAATATTTACATATGTACATATAAAAACATGAATTAAATCCACACTATAATTAATAAGTTGAGAGTTGTACATTTCCACACTGTTATTATCCACACATAAATGTACTTGGCATTGTTTGCATCCTATGAAAACTTCATGTCTCCTTCCCTTGTACACATCTTGCATCTCCCACATTTTGGAAACCATCCTGGCCAGTGCCTTAAAACTGAGATATCAACATTGGACTGATCTTTTCTTTTCCTACTTCCCTGAAAGCCAGCAACCATTTATTTGGGCAAGTTCATTCTGAATTTAAGTTGTGTTCTTTCTTTTATTTTTCTGGTCTTGGTTTTGATTTGGTGATTTGGTGACCCTTTCATGCAGATTAGGGCATAACATAATGAGAAACCAAAAAAGGTATTTCCACCACTTCCTTCTTTATAACAAAAACTGTATTGCATTCTGTTTTGGTCTTCAATATCCATACACCACACCCCACCTTTGTTTTTTGAATACTCCTCTGCAACTTTTGGGCAAATTACTTCTTTTCTTTGGACGTTTTTTTTTTCTCTTCGGTTACACTGGCGAGCTGTATGGGATCCATGTTACTGAATAACATTCTTGTCTTTCCAGGCAACACAGACCAGGGTCTCGTTTTGCATGGCTTTCATATCCATGGCTTTTTAAACCACAGTTTTTTTTAAAGGTTCTGGTATTCCTTTCCTATTTTCTTAGACTGTACCACAACACTATAGTTCATCCTGCTGTAAATCTTCAAATAATTGGGGATTTGAAAAAAAATTGTCCACACACACACACACACACACACACACACACACACACACACACACACACACACACACACACACAGATGCAATAAACTGATGACGAACAGTACGAAACTAGTAACTAACTAGCCTAAGCGCTTTCGACTCTTAATGAGTTTTTTTCAAAGGCAAATACAAAACATATATTCGATAAACAAATAAACACAAAAACGTTGTGTTTGTAAACCTCTACATGGCTGTCTTCACATGTGCTAAAACTATAAATACAACCAGCTTGTATAGACTAGATGCAGAAACTGAAAACGTATAATTCCCTAAAAGTCTACAAGCCAAAGCGACATCTATTTTTACTTTTTGTACATATGTAACGCAGATTATATCCCGGATATTTGATTCTATACCGGTTATTCTTATAGTAAAAATTGAAGGATAATAAGATTTAGAAAATATTAGCCAAACCTCCACATGGCTATCACTTTGGCATTCATTTGTGTGTCTGTTTGTATGTTCACACTCTAGATTAACTCCAGTATTAAAGTTATTTTACTTTTTATTTCAGTAGACTTTATCTCTTTAGATTAGCTTCTGTATGCACTTTAGCTAAATAAATACCCTCATTAGGGAATCTTAGAGGCAAGCTTGACTATTGTTTTGTTGCAAGTCTCTTGTGACAAGTGGTATTTGTTGGACCACTTAGTGAAATATAACTGGTTTTATTAACATGAAAATAATCTGTTATTTAGGTGGATAGTTACTATTTTGAGGGTAGTTGTTTGCTTGTTTTGTTTTTACAGGAAAAGGAAAATTTCTTGTATCAGGCCATGTTCACAGCCCTGGTGCAGGATAAAGTGGATTTCATTCAGTTGTTCCTCGACTGTGGTGTATCATTCAGCAGGTTCCTCACTATACACACACTCTGGAACTTGTATAAATGTGTAAGTATGTTTATGTACATGATGGTAAACTTAGGATCTTCTTCAATACATATCTATGAGTTTCCATACATATACAATGGAACAAGGTCTTTTGAGTCTTCTCATGGACTTTTCAAAACATTCTGATGAAAGGGCAGTTCATTTGAATGAGTTAAGGTTATACTGAGATTGCGGGGAAGGGGGCAAATATCAGCAACTGTCACCACTATGACATTCATTACAATAAAATATTATGTTCTGACAAAAGGTTCCTGGTAACAGACATGTCCAATGGTAAATTTGAACTTTTACAATGGGTATTCAGTTTCTTATCTGACAGCATGTCTACAAACATACATATATCCATTTACATATTAATCTTTACAATGACATGGTATATCCAGTGTGTTTACTTTCTTCTTCAAATACATAACCTGATCACATTATGTTAGGAGACTACATCTGGCTCACAGAAGACCAGGCCTTCCAAACTATAACAGATGTTCAGCACATGACTTTTTTTTTAGCAACAAAAGTACTAAAATGTCATCTGCATGTCAGGGCAGAAGTCAGACTAGAATGGCCTTTCCTTGGATAGTGAGATTGGGACCAAACACAGTCAGACATCAGTTACTACGTACATTTTGTGCCTGGTCAGTGTGTTCTTTACCAAAACTCACAATATTAATTAGTTCTGTACCTTTTCATCATTTAGTGATTCCTTAGAGTTCCCCAGCCTTTCTGAAACACAAGCAGATCTACTCAATAGGTCACATTAATTCATACCCTATATCTTATTAGTTTCCAGAAAAGCTTGCATCTATATCTATTACCATATTGCTCAAGACTCAGTTCTTATGAAAACTTCAGCCCTGACTTTAACCAAATTCTAGGTGGAATTTAAAGCGAATTTCACCTAAAGCCATGGATTCCACTTATTATCAATTTTAGGTGGATTTTAGTGCAGATTCAGGGTGGAATATAGCCCGAAACATGCAAATTACTCCATCTATTATTAGGCGGAATCTGCCTACTAGGCGGAATTTGTTTCTTCCGCTTATTTAGCATAGATTTCCATTGTTATCACTTTCAGGGTTGATTCAGGGTGGAATATAGCTTAGAATACTATAACTTTGGTGAGATTTAACTAAAATTTTGATCATTGTATAGTATTTTACTGAAGTTTCAGGAAATTTTTCAGAAGATTTTAAATAAATAATGGATATGAATTGTGTGACTTCGTGATTTAAATTATTAATGTACCTTTAACAATGTTTTGGTCATATTGCTACGATGTCTGTGGTGTGGCAGTTTATAGTGATGTCTAGCACTGGGGCATCATGCCACAGACATGTAGCATGATGTCCCACCAAGTCACATTATCCTGACACCAGGCCAAATGGTCCAAACACTAACCTCATAACGCTTTGCATCAAGTGAGGCAGCTGTTGGTACTATTTTGGTAAGTCTTTGGTATGACTCATTTGCGGATAGAACTCACAATCTCCTGCATCCAAGGCAGATGCTCTAACCACTAGGCCACCAGAGTGGTACTGGATACGAATTAAACAAGACTTTATTAATCAATGTGATACTTCAGTGTAAATGAAACAAAATTAAAAAGATGGTGTAATTACATGACATCGAAGGCAAGAGATACTGGAGTTAATAATAATAATAATAATTCTAATAACAATAATAATAATAATAATAATAATAATAATAATAATAATAATAATAATAATAATAATAATAAAGACTTTTTTTAGAGAAGGTAACTCAATTAGTTACAGAGTTAATTTACCTTGAGGCTTTCTGTTATGCACAATGTATTATATACAGTAAATACAACATGATGTGACACTAAATAATTAAATGATTTTAAAACTTAAATTATCAGGCCTAAAACATATGCACAAGCATCTATGAACATATAAACATATATAAAATATTATCTTGCACTGAAAAATTCAACTGTGAAAAGGATGCAAAATGAGACATTAGGAAAAGAAATGCTAGGAGCCTGCCTTATGTGACTGTGTTGTACTAAAGACTTGATTTTTGATTAATGACTGATGTTGTTGTGGCCTCTTAAATTAGTCCTTGTTCCATAAGAATTGGTGAAAAACATTTATCATGATATAATTACTCTTATTTTACAGTTAATTCTAACACAACTAGAATATTTTTGATAATAAAAACAATTTGAAGGATGATTTCTATTTATGGACCAAGAAAACTCCTCCAAGATATGACCTGTTTTTGGACATGGGTATCTGGCAAAAAAACAAAATAAACAAATACCACCAGTGAGCTATGCATTGTCTCTCCTTAAATTCTGGAAGTTAATCAGTTTGGAGTTCTAAAACCTTAGAATCATCCTGGTTCAATTCCTTGTCATATTTAGCATGCTAGCCTCTTAGTTGTTAAGCTCTTTATGGCACAAAAAGCAAAATGCTAGTCTTGGCGTTTAGTTTTCATGCAGATCAGATCCACCAGTTACGTTTCCATCAACTTTGTATTCAAGCTATTCTCATTGCCACACATTTTTCAAATGCTTATTCAACTCTTATCCCACTTTATAATTTGAATCACCATGTTTAGCAAGCATGCTTATTCCCATCAGTTTCCATTACCCGATGATTCTTTGGGCAAGTACAAACTTGTGACCAATCAAAAAGCTCTTTGTAGCAATCATTTGTTAAATAATATATGGAACAAATACTTAATTGAAATCTCATTGTAGAATGCGACAGTATAGAGCATTATATAAAAAAAACAGTTTCAGAGACAATATTTAAAAAAAGGGTCCATATAGAGGAAAATCGGATTCAGGTCAGGAGAAACACAAAATTTTGCTTCAAAACAAAAAACAAGAAACCATTTTGAAGGAAGTTTAATCCAACTAAAATTATAAAAAAATACAGCAACAACAACAATTTTTAAAAAAGTACAAGGAATGATTTGGAAAGAAGTTCTTATTCCCAAAATGAACAATAAAATTACAGCTATTAGAAACAGGAAATAACAAAATTTCACTGACAGAAATTTTGGTAAAATCAATTATAATAATTTTAGTGAAAAAAAAAGGACATTTGAGTGAATGTCAAAAAATATTCATTCCGATTTTGCTGAAATTTCAGTCACATTTTCACTTGGGTATGATTGTTGTACAGCATATTTTAATAGGAAGTAAAAGAAGCTTTTTTCAAAATAACCTTCGGATCAGGTCCAAAATACAACACATTGTACCAAATTTAAGTCCAAAAATTCTTTGCTAATGTAGTTCTTTTATAAAGTAGGACAAGCAGAATGTTTCCATGTATGAGTTATCCTTTAGGAGGAATATAAGAACTAGTACGCTTAACTATTAGATGGATTCAGTCTGTCACCTTAGTCGTATTCCCAGTACATCTAAAGTCTGTCTGAAATTTGGTGTTTTTAGGCGGAATCCACCCTGAATCCACCTAAAGTCTCTGATCAGATAATGGAGGTTAGAGAAGAAGCAAACTCCAAGATGGCAGAATGATCCATGAGGTAATAGAGAAGGAGACCATCTGAATTTGTCCCAGCTTCTCTTTGCAGCAACCTTCTGAAAATAAATCAATTGTATGCCATGCCACCTTTTTTGAACACTCTGGCTAGATGTAGCCTTCAACCCTTTATCATGGAATGGGAAAGAGTTGCATTGACCCATTATTCTCACAATAGACAAACACTTTCATTAACTCTTTACCTTCTGCTAATGCATACATGCGATACTAAAAATAGCCTTGTAACCCCTGAGACACTTATGCAAACTGTAAATAGTACTGAGTTTGTCCTGACTCAGCTCATATATGGATGAGAACCACATAGCATGAGCAACGTGTGCCTAGTTATTAAAAAATCCCCCCCTCCTACCAAGATGTAAGAAGGAGTGATCCCAATGCCATCCTAGTACACCACTTCCTCAATAACTCGCGGACATTGGGGTCCAAAAACATTAACCGCATTATAAGTGAGGATGCGAGTTATCGAGGGACCTATAACAAACAACAAATATAACAATGGGATCGACGCATAGAGAAAAGGGAGTGGGTGGGGTGGCTTGGCATGCTGAATACTCAATTAATAATCGCGCTAACATTAACAATGAATAAATATCTTTTCATATCTGTACTTTGTTTAGTTTTTCCTCACAGAGTAATATTAATTTCAGGATAACTTACAGTATATTGAGGAAATCATCTAAACATTATTCCTCCTGGTTTCCGTTTGCTTAGCACATGTACTTGTGTATTACGTCACTTATATTTGTGGTGAATGGTATACATTCTAATTTTATTGTTTGATCCAAAGTAGACGGGTTTTTTTCAAATAAAAAAGATCGACACACTTCGAAAGAACAATGTCGATCGAACGATGTGTAAATTTTTATTGCGGTAGAAATAAAATGGAAGAAAAAAAAATTCACAAGGTTTAACCATTACCAACATGAATTTAATGGGTCTAAAAATTTAAAACGATATAAATTAGAACACGATAACACTTGCGGTTTGTGACACGTTTGAGAAATATCACTTTACATTTTGAAAAAAAATGCAAATTTCACAATATGGATTCTATCTTTACAGGCAATACCTTATTTTCCGCCCTATAAGTCACTCTTGCGTATAAGTCGCTCCTCCGCACTTGCCATAATCACGTCTTTGATACTGCCGGCCATTGCATGCGACTTGGTAGTTTCCAACTTCGTGTAAGAAATATTATACAACTGTTTAAGAGTTATATAAAAGTCAGTATTACAATCCATTTTCGTAGATTCTCCTCGAGAACTGGCCAACTTGCTTTGCAACTACGATTTCCCTTCTTGGGTGTTTTGTTGACCTTAACTCTTCTTTTTTACACCAGTCAATCACAATCTTCTCGCTTACGTTGAATTTTCTTTCTGCTGCACGATTTCCGTTTTCTTTCGCAAATGCTACGACGTTTAACTTAAATTCTTCATCATATTTTTTTCTAGTTGTTGGTGCCATGATAAATGGCACAAATTTAATTTAAAACAAAACTTGTTGACTTACACTAATATAACAATTTTAAATCATACAACGTTATTGTGAAACTATATTTTATTAATGCTCCATTGTATGAATGGTACGTATTTATATATCGGTCATTTCCACAACCCAAGCGAACTTCAAAGGCACTTTATACCCTACAGTGATTTTAATACTTTAACGAAGACATTGCGAATTCACCTAACAATTGAAACTTCCAGTTATTTTTTTTTATATTAATTACCAGTACTTTAAAGTTCTCTCCATGAAGCCACTCTTGGCTTATTCCAGAGTTTAAAACTAGAGCAATCATCAGAGGAAATATTCCTGCTATGTTTTTTTTTTTATAACAAGCCATTGCGAAACCAACCAAAAAAAATGATTCTTTGTTTTTATAAACTACTGTTAAAGTAAATTTTGAAGCACTAACAGAGGTCTCGGAAACTCGAAACTCGTTACAGTGACATAATTCGTTGTTTAAAATAACAAAATAATCCCAGTTCTGCATTCTGTATTTATTTGAGTACATCAAAAGAACATGACGCAATAGCTGGGCGGCAAGTTCAAAGGACTTTGACTAGCAGCTTGGGTGGGAAAATGTGCTGAAATTTACTATGACTGAATTTAGAGAGAGAAAGATTCTAAGATGTACATGCCGAATAATAAAGGAAATACTATGTCAATCATTATTTCAATATTTTTTTTAAAAATTTATTAATAACAACAAATTTTAACACATATAATTAAATATTATTTGACTATTTAATTTGATAATCTTATAGTCTAATACTTACGTGTACCGTATGTAAGTTTCCAGCAATTGGCTTGCCCATATATCGGCAGATGCATTTCGCTAAAGCACAGCATCACTGCGCATCAGTCACAGTCGTTAAAAAAATTTCCTTATCGTATAAGTCGCTCCTGCATATAAGTCACACACGTCATTTTTAAGAGAAAAAAAACCGAAAAAAGTAGCGACTTATACCCCAGAAAATACGGTAATCACCATTTTCGATGATAAAAACGAACGATGTATCAAGGTTAAATTTGCCAATTTACAATTTCTTATCACAACTTTTTTCATGTTTAAAACATTTTAAAATATATTTTCCTTGGAAAAAAATTTGAGAGCCATGCTGGACACCGCATTATAAGCGGGTTCGCGAGTTATCCGGGCGCGAGTTATTGAGGGAGTGGTGTAGTTATAAATAGTGATGCAGTGCATGGACAGGGTACTGGTCTTGTAATTTATTTTGGGTATTACACTTAGGCAATAGGGGTACCCTTTGAGTGTTTGTAATGTGTAAACTTGACAACTAAACCAGCCACATTGATCTGAACTTGAGAAAACTAAAGTTGGACTTCCACAACCAGGTTGTCTGTCATTAACCCTAACTGCAAGAATGCATGAAGTTCAATGAGAAACATAGAAATAAACAGAGCCACATGTATGGTGTTGTGAGTGAATCTAGGCAGGACAAGAAAAAGTTGTTTGTAGAATACATTTATGAATGGTAGTCTGTGGCAAATATTTATGAAGTTTTTGCAGAAGACTTTTAAAAAGAGAAAAGAAATTGATTGGATCAGGGATATGGTTAAGTTTCTGTACATCTATGCCAATAGCCAAGACATGTAGATAGCACAGTGGTTTTCACAAAAATTTGAATTGAAAATTGCAAAGTGGTACATGGGAAAGAAAAAAAAAAAAATATAGTGCTGTGGAGTTTTAAAGTGGTTGAGAAAATTGATTAGTGTTTTCAACTGCCCCTATAAGCTTCCATGGAGCATGGAGAAAGAGCACTTTTTACAAAATGGACAATTTTGTTACTCCTAGTCTTATCCTAAGTTTTGGGAAGTGTAGTGGAATTTCCTCTGCATAAGGTAATGGTTTGTGGAATGTGTGCACCTTCTTGAATTCGTTGGTGAAGATTCTGATGCACTGTCTACAGGAATGGTAAGGGTTCTGCCTTGTATATTGCAATTGTCATTGAATGGATGGAACTTATCTTCCTTAGGGTTGCATAGTTGTCCATGACAGGCACCTCCAGTGGCAATGATTCTGCATATAACCCTAAGGAATAGTGTCAGATTGGTCCATGCTTCCCTCATTCGATTAAGGAATAGTGTGTCAGCTTGGTCCATGCTTCCCTAATGCAACTATTCCTAGAGTCAATCAAGGAGCGAAAACCTATCAGGTAACATAGCCAGAGTTTTTGCAAATCCAACACCATCGTTGACAATTGGGTCACTTGTCAAAATATTAAGATGTATTCAAGGCACTTCCATTTACACATGGGCAAAAAAGATAATTACCCAATAAGATCACTAATAGAAGATATTCTGCCCATTTTACCTGGACGATGGGAAACCTGGTAGTTTCTCACATGTGCAATCACTTTGCACACATTAGCAAAGTCAAAGTCAAATCAGAAACAGAAAGCTTGATTTGCATTCAGTATATGTATGCAATGTTCATAAAAGTATCTTAATATGTCAATGAATGTATTTCAACCTCCAAACACAATATAAAGTCAATAGTAAATCTGCCTGGACAAAAACGTTAGAACAGTCATTGAAAGCTTTTATAGCAAGTACATTTTGTTCATGATGACCAGAAAATATGTTTTTGCTCTTCAGAAAGCACAGTTGAATCCTATCACAATCAAGAGCTACTGTTTAACAATTTCAGATACGTTTCAGTATCATAGAATCATAGAAGTGACTATAGAAGCCAAAACAAAGATCTTTCCTACCCTCTTGCAATTTTTTTAACTGTCTTGATTAAAGGTCTCAGCTCTTTATCTGAAATGGAATCAATCATTGGTTCTGTTGTGACTGAACAAAACACCCCCTGAACCACGTGGGATTCAGCTCTTGTACTAGACTTGTTTCATTTTAGCTAAAACAGGCAGTATCAGAATCATTATTAGTCAACCCAAGCTAGCTGCATTTCCACTGTAGTGTCTTGGTAATAATAATAATAATAATAATAATAATAATAATAATAATAATAATAATAATAATAATAATAATAATAAAAATAATGATAATAACTGTATCAAAAGAGAGTAACACATTTAGCTGAAGAACTAATTTACCTTGAGGCCTTTCTCAGGACCCTTGGTACAAGAGTATCTGCACGACAGAGCTCAAATTTGGTACCTGAAGCCAACAGCCAATTTGAAAAGTGAGTGAGTGATAGTGTTGTCCTCTCAATTAACTAAACCAAAACTAGGTGTGCTTTTTATGCATACTGATTCACAAGGTTAGAACAGTCATCACCAGCAAGGCATTTGTGCACAACTGCTCCCTAACTGACAGCCAAACCATCGGAAGGAAGCTAGAAAAGATGTCCTCAAAAAATTTAGCACAGAGCCCTCCCATCTTTATGGGGTGAGTTCATCTTGGTGAGATCTATATCAACAGCTCAACAGATTTTGGACCCAGTATTTCAGAAGCTTTGTAATGACACAGGTTATTCCACTTTGGTTAGATTCATAGGAAAGTTTCTTTCTAAACTGCATCAATGCACATGACCATGCACTAACTCCAACTTGTACTTCAAATGAGACCTGAAGTTGATTCACATAATATTAGGAAACAGGGTTAATATGGAGACAAAGGGATTTAATTTCCACTTTGTTTGACCTATTTTCTTGACTTATTTTGATCCATAACATATATGATGATGAAACTAGCACACCCTCACAAGCCTTAACCACAATTACATTCATGGAATAGCATTCATATCCATTCTGCTGTAGTAACTGGCATTTGACAGGATTTGGTGTGTCCCTCTACCCTTGGAGAGACCACTATAGTCTGACTTCTGCTTACCCCTATGAAACAATCTAGTTCATGAACCATTCTTGAAAGTTCATCAAAAGGTTCATGATCTTTTAATGAATATGCATGAACTGAAAATGGTCAATTCATGAAATAATAAATTCATGAACGTTCATGAACCATAACTTTACAAACTGTTTTTGAACGTTCATGAACTATACAACTGAATTCATGAACAGTTTATAAAAATTCACAAACTGGTTCATCATCATTCATCACAGTGAATGAACATATTCATGAACTATGATGAACAATGTTCCTCTTGATTCATAACTTGACCTAAACAGTTCCTTTTTTTAAAAAATGTGATTATCTTATAAACTCACAAATACCTATTTCATCTCGAATCATAAAATATCCTTAGATATGGGGAGGGTAAAACAATATAAAATGCAACATATTATCTTAAAAAACGTTTTAATTTCAGATATATTTCTAATATGCAACAAAGAACATGTTAACTGACATTAAGCAATATTCTATTTTTACTCTTAGCAACACTTTTTGTATGTTTTGCAATTTATCAAGAGATAATGTGGCAGTTGTGTTCAATCAACTGCTGAAACATTTAAGTTTCATAGTCATGGGGCTGTCTAAATTCCACTGGGGTTTCTCCTGACTTAACCAATATCCTCCCTCTACCCCCAACTGACCTGTCAGATAACTATTTTGTAAAGAGAGTCAGAGCCCAATTTTAATGTAATCAGTTTACACCTATTGTCACTACTGAATGTCTCCATCTGCAACTTAAGCTGCCCCATTTGGTGACTGTATGGATCTTTAACATTGCTGCAGCAGTCACTTTTTAATGTCTATTCCATCTTGGTTGTAAAATCATCCAATTGTCAAATTTTCCTCCTTAACCTACAAACTTCATTCTCTAATAATTTTACTTTTCTGCTGTCTGATCTAAAAGAAAGATAAAGTTAATTACAAACAACCTCTGATCAATATTGTCTGCAGCTCTTAGCACATTATTTTTGTACCCTACTTTATATACTGGCATTATTATGATTCAACTCAAAATTATTTAATCCCTTACACTTAATACACAACTTTCTGAGCATTTACATTTTTGGAGAATTTAATGTCACTAGTTGTATTTTAACTGAAGCTGACTAGCCACAGGTATTATAAGTCACAGGAATTGAGTGTTTTAATTAATAAAAAATTATCCACTCTGTCGCCGGATGTTGCATATAGCTGCTTCCGGTTTCATCATATTGTTATTTGCACATGTATTGTGTACAGTTTGACACATTAACTAGTTTTTGGATTTTGTTTTAATTCACCAGATTACATCAGATCATAGAAATAGTGATGTCATGAAACAGAAAACGATACCGAACATTTAAATTCCTATTGCAGATGCAGTACTGTATCTGGTATCGAGATTAAAAAAGGGTGGTATGATGTTTAGTGATTTTCAAAAATTTGAAGAGCAAGTTTAAAATGGGTCTGACAATAATTAGATATATTAATTTGTTTAAAATATATAAAAACCAATAAAATATCCCTATAACTCATACTTAAATAATCATGAATGACCAAGAAATACTGTATTTTTGATGATCGTTTCTGTTTAAACTTTTTCTTCCAATTTTGCTCTCACCAAGTCAGTTCCTTCATATTTTTCATAATTGCTTCTCTGCACTTGTACATAAAAGAAATGATATTGAAAATATTCTCATCTGTCCATTCCACTGAAGTCCACAATTTTTGTTCGAGATTGTTACTTGTTGCAAAACCCTTTGGGTATGCTTTCATTTGGGAGAGGGAGAGGAGGCGCAGCTGCTGAAATCATACACATATATTAAACAATCATATCACTTCTTTTTTCACAGTCATCCAATTAGGACAATCGTTGTTTATATATTTCAGGTTTTACAGCAACTTGGCAGCCTGTAAAAAAAAATCAATAAAATGTACAGTTTATGACAGTAATGGACAAAAACGTTAGAACAGTCATTGAAAGCTTTTATAGCAAGTACATTTTGTTCATGATGACCAGAAAATATTTTCTCATATTAATCCAGAACTACTTAAGTCAAGTACACAAGTATTGAATAAAAGATCTCTCAACATTTATAGAGTATCATATCATTTTAAAAATAATATTCCTCTTTATTCATATTTCACTATAATTGTCAGAAGTTTGTATGATGAATTTTCATAAACATTTTATGAATATAATGATATAGAAATTTCATATACATTTGTAAGAAATAGCTTTGATGGCGTATCAGAGTACTTGAATTGTTCATGAAGCAAATTGATGAGAAACTTCTATATATCATAATAGTTCATAAAAGTTCATTATTGTGTTCATGAATTCAAGTACATAATTCATCAAAAGTCTGGAAGTGTTCATGAACTTAGGTGATGAACTTTCATAAATATTTGTTCATGAACTCTGATGAACTGATTTTAAACTTTCAGGAACATTCATGAACAGTTCATGATTGTTCATGAAGTCATGAATTTGTTTTCATAGGGGCACACAAGCAGATGATTTTTAGAGCTTCTGTGGCTAAAACAGACCAACAGAAGTGGTGACAATTTCTTTTTAATCAAATTTCATGGAGAGGAACCAGATTTTTGATGTAGTGATTGTACTCCTATAATGTATCATTGAAAAATATTAGTATGGTTCAAATTAATTATATATTATTCTCATTTACACAGACAAGTGTGATAACAACATGACAAGAATAACATCTTTAAATTAAAACATTATCTTATAAGCAGATTCATTACTGCAACAAAATGGATGGACAGTAACTTAGTTGTGGACTGTCTAAAGTACCAATAAACTGCAAATATGGTTTGGTAATTGTACACTGATTACCAGTAAAGTATAAAATTGTATTGCCAATATTTTGGTCAGTTGATACTGTATAAATTTACATGAGCACATAGAAATGCAACATCATTTTTGTTTCACGCTTTTTACCTCAAAACTACTAAACATATGAATTATTTAATTGAAGTTTTAACAAAAATATCTTTGTTAGCAAAGGTTCCAATATGTTCACCTGTCTACACTTTGGTGGATCAATCTGATAATGCAGTGCTTTCACTAGCAACATTTGTTGGATATCACAAGTTGCCTCCCTTAGTAATGCTAGCTAACCAGTAGAATAGTGTATATAACAACGATACATTGTAAATGGCTGAAAATGGTTGAGACAGCTTGCAATGTTGTTGACTGACATTGATAAATGCAAGAGTTATTTTTGGTTGGATGCAATGGCTTCATAGATCCAAAGCACTAAAGTCTGATATGGATCCACTATGGTATAAATAGGTTAACATATCAGAACCTTGGCTAGTAAAGATATAACCAAAATTTGTTTGCACACACAAGCACACACACACACACACACATATATATATATATATATATATATATATATATATATATATATATATATATATATATATATATATATATATGTCAAATAATTGAATTTTTCTTGTACACATTATTACTGTTGTAAATTTCAAAGGACTACATCTTGGAATTCATAACACTACGCTCATTTTGACGACAAAATAATCAGGATATAACTTAATCATTTAGCACAGGTCGGCTATATATCCAGTAATATGCAGTGATTTTCATGTACAATATTTTAGAATGTATTGCATTTCTGATTTCTTTCAGTCTCTTTTGGACCATTCTGACAGTAGTGCTCAAATGTTAAGAAACTTGATGACATACATACAGGTAAGTGGGAAGAAAAAACAGACCTCCACATTTTGCTGATCTTTATCTGTGTAATGTAATACCATAATTCCTCTATAATACTGTTCAGTGTGTTTTTTTACTGTCTTAATTTTTGGTACATTATAAAGCAGTCTTTTCTTTAATGGGTTTATAGTTATTTGCACAATTGTATTAATAAAGGTATTTGTTTTAATAAGAAAGACTTGCAAATGGTTTACATTATAAGGAGAACTGTGTTGTAATGACTTTTTATCATGAGAAATACTGCTAATAAAGAAATTTTATTATTAGGAAGGTCTTCAGTGGGTTTATATTATCAGAAGGACTGTGTTATTGTGGGTTTATATTATTAGAAGACTTTATTATAATGAGTTTATATTATGAGCAAGATTTCGTTGCAATGGGTACAGTGCATATATTGTCTACAAAATAAGATTTTGATTTGTTATGTAGTGTATGTAAAATCATCTGAAAAATAAAAATTTAGTGAAATAAGTTGTAGTATTTTTAATATAAAATTAACACAAATAAATGAAATAATGATCTTGATATTTGGTTTATGGTCAGGTTGGGTATCACCTGCAAGCAACAGTAGACAATACCAACTGTGACTTTATCTAACGTGCATAGCAGATATTCTCATCCCCAGCAGGGATGGCAGATGGCAAGAGCTGTGTGAACTGTGCAGGGCATCAGCTTAGATGCAGCAGGAACCAGTGGCCATTCACTGCATTAGCAACTGTTCCAGACATCATGACAGTCATGCCATTGGATTGAGACAGGCCTGGATGAGAGAGTGAGGACAGCTCTGCACAACTTTCCCTCACTTTAATCCAACTGACATGCAAGTCATGACAATTCATCTTGCCCATCAGATTCCTTCAGGTCCTAAGGCTATGAGTGAGTGACAAAGTAGCAGTTGTGGATTTAGTGAGAGCTGTAGAACAGACCTGCACCCAGGCAATCCAGGGAATCATTGTTGCTTTTCACTCTACCAAAGCAATTTTAGGGTTAGTGAGCTACCCTTTTTAGGATCACACTGCTCACCTCAGTACATGAGGGGCAGGCTAGAAAAGGTGCCATAACATTGCTTGCTTCACCTTCAACCTGCTTAGCATACTACAGCTGATGGAATTCATCAAATTTGGTTTGATGAGAATGAGCTGCCACAGAGAGACATATCTGAATGAGAAACATTGGCTATAGAAAATCAACTTAGAAGACAGCACTTCATCTGAGAAGGCAGTCTTAAACAACATGTAATGAACTGTCCAGTGCAAAACTCAGGGTAGTAATTTAAAGTCATACATATAAGAAAATGTACTCTGCGTAGTATGCAGTTTTTATTTAACTGTTAACCTATAAAGTCCTTGTTGTGATAGATTTGTCATTCTGCTGGTAATGGTGTTGTAGCACTTAGTAAAACATCTGTCTCTTGTCAGGTAGGCTACTGTTTACACATGTGAGTTTGTTGGCTTGATATAAATCATTATCAAACTAAATTTGATTGGCACATTGGGTCCTGAAACAAGCATTTTGTCAGTGGAACCTTTCATCAAGGATGTTTTACAAATGTGAATTTAAAATATGGGCTACCTAGATCACCAAATGGCTGCTTTCCAACAAGGTTCATTTTTAGATGACAATTTCATTTGGCAAATAGTAGCTATTGATAGTGACAGTGACAATGATTTTTGAAGTTAGGAAGTGTCAGATTGTTGGGGCTGTGAAAGTGTTAATGAAGTTACCAGTGAGTGATTTTGAATAGGAGTCTGATATACAGCGACATTTTAATACAAATATAGAAAAGGAGAATACCATTCAATATAAATATAGAAAAGGAGACTACCAGACCTAATGAAAATACAGACAATTTACAAATATAGTGCAATTTTCATTTCTTATCTCAAACAATTTAGCCATGTGGGATCTTGTGCTACAAAACTACATAGTCATATAAAGTTTAAGATAAATTGAATAAATAAGAATCTAAAATTAGACAGTAATGGTATTTATTTCTTCAAAATATCTCTGTCTTAAAAAGGACACTATGTCAATGATGGACTTGAATCCCTAATACAGTATTATGGAGCAGATGAGAAATTTGGCATAATAGTCTGCAAAGCACTAATTTAAGAAAGTAAACTTTGGCAGAGCTTATGTTAGTGAAAAATCTTATTTTGAGCAGAAGTATCCATATGACAGTACCTATTAGCTGTGGAAAATTGTACATAACCATAAAGAACAATTTCCAAACTTGTTCAAGCTTGCCCCTTCAGACATTTCCCAACTTGTTCAAGCTTGCCCCTTCAGACATTTCCCAACTTGTTCAAGCTTGCCCCTTCAGACATTTCCAACTTGATCAAGCTTTCCCCTTCAGACATTTCCCAACTTGTTCAAGCTTGCCCCTTCAGACATTTCCCAACTTGTTCAAGCTTGCCCCTTTAGACATTTCTAAACTTGTTCAAGCTTGCCCCTTCAGACATTTTCAAACTTGTTCAAGCTTGCCCCTTCACACATTTTCCAACTTGTTCAAGCTTGCCCCTTTAGACATTTCCCAACTTGTTCAAGCTTGCCCCTTCAGACATTTTCCAACTTGTTCAAGCTTGCCCCTTCACACATTTTCCAACTTGTTCAAGCTTGCCTCTTTAGACATTTCCCAACTTGTTCAAGCTTGCCCCTTCAGACATTTCCCAACTTGTTCAAGCTTGCCCTTTCAAACAGCAAACTGCGAAAAGAGGATCTTAGCTCAGATTAAGCTCAGAGACAATCAGTATCATATTTACTATATGTATTGGGACATGATAAAAATAATAATTTTTTTTTCATGCCCCAGAACTTATGGTGAAAGTCTTCACCCAAGACTTAAGAAACAAAATAAATTTGTGTTGATTCGAGGCCCTTCCTGCACTATGCAATAAAATAGATTTAAAAAATGCTTATTTGATAAAAACATGAAAGAAACTAACCTTGTATTGTAATCTTTTATTCTTCTATTTTCTTCATGAGCATTTAAGAATAAAATATATCCATGAACTCTATATATAATGTAGGCATCCATACTGTAGCATGTATCACTTATGTCCAATAACACTTGACACATTTGTCATTGACATGAACTTTAATAAACAAATCATGTTTGGTTATATTCAAAGGTTTGAATATGTTATCAGACAAGAAACTGGATTCAACAAAATGGCAAACAAGAGGAAAATAATCAACTGATTGCTTAAAGGCAACTGCCATTCCACACAACAACGTATTAGGTGCAAAATAATCAAGATTGAATTATATCGAGGTCAACTATATGACAGTATCTCACAAATAAAAATCATATTTGAAAATATATTCACATGAATGCAAGTGGCAATCTTTTTGGCTAACATGGGTTACAATAAGTATTATTAAAACAAGTTATTGTTGTGTATATTATTTACCCAGAGACATCTGGCCTATTTGTAAGAATTATAATTGCAGATGCCAAGCAAATAGAAGCCTGGGTGGTGAATAAACACCAATGGCAGTGAGCAGTAAACTCATTGTTTGAACTTTGACAGGACATCAAAGACAAAGGTTATTTTTTATTTACAAAGCAAGCTGACCTTGGAAGCTGATGTGGATTCCTTTAAGCTGATTTTTTTAAAAGGATATCAATAGGAAGGTTATTTTATAAACAGCAAGCTGACCTCAGATGCTGACTTTGGATTCTTTTAAGTGTGCCAATTTTTTGTTGTTGTTTCAAATACACAGTCAGCCAAATTATGGAAGCTATTTTTGTTCGTTTTCACTGGTATTCATGGGAATTATGAAAATATATTAAAACAACAAAACAATTTTTAAAGTGACACAATATAGTAGTTTGTACATGGACATTGACGAACTGGCTTTGCCAAGAAGATTTAGAGAGAATAAAATCATTTGATGAATTCATGAACTCCAGAAAAGAAGATGATTTCACTGACAATAAGATCATTAACCTGGTTGAAATTCTAGTGTATTTTGATTTCATTCCTGGATTACCTGATAATAAGATGGGGGTTAAAAGGTGAGAATTCGTACAACAGGTGCAGATTTTAAAAATGTCTTTAGTCCTTGCAGTTTTCACTTCAAGGGATGTATTGCCTCCAGTGGTAATTTTTTTAATGACATAAGAAAGCTGTAGAAAAATCATCATGCACAAAAAATTTGAATGTATGTGTGCAGGAGTAGGGTTGTGGTGACGAGATGATTCTGCAGTGGATTAAAGAGTTTTATCTCAAATACACAGTTTTATTGTTTTTAAAATAAAATTTCAGTTAGAGTGCATTTTCTGGCATGTAATTTTTGAATGATTTAAAAAGTACAACTTACAGCTTGAGAAAATGATGTATAACAGAACATACAGTGCACAAAAAAAAAGTTACTTGAAAAATTAATTTATGGTGTCCCAACAAATACAGTGTCCCAACATATATGGTAAATACAGTACATCTAGAGGCAACTCTTTTTTTAAAAAATTTGATTTTAATAGAGTTCTAACAGAGTGGATCAGGAAGTAAGACAGATATTGAAGTGTTGGATACATATTGAACTGGGGCTGTTAACTCCTCCACCTCCTTTTTTCTACTCCCTCTTATTTTTGTAATAATGGGGGAACTCCTGCCTGTTCATAAAATCCTACTGGGTATCTGGAACAATCAGGGCATCTTGCTGTCGATAGCCAGCAAAATACTTGGCTAGAATTCTGCTGTATCTTGTGCATCAAATCATGGAATGGTCCCTGCTAGGGAGTCGGTTTTACTTCAGAAAAATGAAGTACAACAGACATACTGTTTGCAGTTTGCCATCTCCAGGAGAAATGTGAAGAACAGAATTCCAACCTGTACACAAAATTTATCAACCTGACAAAAGCCTCTGACACGGTCAACCTTGGAGGTGGAGGCCTTCGGAGAATCGTGGCAAAATTTGGTTGCCCAGAAAAGATCATCTGTTGGTTTGGTAATTCCATGATGGCATAATCACTGTCGTGGATGATGGTGAGTCATCTGAACAGTTTCAAGTCACCAGTTGAGTCAGGCAGGACTGTGTGTTGCTCTCAACCCACATAAGATGTCTGTTGCCATGTTACTGATATCTTCTGTGATTATGACACTGGGATCAACATAAGATACAGGCAAGCTCTTCTGTATGAGCCGACTGCAGGCAAGATGAAGTTATAGGAGGTGACTGTTCATGATCTCCTATTTGCTGACAACTGTTCCCAGAACACCATATCTGACATGCAACATAATAGGGACCATTTCTCTTCAACTTGTGACAATTTTAGTCTCATAATCAGTCTCAAGAAGACAGCAGTGATGTACCAACTGCACCAGGAAAGTCTTACATGGAGCCTACAAACATAGTAAATGGCCAGACCCTCATGGCAGTGGACAAGTTCATTTCTGCATCCTACTGTTATATGCTGTCTTCATCAATAAAGAAATTGATGCCAAATTGATAAAGCAAGTGTGACCTTTTTCAGACCATGCATCATTTTTTGGAAGGCAGAGAGGTCAGTCTAAAAACAAAATTTAAGGTCTGCAAAGTCACTCTGTTGCCAACCATGCAGTTATATGCTTGCAAAACTGGGAGAAGCTGTATCATTTCATGTGGGCTGCCTGTGAAAACTGAAACGGATAAAATGGCAGGACAAACATTTTCATATTGCTTAAAACCAAAACGTCTCCTTTTAGTCCTAATCGCCAATTAGCTGTGTCATATAGTCATACCATCCTATATGTACTTTTTCTCCAAAGACTATTGAAAATAATATTTTTCAAAACTTTATGGTCTCTGACTTTATGAAAAGAAAATCATGTTTTCACATGATGTCATATTGTGGGAGATGTGAGTAATTAGTACAGTTAGAAGCATTAGAAACAGGGACAAAATTTGCTATAGCAGGGCATGATTATCAGGATAATATTTTACCTGTAGTAGTATGTTAGTATTATCTTTATTTTCAGCAATCCTGGACAGCCTACATTTTATGTAAACAACCAGAGAAATTCCTACCTAAACCAGATTTGTTGAAATCAGTTGGCAAAATCATAGTTCATCTGCTTGGAGATGAATCCATGAATCTATACAGTGGTGAGTTCTTTTGATATTGATTTCAAAAAGAACCTCAAACATTTGTAAAATTAATGAAAATTTAGCTGAAAGGAATTTTCATGGAAATCAAATATTGCAAAACAAGGACATTTTTAAGATTAGCTAACTTTGTGTATATGCATTGAAGGGTGTTGTCATTGTTGATTGGTTCTTAATGGCATTTTTAGTGTTCTTTTTAGATATATATTGTCAAGAAAATGGTAGATAAGGACCTTTCTGTAGGACAAAACACATGCAGCCTATATGGGATGGCCAGAGCAGATATTGAACTTGTGACACTTGTATATGAGTTCTTCTAACTGAGCCACTTCATTTGGGAAAAGCAGGTCCTATTGTCTCATCAAATGCATTAGTATTTCTTGAATCAGATTCTAATGTGTATTACTGTTAGGTAATTTTATAATATTTATTACAGCTCATTTAGGACTGCTGTTATTAGAAATTTAAAATTGCCCATCTATCCCTACCATTACACTGGTCAGTGCATGTGGCTAATCTTTGCACAGGTAGGGTAGTCCATTCATGGCTAATACATGTCATTCATATATATATATATATTATTTTGGGCCTGCCCAGTCATTGGTAAAAAAAAACCCTCTATCAAACATTACACTGCCAGAACGTTCAAACACATTGGCTGAAACATTCTCTAACAACTATTCCGAGAACTTCCACAATATAAAATGTTTGAAAGGAAAACCATTTATCATGTTAGTAAACCCATCCATTCAAGTTCTGAAGCAAATACATGTGCATTGATTGCATTTAAATATTTTTTACCTAGATGGTATGTTGAATTTCTGTGTTGTAAGTACAGATCCACTGCTGTAAAAAATGTCTTTACTGATTGCATTATTGTATGGTGATATATATTTCCTTGACTGTTTGAAGCATTAGTCATAACATTATGACTTATTCATTTCTTTTTTATTTTTCCTAAATTATGAAGAGAAATCTTTTTGTCTTGCTTGTACAGCGCACATTAAATGTCAAAATGAGGTCAAATGAACCTGTTCTATGTGTCATATTTGGCTCACATGACCATAATGCCAAGGGAGTTCACAGTATTGCCCATTGTATGTTCTGTGTCATTGATTGTACAGTGTCTCTCAACAGTTGCTTTTATTGGCATCTCAAAAACTGCCACATCAGTTTCAGTTAAACCTTGACACAGAGCATGTTGGCATAAGGTCTTTCAGATTTGTTCATACGGTTTCTGATTTGCATTCAAATATGACCATAATTTCTACAAAATTGAAAAACCTTAAAATGACTTCTTTTGTAAAACTACTAAATGGTATTTGATTTTTTTTTTATCAGACAGTACTTATCTTATGCTAATCCATCTTGAAATATGGCAACCATTACTAAAAATAGACTAATGTCAAATTACTTGCAAACTGCTAAATATAACTTGCTGAAACATGAGAAAAAAATGTCTTGGCATGAATACCATTCAATACTTAAGAATGATGCCAATCTGTCATCTTATATAGACACAGTTTACTAAAAATAAAAAAACCTCTAAAATTTCTCCAAAAGTCACTGGAAAAAAATTGACTGAAATTGACAGAAAGCATCCAGCATGAAGCTGTTTTTTTATATTTATAGAAATATGCTGATCTGCTATCATATATAACAGCCATTATTAAATACATTTAGACAAAAGACTTTAAGCAGCTTTTTCCTCAGAATATTATGACCAGAATGTGACAAATTTGACAGAAATCATTCTGGTGTTAATTTTTTTAAGACATTATGCAATTATGATAAATTTACCAATAAATATACCCACCATTAATACAGATGAAAAATCTTTGAAATGATTTCTGAAAAGACACTTCAGAATTTTGCCAAATTTTACAGAAAGCATTTGGTATGAAGGCCTTTTAACTGTATACTGATGATGCCAATCTGCCAACAGTTGTTACTGCTATTACTAAATATAGAAAACCTTCAGTACCTTCTCGAAGTTGTTAATAACAGCAGCACAAAATTTGAACAGAAAGTGTCCAACTAACAGGTTCTATGGCCAACTGCTCTTTTTTAGGCAGATGTCAGCCAGGTGTGCAATCCCAGACCTGTTGTTTTACAATCGAATGTTATGAATGATTGGTTTATACCACAATGTGAGAGGTATACAGAGTTCTGTTGTTAAGTTTCCTTTACTGTAATTTTGACAGTTAATTGTAGAGGGCCATAGAAGGTCTTTATGCTAAATTATTATTCCATTAACATTTAATATACTGAATGGTTTAAGATCACTTTACACTCTAAATGATCTAAAAATCTTTTAAACAATACATTTTCTTGGATAGAACTTTTTTATTATAAAATTTTTCAGTATTAATAGGAGTTTAAATTTGAATGAAATTTGGGAGTAAGCAGTTTGATTTTTTTTTTTGGTAATGAGTGATCTTCCATAATAACCAGTTTAGTCCTCTAAATGTCAAAGGAAAAACTATATTCATTGGAACTTCATTCTTAACTTTGAATTTGCACTACTGCAGAACAAGAATGAGGATTAGCATGCTTAAATTTAATGGCAGATCCCTCTACCCTATCAACTTAAATTTTGTTCTGTTCTAGTTAACAAACAATCACTTATAACATTATTCTAGCCTGTAGTATCCTCCAATTGAAAAGCTTGCTATGAGTCTGGGCCCAGTTTCACTAAACATCTTAAGTGTTTTTCTATTCAAATTTTGAGATTTTCCTCAATATTTGAGATTTTTCTCAAATTCAATTTCACAAAGAACACATGAGGAAAATCTCTTCTCAGATTTGAGAAATGTCCTCAATTATCAGAAGCTAGGGTTAAGCACCCTCAATTGCATACACTCAAATATGGCGATTGAACACCGTTATTGTCAACATCATAAAAGGAATTAAATAAAAAAGAGAATTTTTAAGTACAGAGGTAACCCCATGGATGTCAATGACACTGTTTTGTTTGCTCACTATAGATTTACCAGACTTACCATTTTATTCATCGTAAATACTGTTACTGAAACACTTGATTCAGCTTTTATGAAGCAGAGCTAGGCATTTCCACCCCTCCACAAGGTACTTGTAGACTTATGCTTTTTCACCAGTGGTGCTCACTTCAGGCTCATCGGTGAGTTGTTGTGAGTGTAGCCAGTGTAAACAGATGCATATTTGAATTGGCAAGAGCCTTAGTGAAACAGGCAAAGAACTTTATACAATTTCCCTGACAAGACACAACCTCAGCTCTCAAGCAGGACTTTTACAGGATTTCAGGTAATATATTTTCCATTTATTTTATTCTACCCATAGAAACATATTTTAAACCAATGTTATATTGTTCATGTCCATTATTAGCAGCATCCACTCTTCATATGTTATATAGCCATGACCACAAGTATAAACATCTGATGAAATCAGACAATGTTTACACACATGAAAGCATGTAGTAATATTTATGGATAGTTTTTACTGCAAAACTTCAGTAAGTGTTATTCAGTTACACATTATACAAATTGACTGAAGGTAGGTCTGTGTGATAAAACATTTTTTACTTACATTAAGAAGTTTATATGGGTTACAGACTTTGATCTAATGTCACATCCGGAGCGTTGGAACTTTGGTATTGTTATTAATTATATTATTCGAACCACATGGGCTTATACAGTTGCTTACAATTTAAATATCAGTCATACATGCATTATTATATACTGCATGCATGACTGATACTTAAATTGTAAAAACCGTTAAAAGATCATGTGATTTTAACACCAACTAAAATCAAAAAGGGATAGCATCAATGATATAAACAAATACTTACAACTTAGTAATTACATTAATTTATTGCTTCCAGTTTGTCAACATAGCATACCTGATAATGAAAATTTGCTACCACTGAAACCAAAATGGAATCACTTGATGTAATCAAACATATAGGCTACACACTGTCATATTTTAGTTTAATTACTAGTCCATTTCAAATAAATGCAGCCTGTATGCATTTAATATTTCTACAACAAATCGAATAAACTACTCTAGTATGCATGTGTTTAAACAGATGTAAATAAATTATTTTTGCTATTGTTGAAAGTATCAATTTTTAGTGGAGTAAATTTAATTGTGTGAAATCATATTCGTGCATGAAAATATGGTGACTGTAATACATAGCATGCAAATAAGATGACTGAATTAATACTTAAGAATCTGCTGTACCGTTTCATTCAAAATTAGAGCATTGGTCAACAGAATAATATCATTAGGCTTATTATTTACTTAATCACAACACAAACATTACTGGGTTTCATATTTTTTTTCTTGTAAGATTCACTTTATGTTATCTTGTGCAGTTTTCAATTTTAAAAAAATCAAAAATTATATTTAAGTATATAATTACCAATAAAACATAGCTCTGTATAGGTTTCCCTCATGCACATAAAACCATTGTTATCTACCTTTGACACACCACATTTTATTCCATGCAAACAGGTAGTGGCAAATTACAAAAAGATAAAAAATTATCTACATTTTATTTCAAAATATGTTATGTAATAAAATACATTCATTAATATATATATATATATATATATATATATATATATATATATATATATATATATATATATATATATATATATATCCTTTGCTGAAGGATATATTTCATACATTTTCATTAACTACATTACCAATGAAGAGAATATGGTATATTATTGATATACTATAGTGTAAACATATTCATAGCAGTGAAAAACTGTGATTATATGTAGACTAAATTATCAAAACCAAGATGAAATTTGTCACTAGAGCAACAGGAATTAAAATTAAAATTCATAAATACATTATTTATGAAAGCTTACGTTTATTAACACATACATGATATCAGGTATTTCTTATTTAATGATATCAATATATTTAAATTATATTTTTATTTAAATCAGCTGTCATTGTGACTAATTGTTGCCATTACTGAAATTAATAATTGGTCATGTAGATTAACAGTTTATAAATTATGATCTTTTACGATAATAAATTGACAGAAAAGATACATACTTGATGTCACTAATACTCAATATTTTTAAAAATAAATTATTTAAATTTATTACAGGATTTCCAAATGTTATTAGGGCAATAGATGCCACATTCAATAGGATTCAGGCCCCAATTTCCACTGAACAGGAGTATGTAAACAGAAAAGGATTTCATTCACTTAATGTCCAAGTAATTAATAAAGGAGGTAAATATATTGTGAGAAATACTAGGTAACAAATTTTGCAAACATTATACTTACAACTGGAATGATCAATATATTCAACTGACATGGAAAATAAAGGAATACACATAAAGCATATAATGATAAAATATATACTGTAATACAGTTAGAGTCGTTTAAAATATTGAGATGTGTTATATATACCAATTCTGGAAATTGTATTTAACTTTATGATTAATACATATAAAGTAACAGGTGCTTTAAATCATGGGCAAAAGTTGCAATGTTAGATTCATGAATCTAGTTCAGTAATTTTAGTTATTAATTTCTTTAAATTATTTTTTTAATATTGGGGAATCACTTGCTAAGGTGGGGAAAAATACCGTTGTGGTCATCTGGTCGAAAACACATTATTATTTGGATTACAGGTACATTTAAAGGTTTATATTTGTCTTTATGTACCAGTCAAGTTGTTGAATTTAAAGTTCAAATTAAAGACAATTAAAAAATAAATATTGATATGACTTTGTATTTGAACTGTAAACTAATGTTTTTATTTCAGATGACATGTGACTTTAGATTTCATATAACAAACTGTAACAAAGTGGCTAGGCTCTGTGCATGACTACAGTGACTACAGGATGTTCCAGGAAAGTCAGCTTTGTCCTGCCTTTGAAAATGGTAATCAATGTGCAGAAAGAAAAAAAAAAATATATATATATATATATATATATATATATATATATATATATATATATATATGTGCACCAAAATCATTTCATAATAAAATTTTATTTTAAAGTACTTTTATACCATCATATCTTACTGTTGGGTATGATGTAGTTATATGTTCAAATGTACATTACATGAAACAAAATTACCATTTGTTTGTCTTTTGGAATCATACCTTATATGTGAATATGTATTGATTGGACATAAAATATATTAAGATGATTTAGGATTTTTGGAATCAGTTTTCATAGATAGGGTTGGTTATATAACATTTAATCATTTTTAAAATATGTAATTAAAACTTACAAGAAATTAACCTATCGGGAGCCAAAAACATAATTTTACAGATAGTAATTGTTATTTGATATGAAAATGTTTTTAATATGATGATATTTTTAGTTGAAAAATTTAATTGTCTTTATTTATCACTTTAATATCTGATATAACATTTTAAACATCATTTAACTATAAGAAACCAATAACATGTTTCATATTTAATTCATAATATTTTCAGGTAAATGATGGATTTCTGCTTGGTGATTCTGGGTTTCCTTGTTGGAAGTTTTTTATGACACAATACAATGCACCCAACACAACTGCACAGAGGAAGTACAATGATGCCTTGTGTAGAGCCAGAGTTCTTATAGAACAAACATTTGGCATCCTAAAGAGATGTTTCCCATGTTTGCAAAATGGTATAAGAGTTTCTCCAGAAAAAGCTGCCTTATTGTCCTGTGTTGTTCTTCAAAACATAGGCATATACAAGGGGGACATCATTCCAGCTGATGAATCAATTGCAGATAATGAAGAAAATTTAAATATTTCTGAACCAGTAGATGGAAATGCTTTGAGTGATTATATATGTAGGAAATATTTTTCATGAATTAAGAAAAAAATCAGTATAAATATATGCATGAGGCAAATTGTACATTATCACATGTATACTATAAAGATGCACTGAAGACAATTTCTTCTGTTAAATTATTTAAATATAAAAGTATTTTAATATTTTTGGGGATTTACTTAAAATTACAGCATATTGTATTTTCCCAATTTATTGCAATAAAATTAGTGGTGAATTAATACTGAGTAATGTACCAATAGCCTTTTCTAAAGTTATTTTTTAAATTTATTAAAATTAAAAAATGGCAGAATCAAGGCTGCTAATTTAAAAACTTACTATACCATTTATGTTTTGGCAATAGACTCTCAATAATAAGGGTAGATCAGTGGGTTTTGGACCACCACCAGTTTGTGGTTTTTTAAATCCATCTAGCCTCTCCTTGGTTAAAAATTAAAGAAGGAAATATGTTTTTAGAAAGTAAGGAACATATAACCAATAACACCATATTTCATGATTGGAACAAGTAAATTAGTAAATAAACTAATTTTAAAAAAGTTTACTTAGCTACTGTAATGCTGTTGTGAACTAACATTCCTTAATTCAGAAGTGATAAAAAATTTAGAATGGATTTTAAATATGTTGGCCAATTTTTTTATATTTGTTTTGGAAGGTGATTTGTATTAACTGCTTTCAATAAAATAATTTATTCTAGATGAATCATTGTAACATGTATTAAAAAATACAAGCTCTAAGTTGTATAATAAAATTCCATTATTGAAATTGTATACAGCATTATAGTCAATAATATGTAATTTTTTTTAAATATTTGTCTATGGTTCATTAAATTTGTTCCAGATCATTGGCTTTACTCTTAATTTTTTTATGTTGTTCAAATACCTCTTTGTTTTATGTTGTCATACTGCTTCCTACACTGAAGTACAGTTCATGGCTCTGAGGAAATGATAAAAGAATAAACATAATATTTTAGGTTATTGACCTTAAGTATTATCTTGATTGACTATTGAAAGTACTTAGAAATGTTTCACAAACAGTGATTATATTATATGATGACACTGTATTAAATTCATGATCACATTTAAAATCAAGAGTAATGATCACAATCAAAATTCTAAATGAAACAATTAGGACAATATTGCATTATAGTATATTAAAATCTACCTTGTAAGAACACTCCTTTCTAACCTAGAATCATGTTCTCTCAAGACTGGATATGTCCCATTACAGGTCATATCACAATACAATCAATAAATTTATGCATTGAGAACATGTTTTTTCAAGACGAGTGGCCTCACATACCAGCACTCTTTCATAATCAATTTTAATGTAACTGAATTCACAAATCTTCTTCAGAAAAAATAACATTAACATTATTGTTGTTATAGGGTTTAACGCCATTTTTCAGTGCAAGATAGGTTATACATGGCGGCCAGTATTAATGGTGGAGGAAGAACCTTGGAAAACCCTGGGAAGAACCACCAACCCACAAGAAGCAACTGGCAGGCTTTCTCACTTACTCATGTTAGCAGAGTCTAGACTTGAACTCACGCAGACAGGTGAGATGGCAGTGATCCGTAACGGTCATCGCTTTAGACCACTCGGCCACTCGAGGCCCCTAACATTAAAATTAAATTGATTTCTTTTTTTTTTATATGTAATTGTCTGCATAAAGTCACATATAGTATGATTAGCATATAAACACTGCATGCAATGAGTTACTAGTCTAGCAATACTAATTTTATTTCTTGAAATTCTTGTACCTGCTGATGAGTGTGCTATGTTAAAAATACACCAAGTAATTTCACTACTTCAAAATACTGCAATACACATGTGCTGACATATAATCTTTATGTTCTTAAAATGAATATTACATGTACTTTTCTTTGTAACACCTAGTTTTGTTTAAACAGTGTATCTTTAAACTGTACTTTCAAGAATGGTTTTTCATTCTTACTGACATTAGTGGCGGCATCTCCCATCATAAGTGGTTATTTATATATTTGTTTATAATCGTCAATATTATGACATTAGGACAATAATATACCATCATATAAATGATATTTGGGCATTATAGCAATATCAAAGTAATACCAATTTCATAATATAGAAAATAAGTGGCATCTGTTTAACAATCATTCTTACAAGTGTCTGAATTAAACAAGAAAATTATTGTATATTAAGTTAAAACAAAGAATACAAGATAATCATATGCAAATCATGAAAATCATTATCTTTATTAATTGGTTTCTGATCACTAACTATAATGCCCATGATAAAATAGCACTCTGTTAAAATCGTGGTCTGAGTCTTGCATAACATCATTCAACATTATCAGATGACTTAATTGCTATAGTAATATCTAATTCAAGGAGACAGTGAATATGTGTATGAACATTGGTTACAGGCATTTTTATGAAAGAATTTTGTACAAATGGATGCATTTTTCAAATGTTTTTACCATAATTCCCCACATTTTCATGAAATTAGCTGGTGACTTATAACTAGTATCTTATGGTCATGTAATCAATTTAAGTTAAGCACATGATAGGTGGTGCTATCCAGGAAAAAATACCGAATAATATGAATGCAGCAATACCGTAGGATGCAATTATTCTGTAAATTTGAGGAACGTTTAGTAATTGACATACATAACTTTTACCCATTTTCGAGTCTAACATATATATTTAGTCGAGCACATTTTGTTTCAGCAAGTGATAAATTATTATTATGACAATGCTGGAGAAATTTTTGTGTATTACAAGTAAAATTTTATCTTTACCATTCCAATTCCTGGATCTTTTCATATTTTCTTTGTGCTCCATCATTGACATGTACATATGAAAGAAACACTAAAACCAAACAACAATAATACTTACAGTTAGTGGGAGTTTGCATGTGAATCCATGAAGAATATAATATACTCAACTTTCAAAGTAGAGATTCTTCCGGTGTGATCGCTTAAGATTATAATAAACAATATCTAATTTCGTCCTTAGACGAGGATCCTCAAGTGTTGATTTGAGGAAGAATAGTGAAATGGTACATAAGATAAATCTCAGCTCAGCAAAAAACTCATAGATTTGAGGTTGTGAATGTCCTCAACACTTAAGATGTTTAGTGAAACTGGACCCTGGTATTGATATAAATCCTTGTGTCATTGTCACAGAAGGCATCAGCAAGCATGGCAGAGAACATCATGCTGAAGATGGTTGGGGCCAACAAACAGCATGACTTGACTCCATTGGTGACTGGGAATGGTTTAGGACTTGCTCTCATCCATGACAATAACAAGCTTGCCATCACGGAAACTCCAAACAATTACAAAACCAGTCATCTTCATTATAGCGACTATCAAGGAAATCTTGGGATTAAAGTTTTATGCAATGTAGATAAGGAATCCAAGTTTTGTGGAAGGACAAGAAACTTGTAATAAATTGACCTTATTTCTTTACAAACTTTTTTCATAACATGTATATCTGTATGGATTTAATTGAAATATGCTTCTATATTTTCAATTCATAATTTAATATATTTTCAGATGACAAATTTACTGTGGATAGTAGAAAATCAGAACAGAAATGGCTTCCAGGGAACCATGAAGAGGAGAACAAGGTTGAAGGAAATCAGCAGCTTTCCCAGTTCCACCACACGTCTGGTAGGTGCATCAGAGATAATTCATAATGTGGGTGAGAATATGATACTTTGTATAAAAAATTAAATATATTATAAAGTCAGCATACAGGGTTTATGATAGGGGCAAGAAATTTGGTCTTTAAGAAAAAGATTACCTACTGTTAGGCAAGGTTTAAGGTGTATTATGTGATGGTAAGTTTGAATCTTTTTACTGTGTGTGTGTGTGTGTGTGTGTGTGTGTGTGTGTGTGTGCATGAAGACAGAGAGATATTAAAAGAATTACTTCCCTTTATGTTAAGAGTTTTTTACTTTGGCGGAGCATTGTCTCTCTCAGTGTGATAAAGCATATTTAGCATAATGTTTGCATTGTCAGAACTCTATTTGATGTAGTTTGACCATGAGCTATGCTTGTTTTTATAGAAAAATATGTCATATGGGACTGACAATTTCATTAGGGGAAAGGTGGAAAACATATGTGGGTTTTTTTTCTAAGTTTAATAGGGTCTTTACAGGCATCACAGCAGTATTAACACCTCCAGTCCTGGTGTTAACACTTTATCAATACAAATCAACAGTGCAAACACAAGCAAATGCCTATTATTGTCTGTTAATCCTATTTTGTACCTAAAATCAGCCTGAAATGCATGGGTCAGTTAACAGTTAGTATTTTATCAAGATTAAGATATTGAATTGAGAATAAAGAGAATTAATATGAATGTTAAATTCATTGTGTTGAATATGCTACATACAGATGGTGCTCCCGGTTTGATCAATGTCACATACTTCAGAATGACTAATGTAGATAAGGGTCCCCAGAGTGGTTGAGTGGTCTAATGTGCTGTCCATTACAGATCACTACCATCTCACCTTTATCTGTGTGGGTTTGAGTCTAAGATTCAGCAAATGTGGATATGTGAGAAAGCTTGCTAGTAGCTTCTCGTGGGTCAGTGGTTCTTTCCGAGGATTTCTTCCTCCACCTTTAATACTGGCCGCCATGTATAGCCTATCGTGTGCTGAAAAATGGCGTTAAGCACCACAAGAACAACAACAACGACAAGCAATGTAGATATCTTTCCAGTATGTGCAATGAAAATAAATGCTCCCCCTTGCTGCTATTCTTAAAATAGTAAAGTGCTGTCAATATGGAGTTTTGACATTTATATTTGCTCTGGCTTTGCTTGCTTTGTCAATGGCCTATTGCTTCCTGAATTGAACTCATCAAAAATTAATCACACTTGATAACTATTTTGACAACTGAAATAATCATGTTTTGCATTCCATATCTGCAGTAAAAATCCAACTTCAGATAATTGTCACTGCTGATCACCAACTTTATTAAAGTTAGCTTTGACATTCTCAATCACTGCAGTGATGTGTAATAACATGGTTCTTTAGAAGGTCTCTTTGATGTACTTTTATTAAGATGAATTAGTTTGTTCTACTCTGTGTACTTTACAGATGTAGATTAGAGAAATGGACTCTCCCAAAGCAGACTATAATTGTCATATCACTAGCTGTTGTCTGACAATTAAGTAATTGCTAAAAAGTGGGGTTTTTTTTAGATCTCAGACCATAATACCTTTAAAAATTGCCACATTATCAGCTGATACCCAAAGGATAGGTTTAGCTGAGTTTTGAGCAGGATTGTTTATTATATATACTGATTACTGGCATAATTATATTGTGGTGGTCCAAATATTTTGTTTTTGTTAAACAACTTTACAGCTAAAATTTATGAAAGTAATGTTTTTCAAAACATGACCTTGTTGTGGGCTTTGGGAGTCAAAAATTGTGTTTTTCATGTCACACAGCATATTATGGCAAATATGCAAATAATGTGCAGACAAGAAAACTTTTAGCAGGTTTTGACCAAATAGTGTGTGTTTGTGTGTGTGTGTGTGTGCAGTTATTAAAGTATGTGCAAATTAGTCATCAAAAAATATATCAGTGATTTTTTAACATTTCTCATTCCCATTTTATTAGTTCTGAGTGAGTTAAAAAAATTTTCTCTTAGGTTTTGCAGTTATATTTAATTTCTGCCATTACTTAAATTCATAGATTGGGGATGGGGTTCTGTGGTTTCCACAGAATGTTAATGATTCATTCATTGTTTAAAGTTATGTTTTGTAAAACCATGAAATCCATGAATATTGGTTCATCATGAATAATAGTTAATTCACAATATTCTATAGATCAAGTTAATTTTTTTACATGTAATTCTTAACTATTTTTTTATTTCTTTATTTAGAATTGATAGTTTTAATTTTATTGCTTCTAGAGGACACTAGCAAGTTAAGTAACAAAAAGAGTGACACACATGACTTTGAACACCCAGAAAAAGAGCTTTTCCTTTGGGCCATTCTCTTCAACAGACGAGAGATGGCCAAAATGTTATGGAAAATGTCCAGAAACCAGATTGGTAAGTTTCTTTGAATCTTTGGAACAAATTTATGTTGCAAATTTGAAATTTTAATTTCCAATTAACATTTTATATATTTTGATTAATAGTTGAAAGCAACATACTGTAATTTTGTGAAATATTGCTTAAAAGCCACTTTTTTAAGAAACTTTTTGTAAAGGAATAAAATAAGCATAAACTCAAACCATAAATAGTTTTAGAGAAACAAGCAGTATTTGTAGCTGTGTCCTTTCATTTTTGTGATCATGAGTTTGGAGGTTGAACAGCCTAATTTGTATAGGATTTATCCATTAAGTCAATTAAAGGTTGAACTGGCTACATGTAATCTGTACAGGATCAATTCATTAATGACCTGATATTAAAAAAACATGATTTTTAAAGTGTTGGTATAAAGCTAATTGATATACCAATACTATTGGTATATCAAATTGTGATCCGCCCATGGCGCAATAATATGAATGTGTAAAAAAATTTTCAACTGCAGGCAATTATGAATTTCTACTCTGATTAATCATATATGAAATATGAAAATGATAACAACTATCAATAGTCCCTGTTTTCTGTGAAACTAAAATGGTATACAATTTCATCGGAATCCTTTCTTTTTTTCTGTTCCCCTCGCCCTCTCATGCCTAAGGGAAAAATATGGAAAAATCTGGAGTGAGAGAGAAAAACGAATTACATTGGATAAAAATATTAAAACTGGACTTGCACCAAGTGACCTACAAGAATATGGTTCATCATAACTGTTTGTTTACACTTTCCTTGGGATCTATTTACAGTGTTCATAGTATCAATCATACGTAGTTCCAATAGCATGTTGAAACTAAGTTAAATTTGTCTGTTACAAGGTACACATACTGTAATGTATTTAATGTGCTGATCTTGTTTTTAGACCTCTCTCTCTCTCTCTCTCTCTCTCTCTCTCTCTCTCTCTCTCTCTCTCTCTCTCTCTCTCTTTGGATGATTGTAACTAGATAAAGGCAAAAATCCACAAAAATATGAGCATTGGGAATTTTCATTTGTGTCATCCAACAATGTCTCTGGATCTATGAATGCTGGTAAAGTTAAGTCACACCTTCCAAAGGAACTGCCATTGTTATTAGTGTTGATGTAATAACGACTGGATATATTTCAATTTTTATCAGGATGTGTGGAAAGTGGAATAAATATATATTATTTAGCAATGAATGAAACCCTTCAAATAATTAACTCATTAAGAAACAATACATTTTTTGTTAGACAAAGTTTAAATCACCAGCATTTTTCTGCATCTGGGTAAACAGATGGTGGATTGGTGAAACATTGTAACAAAAGAAAAAATAATTTTAAAAAAACAATCTGGAAATTATTCTTGCTTATTAGTGTTAAAGACAAAGACCCTTTTCACCCACAGACATTACAGATTACTGGAAAGAAAAATGATATACTCAACCCTACACTGAAGCCTTTTCAAAAGATTTACCACTGGGACATCTACCAATAAAGAGAAAAAAAATACCTCAAAATTTGACCACATATGACCATCATTAACTCCTTTGATAAAGAATGGTTAATCTTACTGGCAATTCATATTTCTTTGTCACTACAATGGCAGTTAGTGACATGTACTTTTATCTGGTTTACTGCAATTTACAAATGATACCATACACCAGACTTGTAAATTTTACACAACTGGTGGCTAGCCAATTTTTTTTATTTTTAAATACTTTATTTGAACGGTCTTTACTATTTATGTGGTTATTGATACAAAGGATTAAAGGATGATTAGTGGGGATTATCATACCTTATGGTTGGTTAGTGTTATTTAATGTGCACTTTGTTTGCATACGACATATATCCTGTGCTCTCTTGTTTACAAAGGATTAAGTCAAAGTCACTGGTATTGATCTGTTTCTTGTGATGCAGGTTGTTCATAGCAGTGTTGAAAAGCATATTTTGCCTTACGACTGTCGTTTATGACATGTGGTTGCTCATGACAGGTGGTCGATCATAGCAGAGATCGATCATGACAGGTTTTACTGTATTATCAATATATGGTGTATTCAAACTAAATCCTTTGAAAAAAGTCCACACCTTCATTGGACAGCCCAGTCAGTTTCTGCTGAAGAAACGTTACTCAAGGGTTATCCATAACATTCTGTCAGGGAGTTTCACAGACTGTACAACCAGTTTGTGCCATACAGTAGACACTGAATCACTCAATGACAGAATGAACCAAAACAGTTTCAGCAGCAGCAGACAGTTCCCCAAGGCAAACATTATAATTTTAAATAAAAGCTTAACTGGATCAGTGTTTTCGTTGTGTATAAATTGGGCATGCACTGCATGAAAAGACTGAGAAGTTAGTATTTTCCAGGTACAGGTTGAGTATGTTTCCAAATTGGTTTCAATTTGGTCATTATGAACATTCTGTTACTTATCTTGCCACCAACACTGACAATAATGGTGTCATATTGAGAAAGGTAAATTTTTCTCATGGCATCAGAAATATGGCGCTTTTCTGCCCCAGGTGAACACTTAACTTGAAAACAAGGTTTCATGCATTTTTCATTTACATATTTAATGATGGAGTTTTCACTTATGATAGTGTTTTTTTATGGAATTATATTGTTCTTATAATGTTTTTTCTCTGTCTTTGGTAGAATCCAGTGTATTATTAAATGTTAAGCTGTTATATTTGAGATATGAAGACCCTTTCTTGCTGTTTGTGACTTAGTGTGGTAGAGTTTTCCACTGTAGCTTGAGGGACTGTATTGTTTCTCCCAATATTCTGGGTGTGTTTGAAATATTTTCTTTCTGGGAATTTCCTTTTATTTTGATAAGCCGTCTTTTTTCACTGTGGTGCTTTTGTGACTATTCTTTGAGAGTACTGACAATTTCTGTTTTTCATATTTATGTCTTCCTGCACTGCTGTTAAAATGTCAGGATGCATGCTGTTTGAAGCAGCAAAACCATATTTAAGCTAATTTTTGATAGGAGCAAATTTTTTTTTTTATTTAATTGTTTTACTTTCTCTTTCATTTTTGCATTGTCCTTTTCCAGAATAAGGTAAGGGCTTGATGTCTTACTCACATCTGATGGTTTTAATTGTTTTTTATGGCTCATAAATTTTGTTGTGAAATCTGATAGCTGTTCATCAAGTTTTTCATGGTTATTCATTGCTGACATCTGTTTGATTGGAGCACTAAGTGCCAAACATGTTAGATCATATAGAGAACTTTAACAATATGATGAACTGTTTTATAAAGGTATACTTATTTTTGAAAATATCTTCAAAAGATTTGAAATAATCCAAACAGGGTCAATTTATGAATCACTCACTACTAAGAAGTACTGCAAAGAACAAAGAAGGTACATTTTTCTTTCATATCACTTGGTAATTTTGTGGATTGAGGGTAAAATTAAGATGTGCAGTATTCATATGACTGATATGGTTTATTACATGTTTTACTTATTAACCATAATTTTATCATGAGAATATTATATTCTTTAAGATGACATCTGTTTTTAAAAGTTATACCAACTTTTATATGCTCTGGCACAGTATTTCTCTTGAATGCACAGACATTTATATGAAACTAGGATTAGCTTAATATTTTTTATATTTAGGTTTAATATAAAAGAGAATGTTATAAAACAATTATAATAATGTGATGGATCATTAGTCATTAAGTTTTTTTTACAAATTCATTAAAGAATGTCGGTAATCATATTCACTGCAAATCTTTACACTGAATCTTTTGCAAATACTGTTCGGAAGGTATGACTTGTTTTAATTGTATTATTATTAAGCTGGAGCCCTTGTAGCATGTGCACTTCTTAAAGGCCTGGCTGATAGAGCTGCAGATGAGGAAGAACTAGAACTGAATGCTAAACTTCAAGAACACTCACAGTAAGTTTATATTCAAGACTTCTGCCGTGATAGGCAGTCAGGTCAAAGGATTGTCAGCATATTTGTGTGGCTAATATGGGTATATAGCTTGATATATGTTTCACTTGTAGATTACCAATGATGGCATCATTGGCATTATCAATTAATTTTACCTTTTAATACATCCAGCTAGGAATAACAAGTTTTATTGCTGCCAATAATAGGAAATTAAGCAAAATAACTACTTTCAAATAAACCAATATAAATTGAAATAAAACAAGCATGATTGTAAAATTAAAATATTAAAATTCGTACAATATTCAAATAAAAGAAATGAAGCACAAACAAAATTGGCAGATGTCAGAAGAAACAAGCAAAACATAAATTATATAATTAAATGCCAAATGAAATAATGGTATTTAAAACAATAAGATCAACACTCATATAAAACAAACATGGCACAAACAAAAAAGACACACATGAAACTTAGAAACAAAACACAATGCAACAAGCATTGTAAGGGGAGATTACATTTATCGAGCCAAGAGTGCAAAACAAATATGACACAACAGATTAGACAGGATGATATGACTGTAAGGCTGTTAAATGAAGCAGCCGATTTGATGTCAGGTACCATAAAAATTAATACAGGTGAATCAAGACCAATACAGCTGTCCATTCTTATGATGCCAAATACCATTGACGTTGACAGTATTAAGATCAACCCACAAATTGACTAGGGCAACATCAAACTATTCACAAATCTGGTTCTAAGGATCATGCTGATAACTACCTGCCAATCTCAATACTTCCAAACTTGACAAAATTGACAGAAAACATGCCCATGTTTCTTTCATGTCATATTTAACCAAACCAAACATGTGATTTCATGATCCACTCAGTGTCAAAAGCTTTCCTGAAATCTACAAATATTAATCCTATTATTCTACCTTGGTCAAGTGCTTGAAGCCATTTGTCAGTTAGGAAGATGATGGCAGTCTCACATGAATGTTTCTGTCTAAACATCTATCTCTTCTGGGCTACACTACAAAAGTTAACAAAGTGGTGGCAGGTTTCAAAAGAGATGTCTCCGCTAATCCTTTCTGTGGTCTGTTGCCACCTAGGTGTTGATTATAAAGGGTGGTCAACAATGATTTGGTCTTCTGATAGTATATAATCTGTGAGCTGCACTGCTGTGCTAACAGAGTTCAAGACCAGATTAAGTTATTATTATCTTTCAAGGAAAAAAATGTACATGTTTTAGGACTTGCTGAAACCAGATTAAATGCTAATCACAAGGATAATCTATTTCACAGTCAAGGCTATAAAAAAACAATATGCAGGGACAGAGAGAGAGCAGGGGGGTCTTGTTGTATATGTTAGGAAATATGTAAATGCAGAAAGGCAACTTGACATGGAGTCACAAGAAATTGAGAATATCTGGGTGGAAATTTCTCAAAATAATGCAAAATCATTCTTAGTTGGTTTCATTTATAGGCTACCTTCTTCCAAAGCTATTTGTAATGATAACTTTTTGAAACAAATGGAAAATGTTCTTGCACAGGAGGAAGAAATGTATATACTCAGTGATATAAATATACCTTCTCAATACTCAAATAAGGAACAACTGGATGGAATTTATTTAATCATTAGGTCTGGTACATCTGGTAAATGAGCCAACAAGGGTAACAGAAATATCAAACACTCTTATTGATCACATTTATACCAACCTACCAGACAATGTGGCTTAAGTTAAATGTACCAAATGTTTGTCTTAATGACCACTATCCTACTTTTTTGACAAGAAAGGTTTAAAATGTAAGAGAAATTAAAAAAATACAAAACTATCACTGACAGATTGTTAATTTTTTAGCCTGTATAAAGTTCCATGGAATATGATCCAAAATTTAGATAACATACATGAAGCTCTGAGGGTGTAGACTGGCTTATTTATGGATGTAATCTCTAAGCATAAACCACTGAAAGTACATTGAGTAAAGAATGACATCCAACCTAATTGGCTTACTACTGAAATCCTAGATGCTATAAAAACATAAGACTAATTCAAGGCTATTGGAAACCATGAACACTATACAGTATGGAGAAATAAAACAACAAGTATGATTAAAAAAGCTAAAAGAAAATTTTTACCAATCATTGCTTGAAAACAAAATGAGCAACAGAAACTCCATTTGGAAAGTCTTCAGTGAACTCACTGGAGGAACACACAAAGATCAGATAAATAAAATTCAGTCACTTCTGGTAAATGACATAGTCACTGATGATGCTAATGTTGCAAATGTTTTCAGCGATTTTTTTCACCAACATCACCGCAAAGTTGAAAGAACCAGTGATAGAAAGCAACTTTAATGAACTGAAAAAGTTCTGCATCAGCAAAATCTCTTAGGATGTATATTTCTCTATCCCATCAGTATCAAAAATCTTTGTTAAAAAATTTCTCTGTGAACTTGATTCCAAGAAAGCTACAGGACTTGATCAGATTCAGGTCCACAAATCATTAAATCTTCTGTCTCTGCTATTTGGATAGCATAACATTTGTAATCAGTATGAGTATTGCAACTTTTTCTGTCCCCAAAATATGGAAAACTGCAAAAATAACTCCTATTCACAAATCTGGTCCTTAGAAAGATGCTGATAACTACCGGCCAATCTCAATACATGTACTACCAAACTTTTCAAAATTGATTGAAAAATATATCCATGACTTTTTCATGTTATATTTAATCAAACACTTGCCGTTACACACTAATCAATCAGGCTTTAGACAGAAACATTGAAGTGAGACTGTCTTGATCTCCCTAACTGATAAATGGCATCTAGCACTTGATCAAGGTTGACTGATAGGATCTATATTTGTAGATTTTAGGCAAGCTTTTGACATGGTAGATCATGAAATCCTTTTGAAGAAACAACATTTACCAATGTGATGCAAGCAGTTAGATGGTGTACTTCATACTTAAGTGAGAGAATACAACATGTTTGTATAAATAATATTTTTCTGAACCAGTGCAACAATTAGATATGGAGTATGACAAGGCTCAATTCTAGGTACATTTCTATTTATTTTATTATTAATGACCCGCTGCTTTTTCTTTGGGACTCAATATCATCTGCAGATCTCTATGCAGATGACACAACATTGTCAGATATCCAAAGCACAAAGGATGAACTCAGAATTTCTTTAGAGAATGCCTAAACATACTGAACAACTGGTAAAACTAAAATATTACATATCTCAACATGGCAAAAAAGAACAAATCTTGTTAATGATGAACTATGTCTGACATAAAAGGATAGATATTTATCATGGACTGAACATATCAAATATATTGGTAAAAAAGTCAATTCAAAAAAGTTTATGGCTTCTTAGTAGGATAAGATATTTTCTCCCTGAAAGGACTATTTTATAATGGTTACATACAACCCTATTTAGACTACTGTAAAATCACATGTGGTAATTTAAATGATGAAAACATAGCTAAGATGGCACATCATCAGAAAAGACCAATTGGGCTAATATCAATCCAGAAAGAAAGCAATAAAAATGTAGCTGGTAAGTTAAAAATATTACCTATTAAAGACCGAATCTGTTTCAGAAAAGCCAAGTTGGTGCATAGGATTACCCCAAAAATAGTGCTCCTGAATATTTACAATCACTATTCCAGTATAGGCTACCTGGTATTACTCCCTACCTTGAATCCTTATCTACCAAGCAATACAAAATTTTCAAACCAAATAAGGAATTATTCAAAAAAAAGTTTCCAATACTCTGGAACTTTGCTTTGGAATTGTATTCCAGTTGAGATTAGAAATGTCCATTCTATTTCCTTTTTCCAAACCCAAAATATCCAGTTTCTTCATAGATGCAGCTAAAAAAAATACCTTTGTATGAAGGCATCAAGGTAGATTAGTTCTTAGCTAATTGTGTTACCCTCTTTAAAGAATGTCATTATTATTATTATTATTATTATTATTATTATTATTATTATTATTATTATTATTATTATTATTATTATTATTAAACACTGATCTACAGGGGTGGCTTTATTAGTAAATGTACACAGTCATGCATGTGTACTTCAGCTGAAAACAATAGTTTATATGGACCAATGATAATTTTTGCTTGTAAGAAATATGGATAATTTCAGGAGTTCAATAGCCTGTTAGCAATACAATATCTTACTTTGCCTGAATACAACAGTGGCTAATTAAGGTTAAACTGTGTTTAAAATCATGTTATATAATGTCAAAATCAGATACAGTAGTTTTTTTTATTATTTAAAGGTTTCAGCTGATACTTGTTGAAAATTTTTTAACTTTATTTAAAAATTAATTCTTTAATAGCAGCAATTACTTATCCTACTGCTATTGCACAGCTACCCTTTTTTCAGGCAAAAAACTAATTGCCTGTTCAATGTGAATACATCCTCTAAAAGTGGAGAAAAAGACAGAATGACCTTTTGCACTCCACTCTCTTATTTTGCACACTGCTCTGTATGTTATTATGACTTTATTTAAAGAGGGTAACTCAATTAGCTAAGAACTAATCTACCTTGAGGCCCTCATTCAAAGGAATTTAATTATTTTTGCTGCATCTCTGAAGCCATTGTATATACTGGGTTTGGAAAGAGGAAATAGAGTGGGCATTTCTAATCTCAACTGGAATATTATTCCAGAGCAAACTTCCAGAGTATTGGAAACTTTTTTAAAATAATTCCTTATTTGTTTTGGGAATTTTGTAATGTTTGGTAGACATTGATCGCAGGTGGGGAGTATTTCCAGGTAGCCTATACTTGAATAGTGATTGTAAATATTCAGGAGCATTATTATTGGCTATCCTGTACATTAATTTGGCTTTTCTTAAATAGATTCAGACTTTAATAGGTAGTATTTTTAACTTACCAACTAAATTTTCCTTGCTTTCTTTCTGGATTGATATTAACTCAAAAGCTCTTTTTTGGAGATGTGCCAGCTTTGCTAAGTTTTTATCATTTGAATTACCCCATACTGTATTACAGTAGTCTAAATAGGGTTGTATGTAACTGTTATAAAATAGTTTTCTGTGCTTTTCTGGAAGAAAGTGTCTTATCCTACTGAGAAGCCATAAAATTGAATTGACTTTTTTACTGATATGTTTGATATGTTCAGTCCATGATAGGTTATTATCTACCAAAATACCAAGTAGACTATCATGACAGACCATTTGCAACCTTTTATCCTTCCATGTCAGACATAGTTCATTGCTATCAAGTTTTGTTCTTTTTTTCTGTGTTGAGATAAGTAATATTTTAGTTTTACCAGTATTAACCACCATGCCATTGTATGTGCACCAGTATTCTAGTTTGTTTAAGGCATTCTGTAAAGAAATTTAGAGTTCTTGTTTTGTGTTTTGGATGTCTGACAATGTTGTGTCATCTGCATAGAGATCTGTAGATGATACTGAGTCCTTTAGTACAAGTGGTAATTCATTAATAAATAAAATAAACAGTAATGGACCCAGAATTGAGCCTTGTGGTACTCCACATCTAATTGTTTCAGGTTCAGACAGAATATTATTAATATAAACATGTTGTGTTCTCTCACTTAAGTATGAAGTAAACCATCTAACTGTGCTTTCATCACATTGGTAGATTTTCAGTTTCTTCAAAAGGATTTCATGATCTACCATGTCAAAAGCTTTCCTGAAATCTACAAATACAGAACCTATTATTCTACCTTGATCAAGTGCTTGAAGCCATTTATCAGTTAGGGAGATCAAGGCAGTCTCACATGAGTGTTTCTGTCTAAAGCCTGATTGATTAGGGTATAACAGAAAGTGTTTGGTTAAATATGATATGAATGAATCATGGACATGCTTTTCAATCAATTTTGACAAGTTTGGTAGTACATGTATTGAGATTGGCCGGTAGTTATCAGCATCATCCTAAGCCAGATTTGTGAATAGGAGTTACTTTTGCAGTTTTCCATATTTTGGGAACAGATGAGGATGCAATACTTAAATTGATTATGAATGTTAAGCTATCTACAATAGCAGAGGCAGAATGTGGTTCAATGCATAATGTCATTTGTTTCATGGACACCTTATTTTGTAGACTTTTTCCAAAACTGTCACAAGAGGAATTACATCTGTAGCAGCTTACCACAAAAAGCAGTCTTCTGCTGCAGTTTTTAATTAGTTTTGGTGTTACAACTGTCTATTCCATTTTCTAGAAAACCATATCATACCCTTTCCCCCTTAAGAACTTTGTTCTTTTTATTGCTTCAGTGGCTACCTCATGTTCTATGTATAAAATCAATGGACACATGTTCCTTACATATATATAAATCACTGGTATGGGTAAGTCCTGCCTCAAGTTGAGGACATTGTTTTCCTTGCATATTTAAAACACTGTGGTATTGGTTTTATATAAGGAAAATAACAACAATCCTGCTCTTCAAATTCATATTGTATTCTTTTTGTTTGCATTACACATTGATATCATATATGTACTTGAATATTGCTTTAAAAAACAAATACAGAGTTGAATTTTCTTGTTTTCAAAGAGTCTGGAACTACAGGTAATTCTTCACAAGGTCACCTTAATTGTATACTTCATGTACATTGTTCTTAGTGCATACATAGGTGTGAATGTGGTATGACACAATATAATCATGATGAGCTTCATGGCAACATCATACAGTGTTCTTAGTATATACACATGGGTGTATGCAGTAAAACCCTGCATACCATCAGGTGAGTTTTACAGCAACATGATACAATGTTCTTAGTATATACACATGGTGTATGCAGTAAAACCCTGCATACCATCAGGTGAGTTTTACAGCAACATGATACAATGTTCTTAGCACATACACATTAAAAAAAAGTATGCATTATGACAACTGCACATAACCAGATGATTTTCCTGGAAGTGATTTCATTATTTCTGTATTATAGGATAATTTCAGAACTGTATGCATGGCGGTGTGGCCACCATAAACAGGCCCTTGGGAAATACTTGCACATATTACATTAGTGCTCAAAATGCATGTTACACCTCTTTCAAATTTGGTCTTGTATCGAGGCCAAAGGAGCCTTCCTTTCCCATTTTGTTAAGAGTTTTCTAAAAAAAGTAATCTCTTTCAGGTCTCACATGTTGGAACAAACATCTTTGGCAGCTGATGAAACCCCTCCCAAAGTAGGGTCTAGACACTCCCGAAGTAGATCGACTTAATGCAGGGAGATGATGAACATTTCTTATGTCTCTAACAGTCTGCATACCTTGCAGATTGCTTCTTCCCATTAGGGAGGTTGAGCATCATGATAGCAGTTTGCGCCCTCCCTTTAGGTAGGTAGAGCACCATGATAGACAGCTGCGCCCTCCCATTAGGGAGGTATAGCACCATGATAGACAGTTGTGCCTACACTTTAGGTAGGTAGAGCACCATGATAGACAGTTGTGCCCTCCCATTAGGGAGGTAGAGCATCATGATAGACAGTTGCGCCCTCCCATTAGGGAGGTATAGCACCATGATAGACAGTTGTGCCCTCCCTTTTAAGGTAGGTAGAGCACCATGATAGACAGTTGCGCCCTCTCATAAGGGAGGTAGAGCACCATGATAGACAGTTGTGCCTACCCTTTAGGTAGGTAGAACACCATGATAGACAGTTGTGCCCTCCCATTAGGGAGGTAGAGCATCATGATAGACAGTTGTGCCTACCCATTTAAGGTAGGTAGAACACCATGATAGACAGTTGCGCCTTCCCATTAGGGAGATAGAGCACCATGATAGTTGTGTCATCCCATTTGGGAGGTAGAGCACAGTGAAAGTGAGTTTGCACCCTCCTATTTGAGAGGTTGAGTACCACAATAGTGGATAGTGCCTTTCCTTTAAAAAGGTTGAGCACCCATAAGTGAGTTGCTCCCTTCCATCAAGGCAGTAGAGAACTGCAATATATATTGTGCTTTTGACAGCATATTGCCACCTCACCCCCTGATGTTTGAGAGGCAAGACAAGGCACACAGTAATAAATCAATTGAAGATGAGGTATCTCACATCTATCACTCATTGGCCTCTTGGGGGTGGGACAGGACAAGGACCGAGCTTCCCCCTCCCCTCTTTAACATCCCTCTCTTTGCAGGATTCGCAATCTATATGCAGGATTCAGGCTAGAAACTGGGACCACATCAGTGTTCCCCTGTTCCCAATTATACCCACCAATATGGGATGTGGGGGCTTTTTACCTCTGGGCCCAAGGTCCATTATGCACCCATGGGCTAATGGACCTATCCCTCACAGTTGAAGTGATGCTGCAGCTTGTGTCCCACCATCACCTGATCACCAGGTGACTTCCTTTTGGAGGGCTTAAGGTGATACATCATCGAGGAGAGACATTCTTGTCTCTTCTCTGTAACTCTTGATGAATCAGGGACCATGGCACTGAGTACTCCTACACTACTTCCATCAAGGGACATGATGATGCCATCCTGGTACTCTCACTTGAAGTGTCCTTGACTGTGATGATACTCTATATGTTGCCTCCAGTGAATTCATGACAGAAGCTGTGGCATTAACAGCTTCTCTCAGGCCTACCCCTTCAGCTCAGATAGATGAGGAAGAGGAGGCCTGGTCCTTTTATGATGCGGTAAAAAAGGTTTACCATATGTTACCCATGGACTTGTGCCCCCACCTGGCACTCAGCCCATAAAGATCCTTTCCATTTTGGTAAAGATCTCTGGAGTACCAGCTAAACCAGACCTTTTACTTCTACCACATTATTCCACAATTAACGCCAGTGTAGGTCAATAATGTAAAGGATGGTCAGTTCCTCTTTCTGCATTAAGACCTTCTAGTTCCTCTTCCAGGTACCTGGTACTTTCCCCAAAGTGGCCTATCAAACCTACTTCTTTGTATGCAAACGTGGCTAAAGTGGCTATTTCTGTGGGAGCCTGTGCATGCCTACCCATCAAAACAGTTGATGCCATGGCACAGGAAACTGGTTCATAGTAACCATAGTTTTGTATACCACTCTATTCTCAGTTACTTCCTCTAGTATGCTGAGAGAGGCCACTTTGAATCCAACTGCATTACTATATGTTTAGGATACTCTGCCAAGCATCTCAGCATGCACTGTAACCCTGGAAATATTGATGGACTTATGCACATCTGCTGTGACTCTTAGGAAGTCTTGCTTAACCATAGTAAAGACCTTCTAGGGTTTGCTCCTCTGGAGGCTAAGACCATCATGGGGCCATCACTCTACCCTGGCTTCTCCTGGATCACTAACATTAATTTTTCTTTCCACTCCCAATCTGTCATTGACTGGGAAATAAGATCAGATAAATAACCTTCAGGGGACATTTGCAATTTTTCAGGCAGAAGCGAGCCAAGTCCAGTCTGTGACTGCTGCTAGACCACTTTTCCTCATCAGGTCCACAGAGACCAGGTCACTGCAAAAAAAATTGAAGAAGTTATCAAACACTTTCTTTTCCTATTAGCTGGGATGGGGCAACCCTGGCAATTAACCTCTTTCCTGCCATGCTTCCATCATGCTTCCAAGCAGGTGCTCACCCAGACCTCTTATGGGTTTGGTCAAGCATTACAAAATGTTGGGATGGTCCTCTCCATTGTTAACAAGGGTTATTGTCTCCAGTGTTGGGAAGAAACCTCCACTATCAAGGACCCCCATTTTCTTTCATCAGTCCAATATAGTGGAATTAAAGGAAGAGGTGCACACAATTCTACAGAAAGGGGCAATCAAGATGGTCTTAGAGGATCATTTTCCCAGCTTCTACACCCAATCTTCCTGGTCATCCAGAAAACCAGGAAATTTTAAATCATCAGTCTCTGCTCAACCAGTTTCTGTTGGAGGAAACCTTATGGAGATAACTTCATCAGTCCAAAACACTCTTTGTCTATTAGATTTAGCCATCTCCATCGACCGTCAGGATGATCATTCACACATCCCCATATTTCCTCCAGACTGTAAATATCGTCAGTTTTGCCTGGACCATAAATTGTTTCAGTTGTGGGTTCTGGTGTTTCGAAATATCATTTGCACCCAGAGCCTTCACCTATGTCATGGGAATAGTAGCAGCTGACATCTGAATAAAGGAAACATTGAATCTCCAGTATTTCGAGGACAGACTGATTGATTCACCATGTCCAAGGTCAGTCGCTGCATCAGGAGCTGTTTGCTGTTAGTCCACTATAACTCAGTTGGGTCTCCTACCCAACCTCGAGAAGTCTAAACTTGTTCCATCAAGGACTTTGTTTTACATGGAGATAAACTTCTTCATGAACCAAAACTTGGTTATGGTTCCCCTGGATTGGGTAGATTGAATCCTGCTGTGCTAGTGACAGTATGAGCATGATGTTATCTGCTCACCCTCATTTTTATCTACTTGGAGCCATGTATGCCTCTGCTGATTTAGTTCCTTTAGAACGTTTCCACATGTCTCCTCTACAGTTCTTCGTTTTTGCAAGGTGGAAACCACACAGGGATTCTCTATTGACCCTGTTCCCTCTAAGACCAGTTTTTTTTACCACCATTTTCTTTGGTGGATGAAACAAGACAGATTGCTAATGGGGGTCCCCATTTATGCACCTGACCCCCATTCCTATCTTTTCATGAATATGTCAGAATCAGGCTGTGGAGCTCATTTAAAGCCAGAAGGCAATAATTCTCCATGGTTCCTGGACTCAGACCAAATTGTCTCTCCACATCAACAACCTAGAAATGAAAGCAGTATTTTTAGCATTACCTGGGTGCATCAACCTGTTAAGGGACCATTGTGTCTCCTCGGACAACACATCCATCATAACCTACCTATGATGTCAAGCCTCTTTATTTTGCATGAAGGTTTGAAACCTGTTCATTTGGGCAGCCTCAGAAAATGTCACTATGAGTTCACCACATTCCAGGCAAGATAATGTATTAATGGACAGTCTATCCAGAAAAACTGAGCCTTCCTCAACTGAATGGTCTTCACCACTCAGTAACAGTCTCCCTGTTTTTCCCTCTGAGGAAGACATCTAGTAGACCTGTTTGCTGCCAAGCTCAACAACTTTCCTTTTATGTATCTATCCCAGATCAGAGAGCACAGGCAGTCAATACATTCAGCATTTCAGTGGGATCACTGATTTGTATATGCCCTATAACTCTTCTGACCGTTATGACAAGTTAGTTCTGCAATGAGTCCAGACTTCTCTGCTTGGATCATTCTTATCACCATTTTGTGGTCCTAGTGATCATGGTCCATCAATCTCCTCGACCTGTTGATCAGTGGACCCAGGTCTCTACCTCACAGGAGGGATCTGTCATTACACCTGGGATCCCTCCTCCACAACAGCCCATAAATTCTCCACCTTCTTGCTTGGTTCATCTATAGCATTCTCTTGGCCAGAACAGGTTTTCAGGTCAAGTTGCCAGTTGTACCATTCAGACCAAGAGAGCTTCTACTTCCAAGTCTGTGATGCCTGATGCATAATCTGCATTTGGTGCAGTAGGAAAATGTTGATAGCCTATGCCTCACCTAACTTCATCACTGATTTTCTTTTATTCTTTTTTGAGATCAAAAGATGCTCTTGTCAAATGTTTGGGTTCCAGAGTCCTGTCTCCCTCTTTCATGCACCTTATCTGTTGTTTCGCTGATGGAAGTATTTATGGTGGCAAGCTTTCAGATACAAAACTTAAGGTTTGAACTCTGGATCCCTAGCAGTAAAGTTCACAAACATGTCACTTGATGAAAAAGGTAATGATCAGATAGGCTATTAATATTACATTATACTTCATTACAGTCTACTTTCTCCACATTTAGAAAATATGAAGACTTTGCCACAGATGTGTTGGGAGAGTGCTACAGCAAAAATAGTCAGTTAGCACGTCAACTTGTAGTGAGGCGGCTTACCATATACGGTGACACCACACTGTTTACACTGGCAGAGGCCAATGATCTGATGAAATTCATGGGACACACTTGCTGTCAGACCAAGCTCAATCTCATTTGGAAAGGGAGGATGGCACAGTACACACAGACCTGGCTGGTAAACTGACGTTAATTATGAAATCTAAGCTTTTTATATTTTATGTGGATGTGCAGTAAGTTTTAAAAGCTTATACAACATATTCTCTATAGACTTGTATGTTGATTGAGCAGAAGATATTGGAGAACTGTGGAAAACAGCTACTCATTTACTCATGCAGCCATTCACTCATGCACAAATGATGACAAGGGATTGAACCTGAGGCTGTAGAGGTGCAAGGAGAGCATTTTCTACACTCTCTAGGTTTTGTGTTTAATTTCCTTTGAATGTTACACTACAAGGATCACACAAGGTTATTGGTGTTCACTTGAGTGAACCATAAAGCATTCAGGCTAAATACTTTACATTGATGTGGATAATGAGGGTTATATATACACAGCAAAATTTACAGCTTGAATTGGAATTTCTGTCTGGATTTTAGAGAGCCTATTATTAGACATAAATCAGTTTGGTCAGATTGTCAAACAAACAGATCAAACTTTAAAAAGAATAGGCTAAGTCTGACAGTTGTTATAACTTGGAGGCTGGAGACTGAAATCTTGAATCCAAAAAAGCTGTATAAACAAGAAGCTAAGTATTTGATCTCTGCTCATGCACTTCCAAAATAGCAATTAAAAAATGACTTCTTGTACAGATATCAACCTGAATTTGACTAGCTTGGATTCTTTTGAAAGCAGTTTTAAGCATTTGTTGTCATTTGCCAACATTTTAGGTGATGCTTTACCTAGGTCAGCAAGGATTAATAATGGCTGCCTGTAAGAAACATTGAGATTAGATAAAACTTGGTAAATAGGTTTATATTATCATGAACTTTGTCAGGTGTGTTTTATGAGACTGTACATATAAATTATGCATTTAACTTGAAAAGATAACATTTGTGAGATAGTTTATTTATTATTGTTTTCTTAAAATGTTACCTAAATGTGCTTTGTGAAATAGTCAACTGTTATGTAAGACAGGTGAGCAGTATCAAGCCTTGTTGGGTAATTGTCTTGCATGTAAAGTGTGACCAGGTTGCTTTTTGAACTCAGCCCAGTATCAAAGATACTGATTTTGTGCTTTAACTTCAATTTTTACTTGGGGTCAATGAATTAACTACTTTTCATTTGCTTTTTGGTAAAGAAAAAAATCAGTTATATTTTGCCATTCAGAAACGAATGGAAAATGCAGTTGCCAACCTGGTCGTAAGACACCTATTCTTGTATATTTTATTTTAATTAAAGTGTTTTACACTTCAAATATTTTAATTATTTTAAACATTTAACAGTAGTAGCATATTGCAGCTTCCAAGATTTTTCACTTCTTAGATCTTTCATACAACTCGTAATATCTTCTAAAATCTTTCAAACTACAGGTAGCTTCAGATATCTTTCACACTACACATTGATAACTTCAGTGATATTGTACACTATACACCATAGCTTCTTAGATCTTTCACTATACACATGGCATCTTCAGATTGTGCACACTACACATGGTAGCTTCTGAGTTCTTTCACACTGCACATGATGTTTTCAGATCTTTCACACTACACATTGTTTCAGATATCTTTCACACTACACATTAATACCTTCTGATATCTTTCATACTACACAGAGCTTCTGAGATTATTCACACTACATATAGCTTTTGAGATCTTTCACACTATACATGATAGTTTCTGAGATCTTTCACACTGCAGATGGTTTCTGAGATTTTTCACACTATACATGATAGCTTCTGAGACATTTTACACTGCACATGACAGCTTCTGAGATCTTTCATGCTTCTGATTTTTTTAAATACTACACGTGACATCTTCTGAGAACCTGGAAATAGTATAATGCATGTGTTTTTTTCCTCTCCTTTCTGTCAGATCCTAATTTCCATCATTTTCCCCTTCTTGATACCATTGATCAAATTCACATGTAATCAAGCATCACTTGAGCTACAGGACAACTCTGACACCCACAGAAAGGGAGAGGAATTGCAGTTACAACAAAAAGAGAAGGTTGCCAAAAACCAGGTGAGGCCAAAGACTGATGACTTCATAGTAAGGCATTGGGAGACAGAAGTGTCTATCAGATCAAAAGTATTCCGAAACAAGCAGGCACAGAAGCAGTCTGACAAATTAACAACGCTCACTGATTCATCTACCAGCACAATTGGCCTCTTCAATGCAGTCTATTACTTTTACTCGGCACCCATAACAGTCTTCCTTATTAATAATGTAAGTATGTAAATTCCAGATAAATAATCTCATTAGCTGTACTTGTAATTGGTTGATTTGATAGCAGGTCATTACATTACAGTATCCACTCATTAGAGATCTGTATGAGAGGACCAGAAGACCAGTATTTTTAAATTTGAAGTTTGAAGTTAGATTTTGACAAAATAATTTGTATAAAGATCATGACCCAATAACTAGGAAAGAACGTGATAGAAGTAATATAAAACTATTTCATTGCCTACTGCAGTTTTCTGAGAAATTCTGTAAGTTGATTGGAGGAGAGTCCATCATAATAAATGTTAACTCCTCACAGCCAGATTTATCTTTATAGATCATTGGAAGTTCTAGCTGTTCTCATCTCCATAATTTCCCTTCAAGCACTGCAAACAAACAATCTGGTCTTTTTCGTTTTTGACAATTTTATTAAACAGCTGCCACATTCATTTGCTTTACTTATTGACTTAGGTAGCCACCATACACATTGAGGCTGCTAAGATAATGAAAAATAGAAGAGGTTTTTTTCATCACAATCTTTGCCTTTTTTAAAGGTCATATATTTGCATACATATTGCTACAGGATTCTACTCATCCTTAGATCTAACTGCAACCCAACTCATTTGATCAGCTGAGGAATCTTCCATGCAACCAACTACATTTGTACAAATATACACATAAATTATGCATAATTTTTACAAGATAAGTTGTCATTAGACAAAGAATGCCATCAAAAACTAGGCAATTAATTTACAGCTAGAATAAAATAAGCACAAGGCTTTAAGGATAAATACAAGCAGGATTCATACAAAGAGTAATAGTGAACACATGTAAACCATTATAGGTGAGTACATGATATAACATTGTTTTAAAGAGACTTGTACTGAATTAAGCAAAACCACACAAATAATTGTTTTTGTAGATGTTGACAAAGAAGCTTTTTGAAAGCCAGGCATGAGGCAGTTGATTTCATATAAGGTCAGGTATGAAATTCCATAGTTTGACTCCATGAAAAGCAAAACTATTTTAAAACTCTGAATTTGGTTTAGGACCAATCTTCCATGAGGCCTCAACAACTATTGTTGTTGTTGTTGTGGGGCTTAACGTTTTTTAGCACATGATATACATGGCAGCCAGTATTAATGGTGGAGGAAAAAACTGGGAAATCCGCAGAGATTCTACAAGTATGTAGAGAGAGAGAGAGAGAGAGAGAGAGAGAGAGAGAGAGAGAGAGAGAGAGAGAGAGAGAGAATAATTTTGACAAGATAAGGTATTTGAACTACATTGGAAGCTCCTGAAAAAGCCAATTTCATAATCATTTTGGATTTTTTTTTCCACACCGAAAACCTTTTAAAATCTTCCATGCCAATATTTAAATTCTTATAGAAACATGATTTGCTTACAAAGTCTTGTTATATTGATATTCATGATAATGATAAGCCAGATATAACAGCCAGCTTGAAATTTGTGTTGCAGATTTCCATTTTTCAAAGGAAGATTCCATATTCTGACCTCCAATAAAGCAGTCCCACTCATGAACGGCACTCCTGACCAGTGACCACCCACTCTTTATTTGGGGGGGGGCACCAGACAGAAACACCCTCCCTACTTAGAGATGGCCATATAAGAGGGAGACCACTGTATTGTATAAATCAGCATGGTTATTCAAACTTAACAAATTATATGGAATGAAAATTAGACCAACAAGTTTCAGAACATTAAACCCATTGTTAGAGAATGCCATAACTCATATAGAAGATATTGCAGAAATGAGGTTGGATGCTGTCTCACATTGTGGTAGTATCTATATATCAATAATGGACTTAAAATGGCATTATTATCATCATTGTAACATTTCTATATTTTCAATTAAAAAGCAAATTTAACAGCATAATGATATTAATCTTTCATATAAATGCATTGTTGAATGAGATTTCTCAGTGTGGTCATATCCATAAGTAGTGGATTTAAAGTGGCATCATTTCCCTGTTGAGTTGTTATACTTATCCTTTTTTCAAGTCATATCTAACAGAAATGACTGGAATCCCCATTGCGTGTATGTTGACTGAAAATGAAAACATGCATTTCTATTTCTCCAGTCATACAGACATTTTTTAAGTAGAGAAATAAGATGTTCTTGCTCTTTCCCCTGCACATCTTATTCATTCAGAGCAATAGAAATAACATGCACAAACAGGATTTTTCACGTCATCTATGCCACAGTTTTTTATATTCATATTTGTATAAAAATACAAATATGGTTCAGTATTGGTGTAATTTCACTTAATTATGTTCCAAACATTGGTTTGTTGCTTTCTTCCTTGGAAATTACAAGTATACTGAACATTTCATTAAAGTGCTTCTTTACTTTTTGATCTTCGAAGTAAGATTTATGTGAGACAATTGTCTTGTTTTACATTATCTGAATCGGAGCATTGCTTTGTCCTGAAAAAGAATTAAAGCCCATATACCAGGTCATCATCTTCACTTGTGGAAACTTAAAATTGCATCTGAAAATAAAAAATTTTGTTTTTTGATTTTATTCAAGGATTGCAGTCATATTTTTTTCTGGCATCTACCTACATTTGTTCCATCCTGAAAGTTGATGGAGAACAACCAGCAGAAACAAAGCAATCATTTGATGGACAAATGTGGCATTGTATTTATAGGTTACTGCATTTGTATGGAAAATATGAACAAGTTTTTTGGATGGATATACTGCACTCCCTAAGGTTATGCAGTATAGCTATCTCAAAAACTCATTCATATTTTTCCATACAAATGCAGTAACCTATAATTATAGACTGTGATTTCAATTTCAACAATGTAGTCTGGATTATAGGATTATAGGATTATTATTCTCATTATTGTTACCAGTTATAGATGACATATTTTTATGCCCATTTACTTGCATTATCTTTGTTGGAGGGACCCTAGCCTTCCACAGGCTTGTCACCATAGTCTTCCTTACTGAATGGTTGGTAATTCTCCCCTGGATTTGTGCCCATTTAGCTGCTCGTTTCATCAGAGTTCCAAGTTGATTAACCCCCATTGGTCTCGAATAATACCTGCAATTTTAGTATTTGTACAGTGAATATATTTTATATTTAATTCAATATTCCAATGCACATACTCATATAAACCACTTCTCTTATATTAGGCAATGTTGATTAATGCATTTTATTGTGTAAATGGTTTGGTATGTGCAGATTATACAATTCATTACAGATTTTTCCCATATTTTTTGTTTTTTTTTTATATAATTTTTTTTTTCATTTCTTTGCATTGTCTAAAATTATTGTTATTACTTTTTTCTTTATTTATATTTTTACTTTAAATAAGGATATCTGAATCTTTAGAAATATAATTACCATACATGGATGGGAAGTTTCTGTCAGTTGCTGCATTGGAATTGGTGTCAAATAAAAGGGGCTGTTGGCATTCATCATTCCCAAGGGTCTTCATTTCAAATATTGCTGGTAAAGATGAAAGATCCAAAAGTAAAAAAGCACTTTAATGAAATGTTCAGTTTTGTTTCGGTGCTTTTCCAGTGAAAAAAAATATGAGGTATTGTTGATCTAGTCATCCTTCCCCGTACCATCAAAGGTTTTCCTATCCCTTCCAGCATATTGAAGATCTTGGGTACCAGTGGAATCATTAAAAATTGATGCATCTCCAACTTTAATTTTCTGTGCTTGTCACGGCCTCTAAATCCAAATATTTTTCAAAAAAGTAGAATAGGATAAATCGCAATGCAGCAGGTGTGTGAGAGCCCATTTCACCTGCTGAAAATAAAGCTTCTTTTTTGTTGTGGCTAATCAGCTCTGATGTTCTTGCTTTTCTTCCAAAACCAGCCTTCTTCAATTGAATTTTTTTTAGAATTTAGTGATTTGATTGATTTCTGAAATGGATGGTCTATACCCTTTAGCCTTAAGATCTAAAGAACATGGCTCATAGTCAGAACCATTGGCTTTGCGAATTGTTATAAACATCTCAGTTAAATATGTGTTTAAATGATCTGAAATAATATTTTCAATGCAGCGCATCTCATGTTTGTTATCATATAGCCAACGCTGAACATTTCTGATATCACTTTCAGTTGCCTGCTATGTTTAAAGTTTCTTTTGTGATTCTATGAATTCATCCACATTCTCAACATTGGCTTTGCGAATCGAATCGTTATAATTGATTCAAACAGTTGGTTTACTTCATCCAGTCAAACGCAATAAATCTAAAGTACTGGCATCTGCGTCCATTGTTTGTTTACTATAGAAAGTAGTTCTTTATTCACATGCATCAAGCGCTAGGTGTGCAATATGGAGGTGTTCAATATTGGGGAATATTGAATGACTCTCACAATGTAAAGTTAATGGGAAAAAAATGAGCATATAATAATACTTGGTATATCTAGCTATTACACATATTTGTCAAGGGTTTTTTTCCACAGTAATGTGAGAGAAGTTTATTATTTTACAATAATTTACTTGAGATATTTTTATAAAAATATTAGATTTCTTCAACTAAATGATGTCATACATAGCTGAGTTATACAGAAAACTCTTTGTATGTTTTGTTCCATATTGGTGGAATGAGTGAGCTTGATATGGCATAGGCATATGTCAGGACCATTAGATCTTGACATATTCATAAGCTATATCTACCAGTTCTTTTCCCAGCTTGTAACTAAACAGAAATGTGATCTTGTACTTATTGCATACCCCTCTATTACACTTTTGAAATATTTATAGCTTTACTATATGAATGAAATACCTAGAAATTAGGATTTATAAATGTTTGATATATGGACATAAAAAATACACCCATATAGTTTTAATCTGAGTTGTGTGTGACATATAAATAACAGATTTGAACAGTTGTATTGAACATCAGATAAAGCATGCAAGATTAATTGTATATATCATTAGTATTATTATGTATATATCATTAGTATTATTATGTATTAATAATCAAACAGTAATTTACCTAATGCATGTATATCCTTTCCTCATTTCAGATTTCTTATTTGATATTCCTTGCCATATTTACCTACTTTGTGCTGACAGATCTAAAACCCAGTAAGCCTTCAGTACTGGAATACATCACATGGGGATGGACAGTGACCATGTTGATTGAAGAATTCAGACAGGTGAGAGGTTTTTCACAAACAGACAACTGCATTATATTAGTTGAAATGAATGGTCTGTTTTTTTTTCTATAAGGTTTAATATTCAGTTAAAATGTAGTGTAATACATGGAAGATCTTGCAGGAGTATTTATTTGCTATGAAATTAAATGAGTTTAATGATATATCCAATAAGCTGCTGGAAAATGCACTCCTAAACTCCTATTTAAATTTTATTTTTTAAAAATATAAAACTATGTATTTGAGATACAACTTTGTAAAAAAAAAAAGAATCCTTTTTCCCATCATAACCCTTTTGGTAGATTCATATGCAACACAGTGCATCATATTTGCTATACAAAAGCACAATCATAAGATATATCACATAGACATTTATGTCAGGAAATTAAACACTTGAATGGCTAGGTTGAATAGAAGGGATAAATGTATGTCATATCTATGTTTGGCACACAGAAACTACAGATTGTTTACGGAGATTGCTGAATAATATTTTCATTTACAAAAGTGGATTTTTAAGCCTAATTAAACATTTTTATGGTAGGCAAACATAACAAATGCATTTTGTTTATGACTATAATATCACACATTTGTTTAATATAGGTGGCCAGTGACCATTAAGTTTTGGAATATTTGACTTAAGTAAAAATGTTTAATATAAGTTTTTGGTGTGTGTCTCAATTTATATGGTAATAAAGTTGAGAGTCCAAGTCTTGCTGTTTGTAAAATGTAGTTGGGTGTGGGATGGGTAGAACTAATTTTAATTATGTAACATCTACCTGTTACAATGGCAGAGATTCACTCCTTCAACTCACTCTTATGTCCTGTAGTCTTAGTACAAGTTAAAAAAGGAATATATTCTGTTTGCTGTTTGTGACTTAAAAATCAGACTGGGATCTTTGTTTCTCGCCATCCAGTTGCTAATTGGAGGAGGAAATATTTAGCTTGGATTGGGGACTAATGTAATAGTAGCCACTAAATATCTCATTATTTGTATGAAATGAGCACTAATGTCAAATCCTCATTTTAATCTTAATTTATTTTACAGGTTGTGGCAGGAGACCAGCGTTCCATTAAGTTTAAGATCCGAAGCTGGTTTAGCAGTATATGGAACAGGTTTGATCTGCTGATGTACATGTTGTTTTTGGTGTCTGTCATAACTCGTTATGTCCTGAGTGAGGATCTATTTACATGGGCTCGCATCATCTACAGCATAACCTTGGCTGTATATTACCTACGTTTTATGCAGGCTTTCTTTGTGGAGAAAAATATTGGGCCTAAAGTCATCATGATAAAAAATATGGTGAGCTTTAATATTTTATGATGTATATCTACACCAGTTTGTAATGCGTTAATGTTTATTTCTTTTGACTACAATCAACTGTACTGTTAAGACTCACTTTCATTAGGTAAAGTTGGACTCTCAAAATAGTTAAAAGTGTCATAAAGGTTTATTTCTACAAAAGTTGGATGTGGGTATCCCAGAATGAATGTAGTTACTTGGTTCAAATATGTCTGTAAGTGATATGGAATGGTCATGTCTAATTCTATTGTACAAGGTTTATAAAGGAACATTTTTAAGCTGAGCTAAGATTTAAAAAGAAAATATCCACTTTAGCTATATAATATATTTGAGCCTGTCACTTTAATATTTCATGAAATACAAAGCTGAAATCATGATGCAGGAATTATTTAAAGGGTTTTTTTATGACTTTACAAATAATTTCAGATTTTGCTAAGAAACCTGTGTTCATATGCTGTCATGCAAACAAATGCTTTATATGCATTGCATGATGAACTTGAATAGCAAGAATTTTTTTTTATGATTTACTCAGATTACTTGACTAGGAAACAAAGTTTGGGGAGAGACATAGCTTAAATCAAAGTCTGGCTATTTTTTTCTTCTTCAGATAGATTAACCGGGCTGTTGTAACTTACCATTACAACCACTAATCATAATCCTTTCGCCCAAGCTAATATTTAGCAATAAAACAACCAAAAGGGCACGTGCTCATGTTGGTGGAATAGGTATGGACTAGGATGATTCTGTTTGGTAAAGGGATTGGCACTTAATCCTGTCAACACTTAAGTTACTGCTGTCATTTGTGCTAGGAAGAACGACTTTGCAAAGCTGTTTTCAATTTGTGTCTATTTTTATTTTGAGATATTGAGGATTTTCTTCACACAGGAAAGTATATTCCATCTATATTTATAGAGCTTCATTTTATCCAGAATTTAGTTTCCCGCTTTATTGGTCTAACTTGAGCATGCAGTATAGATGCTAGAACCATTTTAGTTAATCTGTCCTCAGTAATATTTTCATTCACTAATTCATACAGGACCTAACATTAAATTCTGTTATTATTTGTCAGGTGTTGCATGCTGCAAGGTCATCAATGTAATTATTGTAGACATTTGTGTTGGTCATTAGCAACCTCTTCACAGTAAATTTTTGCAGTTCTTGGCTGATTGCGCATGTATCAGCAGCTGTTTTGCTGTTTGTATGTACAAGTGTCAACACAATGGACATAATTAAGTGCTTCAAATACAGATGGACTAAGCTGGCTGTGGATAACCATTCTACATGTCTAAAATATATGGGTTGTGATTTGAATCATACAGGATATATTTGTGCATGATAGATGGTAAGTCTTTGGACTTTTGTCTTGACAAGACAGTACACATAGGCAGATAAGAAAGAAAGGAAGCACACTGTCAGAGATGAGGATACCATTTCTTCTAGCAGAAACTTTGAAAGTCAAGAATTCATAGATGCCATTTTAACACAGATGTCACAAACTGCTCTTGCTCTGCCTTCCTCTCCATGATCACAGAAGATCTTTATGTTGGTACCTTTAAGACTAGTTCCAACATCTATCAATGCAGTGACAACTCCCTAAACTGGTTTACTTCTTGCTTAACCGATAGAGTGCAAAAGTGTCTTTAAATGGTCAACCTTCTGAAAGTAAAAATATTAAGTGTGGAATGCCACAGGGCTCTATCCTTGGACCTCTGTTATTCATTCTTTTAACTCATTAACTCCAGGTGCCCCAAAAACTTGTCACACGTTTCCTCCCTCATCTCCCTAATGCCTCCATAGTGTGGTAGGTCCACATGTTAATTCTGAACAAACATTATGCCCAATATAAAGGGGATGTCAGCTTAGCAGGGTTCAAGGTAAGAGGGTAAAATATATCATAACAAAGAAAGATTTTTTTTCAGGACTGGACCAAAAGGCTTGACATATATAGGTTCTCAAGATACATGAGGTCAAAATAAATTGGTTTGATTGTATATACATACTTGGGATAGTATTGCCCACAATCTGAAATGGCAGAAATCAAGCAGCTAAAAAGATTGTAATCGCATATATTATTAATAGAAGCTACTAAGAAAATACCAGAAATACTGGGTAAATGAATACAGGTGGCTAAAGTGTTTCCCAGGAAAGGTCATGATGTTGTGTACTTTCTGTACTGAATATTCTGAGAATTACTGAAGTGTGTGGGGTACTTCATTATTAATTATTGTTGGTGAAATAGATTATTGTTTTGAGTTGATATTAATGAATGATAAATGTTGAATTAGAAACTTGATTGGCTTGTATTTGATTTAGCAGATCAGTGAAATTTAGATAGGATCAGTAAAAATATTATTTTGGTGATCATGTGGGTTAGTGAAAATATTTTGAGCCATGAATCTCATTTTACATATCCACACTTTACATGGAATTTGTCACATACTCAAGATGTTTTGTGATAGTCATTCAGTTTTTGTGGAGACCTTTAAAATCTGTTAATATATCAAAGGAAACAATTTGGAACAAATGAATTGTAAATTCATAATTGTTTGAAACAAGATTTATTATTAATGCTTTAAAACTTATTTTTCAAAAGGCAAACACTCTTTTGTATATTTTTCAGTATATCAGTAGCTTCTATCATAACATTTTAAAGTTTGGTCAAATGAAACTACTCAATGGATTGTTCAATTTGTCGTGTAATAGCACTTTGTATACAAATTTATTTTATCAGCAGTTTTTATAAATGAAGCACATAGAGCAGAATAGGGAAGCTCAACAGATGTGTGATGTAGATCAAACCCAATGTATTATTCAGGATAGATTTCAGAAATTCAGTCTGTTACATAGAGTGGCAAGTTTTTCAGTTGAAGGACTCTCTCACAAACATTTTCTTGAATATTTGGGAAACTTGTCACATTTCTGTTCTGTGTGGCTTTAGAAAATGTACTTCACTTCATATAGAAATCCATTTGTGAGAGGATGATGTTAGATGGTTAGGTCCCTCTCCCATCTGTTAAAATCATACACTATTAGGCAAAAAAAACAAGAATATTAGCCATTTAAATTATACTGAACTGAATTCTAAACAAATCCTCTCAGAATAAAATTATGCATCCTCCATTGCTTCTTATATGATTCAGGTACCATTCACAGAAATAAATTACAGCAACATGTACTATGTAACCCATACCAAATAATGTGACTATTTACCTTTTTGGCAAAACCATTTCATTTTTTTAGTTCATCATTCAAAAATCACTTAACACATCTTAAAAACATGTCTAAGTGTTATTCGTGATCATCCTTTAGAGGGATCCTAAATTTTAGTTTTACCATCCATTTTAAAAGGGTTGTTGAAAACAAAAGTTAGACATGTTGACAAGTTAAAGTGAATGTTGAATGTAAATTTTCAGTATGTTTTGTTTTTATTCTAGTTCTAACTCACATGGATTTTTCCCATTTTGCCAAGAATTTTGACCAGCTTCAGATCCAGATTAGCAGCAAAAGTAAATGTACTGTATTCATGGCATGTAATACATAGGTTATACTTTTTATGCTCATATTATGCTTTTTGCCACTTATCTTAGCCAAAAATATTATGCTTATACCACTCCTGAGGCTGGCATATATGCACCCAGCAACTTCCATACAGTTACACCTTGCCTGGCAGAACATGCATTTCTGCTCCAGTAATAACTGAAGTATGGACATAATTTATTATCATGCCCTCTAATCAAGGAAAGAGCACTCTTTTCTGGCTAACTACCTAATGTGAGAAGATGGCTTAACTTTTTATTGATAAGCCTTGTTATCAGGTAATGTATTGGAAGAAGACACATTTTAATTCAAATATTAGTTCTAATACTGAAGAAAGAATGCAAAAGGAAATTCTATTACAAAATTCTGGAGTATTATCATGTGCCTGCAGAACAAACCTTTAACATCAATCTAAACTGTTACTTTCATAGCCCATGTAGAAACTGTCCAAATATTTCTTCATTGTGTATCTTCATCAGAAATTTTATTTTCACTTCATTAATGAGACCATTATACAAAAAATACTGAAAAATTATTCTATTAGAGTTATGTTCACTTCAGAGAATAACTGAAATAATGCTGATGAAAGTCTGACCTAATATAAGGAAACATACAAGTACACTAATTTCAAGTGTTTATTGATCAAAGCATCAAAATATTGACTTTTTCACAGTTGGTTTATAAGTTTCTAGTTGGTAATAATTTTATTATTTCCCTTCCAAAAATGCTTAATTAGTCTTATTTTCTTTATTCATATTGCAGATAGTGGATCTCATGTTCTTTGTACTGATCTTTTTGATATTCCTGCTAAGTTTTGGAGTGGCTTACCAAGCAAACCTGTTCCCTAACTCAGAACCCAGCTGGTATCTACTGAAAAGCATTGTCTATATGCCTTACTGGCAGATGTATGGAGAATTGTCACTGGATGAGATGTCAGGTTAGTATATGACAGGCACAGTTTAAATATTGAACATTGATATCAAGGACTCCTGTTAATACAAGAGATCAGATAATTGTTTTGTGGTTTGACATCACATATCGTCATGGTTTTCACGCACACACACACACACACACACACACACACACACACACACACACACACACTAAAATGTTACTGTTTTGGTAATCTTTTTACATTGAATCCTTTACACATCACCCATTTGATTCCTGTACGAAAAATTCCACCCTGACTTTAACCAGATTCCAGGTGGAATTTTAAAGCGAATTTCACCTAAAGCCATCTATTCTACTTATTATCAATTTTAGGCAGATTCAGGGTGGATTCAGGGCATAATATAGCCCGAAATATGCAAATTACTCCGTCTGTTATTTTGAGGAATCTGTGTAGTCCGCCTATTAAGCCGAATTTGTTTATTCCACTTATTTAGCCTAGATTCCCCTTATTATCATTTTTAGGTGGATTTAGGGCAGAATAGGGCCTGAAGTATATAAATTACTCTCTATTATTAGGAGGAATTTGTTTAGTCCATTTTTTTAAGCGGAATTTGTTTATTTTAGGTGAAATATGCAAATTAGTTGTCCTAAGCTTCCGCTTAAGCTCTTTATGGTATAAAAAGCAAAATACCAGTCCTAACATTCAGTTTTCATACAGATTGACCATCAACTGTGTGTTCAAGCTATTCTCGTTTCCACACATATTTAAATGGTTATTCAACTTGTATCCCACTCGAAATTTGAATTGCAAGAATATAAACAATTCCCACCAGTTATATAATTATATTGTCCTTCCTTAAATTCTGCCTGGAGTTATAAAACCTCGAAATGATCATCCTGGTTCAATTCCTTGTCATATTTAGCATGCTAGCTGCTACTATTAAGCTCATTATGGAACAAAAGCAAAATGCTAGTCCGGGCCTTCAGTTTTCATACAGATTGATCAGTTATGTTCCCATCAACTTTGCATTCAAACTATTCTCACTGCTGCACATATTTTCAAATGGTTATTTAGCTCATAAACTGCTCAAAAATGCGAATCCCCATGCTCATTCCCATCAGTTTCCATTACACAATGATTCATTGGGCAATTACAAACTTTTAACCAATCAAAAAGCTCTTTATAGCGATCATCTGTTACAAAATATACGAAACAAATACTTAATAGAAAGCTCTTGCGTAAAGTGACCGGATATAGCATTAAAATTCAGAGACAATGTTTTAAAAAGGGTCCATATTGAGGAAAATCTGATTCAGTTTAATCCAACTGAAATTTAAAAAAAGACAATTTTTAAAACAAATAAAAGGAAACATTTGGAAAGAAGTTTTTCCCAAAATGAACAATAAAATTAAATCCATCAAAAACAAGAAATATAAATGTTGCTGCAAATTATTCAAATTTTACAAAAAACAAAAAATAAATTTTATTGGATCTTAGTGATATTTTTTTATTGAAATGTCAGTGATATTACAATCATAAAATATCACTATATTTTCAGAATTTTAGGCGAAGTGTCAGTGATATTTCAATCACAAATTCTTTTTGATATTTTTGGAAATGTTGGCAGTCAGTGAAATTTTCATAAAATCTAAAATATAATAATTTTAGTGAAAAAAGGACATTTCAGTGAATGTCAAAAAATCTTCACTCTGATTTTGCTAAAACTTCAGTTACCTTCTCACAAGGGTATAATTGTTGTAGAACATATTTTAATAGGAAGTAAAAAAAAAACTTTTTTTTTTAGAGTAAACATCAAACCAAGTACAAAATCCACCTTGAACTAAATTTTCTAAGTCCAAAGATTCAATGCTAATGTAGTTCTTTTGATAAAGTTCAAAGTTATGCCTAATATTTCTGCCAAAATCAGTCTAAGTCCAAAATCCACCTTAAAGTAGGAAATTGAACTGGACAAGCAGAACTTTTCCGCCTAACAGTTATCCTTTAGGAGGAATATAAGAAATAGTACGCTTAACTATTAGACAGATTTAGTCTGTCACCTTAGCTGTATTCCAAGTCCGCCTAAAGTTTGTCTGAAATTTGGTGTTTTTAGGCAGAATTCACCCTGAATCCACCTAAACTCCAGGCGGAATCTGCCTAAAAGTTTCCTATGGGTAAGTAGTTTGGTTTCTGCAAGTATGCGAGAGTCTGATCAGTCCAGTTTTTGCTCTGAACTGTCTTTGGTACACGGAACAGGAGATGCTGCTTGGGATTGCTTGATCAACAGAGGACATGCTGCAATTCCAAGATTTATGCTGCTTGCACTTCTGTGCTATCTCAACAGTTTGCCTTGACTCAAGGGCTGTAGCTCAAGGATGGATGAGACATGGAATGATCTTATGCATGATCTTCCCAAAACCATCTCAGCTGTGAGCTTATTAGCAGAATATGGATGCTTGTAATGCTTGCTCATGTGAGAACCTTTATTGTTTGGGATCTTGTCTTACCATCTTACCCTCATCAGTTTCTTCAAGCAGTCCATGTGAAAATAGTTAGCTTCTTCACATGTGGCATCTATATACCATTCAAGTTTTGCATGCATACAGCAGGGTTAGCAACACATGCCACTTTATTCCTATACATTTGCATGTAGTCTGCTGAAGGCTGCATTTGTTTGGGCAATCCTGACGTTGGTTTCATCATCAATGTAACCTGCAGGTGAAAATGTACTGCTGGGGTAGATGAACTAGTCCAGTACCTGGAGTGTTTGGTCATTCACTGTGACATAAAGCTCTACATAAGGCTTTCCTGTTTTAGTTTGGCACATCACCTATATTTTCTGCTTCTTTGATTTTGTTTTCATTATAGTATCTTCAGATTATAGAGCTTGCCAATTCAGTCTGGTATTTTATAATAAATTCCAAATTATCTTTTCCATACACTGATTTTGAATAAAATGTTACAGAAGATGGACAGACAGAATGACAGATGTCAGTTATGCTCACTCTGATATTGTGCTCTGTTGCAGGTAAACCCATGGATGACTGTGTCACAAATGAAACACTATGGCGGGCAGCAGGTGGGCGTGGTCGCTGTCCTGCTGATAATGCCTTGGTACCCCTGTTAGGGGCAATCTATGTGGTACTGACAAACATTCTTCTCATCAACCTCCTGATTGCCATGTTTAGGTGAGGGCTGTAGTATTAGTAAGGACTGAAGAATAATGGAGAAAATTATTATTATGCCTAAATTGAATTTCATTTTTGTCATTAATACAAATTTTTGAATGACTTTAGTTGCAGCCATTTAATCTGTACTTAGAAATATTGTTCTGCTGTATTTTCTGCTTGAATAAGGAATACTTGTACATTATAACTAAGGATACAGAAATGATTTTAAAGCATTCCATCTGTCAGATGAACAAGTTACCATATTTACCACTGATGATCAGCATAGACTTATATCTGCAATCACATCAAGTACTATCAGATCAGAGTCTTTGCTGTATGCCATTATATCAAATATCAACACATTATCAATGTCAGAGCTAGGTTAATGTTTTTGGCAATTTAGTAGAATCTTTTACACTGGTAAATATGTTAGAACCTTTTAGCTTGCAGGTAAATATGGTTAAAGGCAATGTGTCATTACATAGGCAGACAGTCACAGTGCTGGTGAGTAATGTAATTGGAGCTGTTTCATAGAAACAGTGACAGTGCAGATCAATAAATTGTAATGTCTCATGTGCAAGGAGAGGCATGCACAGTTCAGATTAAAAAATGGTAAAAGAGTTACAAGGATAGATATTCACAAAGCATGTATATACAGTAAATATGGTCATTGGTACTATCTAGTGTGCATCACCCCTGTGTTGTCTATAGATATAGTATACCATTTTGAGCTGCTTTTATCATCAGTTACAAAACTCACAAGTAAACCAACTCTTTTCTGCACACTGACATCTACCCTCAGACTTTAGTTGACAGTTCTGTAAGTCCTGCACACAAGTTTTCCATTTAGATTCCCCAGCACTTGACAGAAATATCACATCTTTGGGGATGGCAAAAACATCATGTGTACAAGGATTGGAAGTCTTTTAATGACACACAGTAGTTGATGGGGTCTAGTTAGAGTATCCTTGGTAATCTAGCTAAAGGCATAACATATTGTATCTTTTCCCAAGCTAAATCCTACAGGACATGCTTGGGAGTCTGTTTCAAGAATGGACTGCATCTTGAACAGAACTGACCTACATACTCTGACCAATGCCTTAATAGCGGCTACAAACATACAACTTGAACAAATCATATGTTAATTTAAAATACCTTCAAAGATGACTTTACGGTGAAGTTCATGTCAAGGGTTGACCTGCATTTTTTTGAGAGACTGAATTGTAAACAAAACACCAGGCAACAGAACACAGATTTCACTTCTAGATCAATCTCCATGACCTTATTACTCAATGTGCACTGTCGCTGAAATACACACAGACAACCACACCATAAGCTCACATTCTAAAGAATAAACAATTGCCTTTAAATCCTTTCCAAGAATGCCAAAATCTAACTCTAGTATAACCACCAAACTTAGACAGGAAAAAGTGATCTAAAAATAGACTGGGACTACATTCATGGGTACTGAACCGGATTTTATTAATTGTGTACTGATGCCGTTTGTAGGCTGAACCCCAGAGCATCACTATGGCTGCCAGAGTGAGAGCTTCTTGAGTTAGTGTACATGCTGTCTAACTTTTCTATATCAATCTTGTCCCATGCAAACTATGTAACTTAATAAAAAAAGAAAATTTTAAACACTTACCAATGTTTTGTGCCACTCATTTCCACCAACAAGTACATATAATCCAAAGGAATCAATGTTTATATACACATACATGTATTCATAATTTAAAAAAATATACCTTAAGATGTCTGTGTTAATAATGTGTATTAGACTACTTTTTTCACCACTATTTTGCACAACAATGTGTCCACTAATTTACTGCAGATTTGGTAGTTTTCTATGATACTGCCTGAAGCAGTCTCTGTCTGCACATCATTTAACTTTGCATATTTCACATCCAATAAAGACTTCATGTCTGCTGCCATTCTGCAAAGTTTGCATTTACCCTGCTTGTCAAATCTGAATGGCCAGTGGCAGTTACCCTCACTATCAGTAAGCTGCTGTCCAAGATTTATTCTAAAGTCACGCTGATGCTAATTTTTGGTTCTTCCTATCCGAGTGATAATCAGATGGTTTGGGAATTCTTTCATGGTCAGAAAGGCATTACAGATAAAAACCTGAACAGATACTACCATCGTTTCTTTGATTTTCTGCATGTGACATATTGCATTCTGATCTGGTCAGCCAAGTCAACACCCATTTTCTTCTTGGAGTACAATGTGGTGTGGCCACACCAGATGCATTTATCTGCTGGTGAACACCATGCCTCTGCTATCACTGAACTACAGCTTCCACTCCAGAGCTGATGATGTTATAAAGAAAATGGACAAATTTTCTATCTTTCCATGCAGTTATTGTCAGTGTTCCCTTCTGCATTGTGGTGAACTGGCCTCTGGAAAGGTTTCTGAGATTTTTTATGGCTTCAAGAATATCTCTTCTTTTTGCATGTTTGGTTCCACAGCAGTACATTTTGTCGGCTTTTATTGATTTGAATAGGGCAATGTAAATATGGTGGTTCTTGCCAACAAGTCTTGTCGAATCTGTCACAACTCAGAATCCATGTTCAATACCTCAACTTTCTTCACATCCACAATATATCTGAAATAATTCATGAACATAGCCATTTCCAGGATTGGCCCTCTCCTATACTTTTATACCTTTGCTGGCAAGTACTGTTTAAAAGACAATCTACTTTTTAATGTTATCATATCCTCATCAATGGCTTAATCTTTGGTTATATTATAATTTTCAAGACACCTTGCAAGGACAGTGTTCAGAGCTGGTCTAATATTACACAACTTGTCATGCCCAGGATTTCTCCATGGAATATTGTTAGTCACATTGTTAACATGAACGTTACCTGTGTTGCAATTGATCTTGTATTCTGGAATTTGCATTATACTTAAAACGAGATATATTCCAAGAAAGGCCTTCATTTCTGCAACCAAAGTAGGTTGCCACTTGGGGTCAGGCTTCTTGCCAATTTGTTTTTGGCATATCTGTTTGTTTCATCTACCAGTAACTGGAATACTTCTTTAAAAAAAAACATAAAAAGAAATCTCTGTCCCTTGCATTTTATTTTTAAAAAAATGTTGGCCCTGAAACTGCTGTAAAGTCATCCATGTTTACCGGCCTCACATGTTCTGACCAGATTTGATTGTTGTGCATTACATTCTCAGATTGAAATAAATCTGAAATATTATGTGTCAAAACAGGACTTTTACTAATGTCCAATTCTTTATTCTGAATCTAATTAAAATCAGTGTCATTTGCAATGTCATTACTTTCAAATCCTTCAAAACATTTGCCATAATCGTTTTTAGAATACTTGAATGTTGCCATTTTTGTTTTTCACAATTAACCTCATTACAATTTCCCAGTTATATACTGCAAAACTACTAAGGGAATACTTTTGTCATTGTATGTAAGGATTATTTTCATTGGCTTAATATTTTAAAAAGGAATGTATGTTTGTAATTTCATTTAATGCAAAGTTTTAATGTGAAACATGTATATGCATCTAAGGTGTTCCCCAACCCTTGCCTGGAAAAGCATGTTTGAGCCAGCTTGGATAGAGAGAGTATTTTTAGCAGCTTGTATATGTGACTCTGGGGTTATGAGGCTATTTTTACGGTCACATATATGCATCAGCAGAAGGTAACGAATTAATGGTCAGGGTAATGAAAAACCTTAACCCACCAAGCAGTCCAATTTTACTCCTGCACAGACTCAGTTATAGTGAAGGAATTTTCTAAGCAATAGGCAAAATGATTGAAGGGATAAGACACAAGCTACTTAGAAGCAATACTACTGAATCTGCATCTATCTCCCGAAGAAAAGTAGATAAAAGACAGAGAGAGTGATCTTCTCTCCACAAGGGGCTCCAGATTTCAACATAAATGAGATTATCTTTATGCTGCCCTTGGCATATATCCTGCTATGGATAGGCTCCAGTTTTTTGCTTCAAAATGGGCAAACTATGCCATGATAAACTTTGGACCTGACAAGTGCTTTCTGCACAGCTCTTACTTTGCTCATTGTTCCCTCATCTACAAACGCAGCACTCTTTGCTCTATTGTCAGCCTAGTGACACTCAATGAATTCATTTCATTTGTAACCTCTGATTAATGACGGAAACACTACAACAGATTCTAAATTTCAATTGAGAGGGAAACTAAAGAGTCATTATGGCTTTGTGAGATGCATATCTTTACATGGGACCTCTCCAATGCCCTAGTGGTTTCAGTGTCCACCACAGATCCGGGAGGTTGTGGGTTCAAACCCCAGCTTTGTCATACCAAAGACTGATAAAACTGGCTAGGTTATACATCACTATAAACTGTCACAATGTAGACATCATAGCGATATGATTGAAAACATTTTAAGGATACATTAAAAATCCAAATCACACACAAACACAGACATGCACTCATTCATATGGCTTCAGGAAGTTCATGTGATTCACCTACAAAAACATTGTTTACCATTTCAGGGCACTCCCAGTCAACTCAACAATAGTCTCTGTGGTTTCATTTTGATGGCTGGACCAGGAGAATGGCCCATGTTTGGACTACCCCCATGGTTTAGCAACATAAACAACCTGAAGTACATGAAGTGTGTTAAAAGCATGGAGCAAGACACTAAATCCTTTGTCGCTCTCCATCATAACCTTGGTTTCCTTCTCATTACAAGGACTAATCTGACCTCTTACTATGTCAACATTGTGTTCATCTAGGTGTGGAGTTTAACACTCAAGTAAATAGAGTATGTCTTGATCAGGAACAAGCATTAAAATGAGTGCAATGGTGGCACATTGTTCCAACTTTTAATAATCTGCACAAATACGAAGTTCCATCCAAAAAAATAGGGCTACCTCACTTGCTTACATCAGGTATACCTCTATAGTACAGCCTCCAGAAATCATAGTCTCTGGATGCAATCACCCAGGTCTCACACTTCATTTTATCATTTCAGAAAACCAATGGAGTATGGCCTCCTCTGAGTTGTCATTCTCAAGATGAAAGCGATTTTTAAAGCTTTTGGCTGGTGTCAGGAATTTAATTCTCATTTCATATGAAAACTCTACTGTGATGACTTGTTTCAAATAGCAAGGTGGAACCGAGTCACCAGACCATTGTGTTCCATTTCATACTTTTCTCAGGGGGTATCTTCAAGAACAAATCCACATCCAAGGTTCAGATCCAAAGGCCGGGACAGCCAGTGCTCTTTCTGTTAATGGAATGATCTGGACAAATATTCTTACCCTCCAACACCTTTGTTCTGAGGATGATAAAGAAAGCAAGAGAATCATAGTGTTGTCTCATCCTGATTGCTCCATTCAAATTGTCATCAACCTTGCAACCACAGTGGCAAATGTTTCATTCAGACCCTGAGTTGCTGAATCTGCACATCAGGATCATTTTATACAAGCCCTTAGAAAGAAGCAGTTCTCTTAACCAGTGGTGTGAAATTGCTCAAACATGCTAGCCCTTCACTGTGAAAGTATGCAAAAGGGAAAAGGAAATGTTTCACACAGTAGTGTGCCAAAGAACACATTACACCAGACATCTGTGCTTCAAATAGTTAACTTCATCTTGTGGCTCTTTGAAATTGAAATGACTTGACAAGCCAGTTTATAGGAATATAGTCAAACTTGTATCATGTGATATTATTTTGTGGTTTGTATATGATCATCTTTTCCTGACTTTGATGTATTGGAGAGTCTTGAAAATGAAACACCTTTGGATTTAGAAAATACATGTTTTGTAATCTTAAATACTCTTTGATTCCATTCAGTAATGGTCATATGTGTACCTTGAAGAAATTAATTTCATCCAAACCCTGGAAATGACCTGGAAATTTATCTTTAGAACAGTGGGGGAACCATGTATACTATATATACACTGTCCCAGCTTCCTCACAGTTACATTCCTATAGATAGCATGCCTTCCACTCCTGTAGTAACTGAAGTATTTCATATATGCCAAGTCTCCCGATTTGTCTGGGAGTCTTTTGATTTTTGACCCCATCTTTTGATCTACCAATATGCTGTCAAGATCTCCCAGAAATTAGAAAAAAACCTGCCAAGCATAAGCATTTCCAGCTAAAACAACAATTCAAGAAATATACCTCGGAATTATATTCTGAATTACTTTTGTTCATGTGACTATTTGACTTCTGATGCCATTGACATGTAGGTTGTGAGATTTGTGTAGTCATGTGACTTGGAATACAAATGTCGAGTTTCAGGTGAAATTTCATCAACGCTCTAGTTTCGGCTAGTCTGTCAGTGGATTAAAGATATAATGAATGCTTTACTCCCAATATCTGAGAAAATAAATCATATTCCTATCAATTTCATGCAGGTATATCATGATGAAATGTTGTCAAAGTTTGCTAGACCTTTTAGTAAGCGGATACTCTATGCCGACACAAAATGGTGTCCACGAATTCCAACTTATCAATAGGGAATGGACTCTGACCCTACACCCCAACATAAATGTCTAAATATCAAAAATGGTGTGGCAAGGGTCAGAGGAAACTTGGACTACACAGCTTGCAACACACATTCAAACATTTCTAGTGGGGGAAAAAATGATCTCACAAGGCACTTGAAAAGTATGCAGCATATTGCAAATGAGAAATCATTACATAATGTGCCTAATGCAAATGTAATGGTTGGAAAGAAAAATTCTATCTTCCAGAGTTTGTGAACTTATGAGAAAACTTGTCATTCCGCTAATATCCTGATTTGGACCCAATCTCCCTGATTTTGAACACAGATCTCCCTGATTTGTTTCCAGAAAACTTGGTATTTATTAAGATTTAGTGCCGATTCCTGTATCAAGGGGAGATCACTATCTTACTGCCACTAGGTAGGCAGACAACTTTTAGCTTTTAGCTAAAAAGTTTTAGCTTGGGAGGCCTGTATTTGCAATATTAGTAGTTGTACTCCTATTGAAGAAGCAAATTTTACTAGAAAAAATTGTTCTTTTACAAAAATATAACAATATGTAATTCAATCAAAATTAAGCTTCATATATTTGAATTATATTTTTCTTTAAAACTTTCAAAAACGTTGCTGATTTAAGATATGGACAAAGATTTTCAAATCTTTGTTTCAAAATATTTAAATCTAGATCAAAATTGTTCATTATTGGATTTATAAATTTCAAATGGCTCTGTGGGGTCAACTGTAAAGCATATGGCCTATAACTTTAATAAAAAAAATTCTCTCATATGCAGTTTCTAGATTTGTAGAGAAAGACTGCCTTTTGAAAGTTTATTCTGTCATTTGTTTGATGCCATTTCAGTTCTTGGAAAAGAATACAAAATGGTTTGTCAAAATGAGGATCCAGTATGACAGGTTATAACACTATATAATCAATGAATCTGTACTAGCACTAGCAAGTTTTTCTGGCAGTAAACATTATGTTTAGAAATTAGTTGTAATGATATCCACTTTCAAATCAGGCTGACTTTGTTTTTGTACCTATTTGTCTTGTACATTAATACATGTTGGTGTATATAATTTCAGCTACACATTTCAGCAAGTTCAGGAGCATTCAGAAACTGTCTGGAGATTCTACCGCTTTTCTCTGGTGCATGAGTACTATGACCGACCTTTCTTGTGCCCACCTTTCATCATTTTTATCCACCTCTATAGGCTTTTCGGATATGTCTGCGGCAAGCTTGGATCTGTCAGTTCCAAGTCCTGCAATGAATTTAGTAAGTTATTGTAATTTATAACATATTTGTACATGTACCTATGAAAATCACATAATTTTCATAAGAATAAAAAAATTATTTATTTACAAAAAATATGTGAAAATATTAATTGGAAAGAAACATAATTTTGCTATATATTTCATATTGAGATATTGAAATGTATCAATGAGAGAAAAACGATATCAGAGTGGTAATACCACTTTTATCAAGACAGTGGTGATACCACTTTTGGAACTACTTTTTTTTCCTTTAGAAGTATATTTGCCCTTATATATGTTATTCAGACATTATATTTCCATTTATTTGGTCTGTTTATTTTATTCCACTTCATTTTTGTCTTGGCTCCCTTCCTCCCTCTCTCTCTCTCTCTCTCTCTCTCTCTCTCTCCCAATCAACATGAACAGATGTTTAAATGGGTCATAACTGTTGAATCTCTTGTATAAATGTATATAATCAATGAGAAGGCATGATTAACACTAAGAAACATTTTTAACTGCCTATTGTTATTTTGAGGCAATATTCCTAGTCCAGTATGATAAAACTTGGATAATATGCTTATATCATTAAAATCTCAAATTAACTTTATAATGAGCAAGATTCATACATATTAATAAGGTAATACTGCATTTGTTTGGCTGAACTTGCTTATCCTCCCAAAGCTATATGTTTTTAATCCTACTTTAAAGAAAATAAAAAATAAGTCTGGCAGTCATATATACATACATTATAACCCTGCTATAACACATTAGTTGGGTTCCATAGAACCCGACTGTGTTATAGACCAAATCTTGTTATAATCATCGAAGTCAGTTACCTGAAGAAAATGATGCATTTACCTAAAATATAGCCAGGGTGGGTGGGCTATGAAAGTGGGCACAAGAATATATGCTTTTGATTAAATGAAGACAAACAAGTCTGAAAAACACTTGTATATTGACAACTTTCAGTTGTGTAGTACAATCCATAAACCCTTAAGTACCATACTTGCATATAATAAATCCATGAATTTAAGTATAGATCACATGTTATAAATGTATGGTTCACATCCCATTAGAAAACACAAGTATTTACATTAAAAACATGGTATTTCTTGTTTTGATTTGTATCTGATTGTAACTTTACAATTCACTACAAGTATCACATGTAGCTCAATGCTTTAGCTGTGTACATGCTATATGTACAAGCACTTAAATTGACCTAGATTTTGGTCAGCTTCATGATCTTATTAAGGCTACCCAGGGGATGAGGCTATTGATAGGGAAATGAAAACTTAAAACAGATTGAAAAGTTTAACAAGCATCTTTGCAAGATACCCCGTCTTCAATTAACTTGATGGCCATATATCTATGGTTTCAAAAGATTTGGTAGCAATCACCATAAGCACAATTTTTAAAAAAATGAAACTTTCATAGCACAATAAATGTGTTCCTGTCTCTTTGGAAAATGAAACAATCCAAATGATTGTATTGCTTTTATTTAAGTTTGGTGCTGACTTGCATTGATGAAAGTTGTTTGCTTTTATTGAAGATTGTAGTCTGCTTTGTTTGAATGAAGGTTTATGTGTTATTGAAGTTACTGCTAAAGGACAACTTTGGAGGACCAAACAGCTGTATGTTTCTTATTGTGACAGTGTATTTATACAGAACAATCAGTGTATCAAAACTTTTTTCTAGGTGTTTTTTACAAACAAAAAGAATTAGCCATTAATGTTTGGTCCAGTGTAGCAGTTATGTACCTTTCCTGCCATCAATAGTGGGTTGATTATAGCTAGACAGTCCAACACATAGATCTTCAGGGTTTTTTGTTGTTGTTTTTTTTATTCCAATGACATTTGTGGTGATGGTGTGTTGCTGCCTTCCTTCCATGCATCAGAAAAAAAAAAGCCCAACAGACGATGAATACAAAGGTGTTATGTTTTGTTCAGACAGGGATTACTACAGAAAATATGAATGTTCTGAAGAATTTAATTCTGAGTGAAAAGAAGAGGAATTTTACTTACTATCCACATACAGAGGTCATTCAAAATAAATATATTAATTACTATGAGCATCCAAAAGATCCATTATGAGATAATATGTGCATCATGTGGTTAATCTCTGCTACCAGAAGCATTTAGAAAAAGGTGATGAGATCTCAAGGCATACAGTACTCAGGACAGATGTCAGGGTAAGCGAATTATGATAAACAATGCACTGTTCAGATGGTTTGTCAGTATGAACAAAGAATATTTTTATCTAGCAATAGATACATTCCAATGCATTTTGTATCAATTTTGCGACTTCCTTTCATGATGCCTCTGAATTTCTGAACTCAAAACAACACGTTATATATACAAGTTTAAACAGTCAATAATATTGGTAACAAAAATTGACAGATGTTATATTTTGTTGCCAGTAAGGAATATAAAGTGCAGTTTGCAATGCTGGTGAAGCCCAGCATGATCACTGAATAAACTTTTTACACGTATTTTTCATACTTAAAAAAAACAAACCTTTTTTCAAGTATGAGAAAAATTGATATATATGAAATCGCTGGAGCTATGCCATGATCTTCTTATAATGCATACAAAAATGATAATAAACTTTTTGCATGTTACATTTCAAACTTTTAAGAAAGAAAAAAAATGTTGTGTAAGAGAAAACATTTGTATATAAAATGTTGGTAGCCATGCCGCAACATACAGTGTGTCACCCTACTATAACGCGGTAGTTGGTAGCCATAGAACCTGATTGTGTTATAAGCAACCATGTATGTTACCAACAAATTTGCAGGGTCATTGTGGAAGGGGTAATAAAATCGGGTGCAAAAACGTGTGCTTCATTGGCACAGTTACCATTTTAAATCAATATATATTAAATGAGAAAAACACCTGCAAAAGTGATAACAGATTGCATATATATTACACCACTCGATAACTCGCGCCCGGATAACTCGCGAACCCGCTTATAACGTGGTGTCCAGCATGGCTCCCAATTTTTTCCAAGGAAAATATATTTTAAAATGTGTTAAACATGGAAAAAGTCATGATAAGAAATTGTAAATGGGCAAATTTAACCTTGATACATAGTTCATTTTTATCATTGAAAATGGTGAATATCGTATTTTCCGGGGTATAAGTTGTTACTTTTTTTCGTTTTTTTTTCTACTTAAAAATGACGTGTGCGACTTATATGCAGGAGCGACTTATACGATAAATAAATTTTTTTAATGACTGTGACTGATGCGCAGTGATGCTGTTCTTTAGCAAAATGCATCTGCCGATATACGGGCAAGCCAATTGCTGGAAACTTAAATACGGTACACATAAGTATTAGACTATAAGATTATCAAATTAAATAGTCAAATAATATTTAGTTATATATGTGTTAAAATTTGTTATTATTAATAAATAAATAAAAATATTGAAATAACGATTGCCATTGTATTTCCTTTATTATTCAGCATGTACATCTTAGAATCTTTCTGTCTCTAAATTCAGTCATTGTAAATTTCAGCAAATTTTCCCACCCAAGCTGCTGTCAAAGTCCTTTGAACTTGCTGCCCAGCTATTGTGTCCTGTTCTTTTGATGTACTCCAAATAAATACAGAATACAGAACTGGGATTATTTTGTTATTTTAAACTACAAATTATGTCACTGTAAAGGTTTTCTAAGACCTCTGTTAGCCTTCATAATTTACTTTAATAGTAGTTTATAAAAACACACAATCATTTTTTTCAGTTGGTTTCGCATTGGCTGTTATAAAAAAAACATAGCAGGAATATTTCCTCTGATGATTGTTCTAGTTTTAAACTCTGGATTAAGTTAAGACTGGCTTCATGGAGAGAACTTCAAAGAACCGGTAATTAATAAAAAGAATAACTGGAAGGCTGGTGAACAATTTCAATTGTTAGGTGGATTTGCAATGTCTTGGTTAAGGTATTAAAATCACTGTATCGTATAAAGTGCCCTTGAAGTTCGCTTGGGTTGTGGAAATGACTGATATATAAGTACGTACCATTAATACAATGGAGCATTAATAAAATATAGTTTCACAATAACATTTTAAGATTTAAAATTTTTATATTAGCGTAAGTCAGTAAGTTTTGTTTTAAATTAAATTCGTGCCATTTATCATGGCACCAACAACTAGAAAAAATATGATGAAGAATTTAAGTTAAACGTCGTAGCATTTGCGAAAGAAAATGGATATCATGCAACAGAAAGAAAATTCAACGTAAGCGAGAAGCTTGTGCTTGACTGGCGTAAAAAAAGAAGATGAGTTAAAGTCAACAAAAAAAACAAGAAGAGAAATCGTAGTGGCAAAGCAAAATGGCCAGTTCTCGAGGAGAATCTACGAAAATGGATTGTGGAACAGCATGCTGCAGGTCATGGACTTTCAACAATTCAAATACGACTCAAGGCAAAGTCAAAGTCTATTGTAATACTGACTTTTATATAACTCTTAAACAATTGTATAATATTTCTTACACGAAGTTGGAAATTACCAAGTTGCATGCAATGGCCGGCAGTATCAAAGACGTGATTATGGTAAGTGCGGAGGAGCGACTTATATGCAGGAACGACTTATATGTAGGAGCGACTTATAGGTCAGAAAATACGGTATTGCCTGTAAAGATATAATCCATATTGTGAAATTTGCATTTTGTCAAAATGTGAAGTGATATTTCTCAAACGTGTCACAAACTGCATGTGTTATCATGTTCTAATTTATATTGTTTTAAATTTTAGACCCATTAAATTCATGTTGGTAATGGTTAAACCTTGTGAATTTTTTCTTCCATTTTACTTCTACCGCATTAAAAATCTACACATCGTTCGATTGACATTGTTTTTTCGAAGTATGTTGATCTTTTGTATTTGGAAAAAAAAAACCATCTACTTTGGATCAAATAATAAAATTAGAATGTATACCATTCACCACAAAAATAAGTGTCGTAATACACAACGTGTGAAGTACATGTGCTAAGCAAACGGAAACCAGGAGGAATAATGTTTAGATGATTTTCTCAATATACTGTAAGTTATCCTGAAATTAATGTTACTCTGTGAGGAAAAACTAAACAAAGTATACCGATATGAAAAGATATTTATCCACTGTTAATCTTAGCACGATTATTAATTGAGTATTCAACATGCCAAGCCACCCCACTCCCTTTTCTCTATTAGTCAATTCCATTGTTATATTTGTTGTTTGTTATAGGTCCCTCAATAACTCACACTCTCACTTATATCACAGTAGATGTTTTTGGACCCCAATGTCCGCAAGTTATCGAGGGAGTGGTGTACTTTATTCAGAAAACCATGCATTGGTGCATCCAGGTGTATAGTTTACATATACATGTCTAATCTGTAGCATGAATAGAGTATCAACACTTTGTATTCACCCGTGAATCTCATCATATACATTGAATCCCCAATACAAATATTTCCATCGAAAATATCTGCACACATATTTAAAATATTCAGTAATTTTGTCACAGATTGGTGATTTGTACAACTTTATTATTGTTTGAAAAACTCTGTAATTTTCAGCTGCTTTCTAACTACAGCAATAAACAAGGGGGTGATATTTGTAGGGAATCAATGACATTATTCACTGGTCAACTGATTGCATAAAACATTATTGCCAAGCCACGTTTATTTGATGTTTTATAAATCATTGACCCATAATTTGAACAATTTTAGCTCAGCAATTGACTTTGATGAGTAATGTACTTAAATTAATTGATTTATAAATTCAGGTGAGAATCTTTTATCAACCACCGCATTGGTTATTACTTAGTTGTGAATGCAGCTTATAGAACAAACAGTAATAACATTAACACTTAAGAGCTGTCATCTTTCAACAATAAACAAAGATTAAAGTTCTCAAAAGGCCCAAAGATGGGTTCAGATACTCATTTTTCCAATGTTTATTTTGGCACAAAAATAAGAAATTTCTTAAATTACAAATTTGTAGGAGCTATGCCACAATTGTTTTATATTAGTATCCATACATGATTTCCTCCCCATAATGATAAAAAACTTTCTACACATTATATTTTGCACCTTTAAGAAGAACTGTGTACGAGAATAATACATGTATGTCATATTTTGGGAGCTACACCACAAACATCTTATATTTAAATTTATAAGCAATATCTTTTCCAAAATGATAACAAAACTTTATTTAATTTACTTCTCGTACTAAATTTGTTTGTTTACGACAAAAATACCAATAATACGGTAAATGAAATTTCAGGAGCCATGCCAGGATCGTTTTATATTATATCCATACATTTTTTTCCTCTCCAAAATAAAAAACTTTATAAATAGAGATAAACATGTTAGTTTTTGCACTTTTAAGAAGAAATGTTTTCTGTGTAGGAGAATAATACATGTAAATGTATATATTTGGGGAGCCACGACACAAAAGTCTTATATTCAAATTTATAAGCAATCTCTTTTCCAAAATGATTACAAAACATTACATAATTTACTTTTTGTACTTCATTTTTGTATGAGAAAAATACCGTTAATAAGGTATATGAATTTTCAGAAGCCACGCCACAATCATTTTATCTTAGAATCCATATGTGATTTCCTCCCCAAAATGAAAAAAACCTTTCTACACATTATGTTTTGCACTTTTAAGAAGAAATGTTTTCCGTGTACAAAAATAATACATGTACATGTATATGATATTTCGGTAGCTACGCCACAAACACCTTATATTCAGATTTATAAGAAATCTCTTTTCCAACATGTCAATAAAACTTTACACAATTTACTTTTTATACTTAAATTTTATTTTCATTTACGAGAAAAATATCTGTAATAAGGTGAATGTAGTTTCAGGAGCCATGCCACAACCACATTACATCTGAATTCGCGTTGTAAAGGAGTACGTTATAGCGGGTCACACTGTACATACATACATACATACATACATACATACATACATACATACATACATACATACATATTACTGCCATTAATCAGTAAACAACGTCATTGTAGTATCTCTTATATTTCAACTCTAAAAGCTTGAAGTCAAAATCATTGCCCAAATGTGAACTTTTTTTTCCTCATAAATGTCTTACTTCCAGTTTAGTTGTTGTTGTTGTTGGGCTTAACACCATTTTTCAGCACACGATAGGCTATTCATGGCGGCCAGTATTAATGGTGGAGGAAGAAACTGGGAAATCACCGGAAAGAACCACTGACCCACGAAAAGCTACTGGCAAGCTTTCTCACATATCCACATTCACTGAATCCTAGACTCAAACCCAAAGAAACCCACCCAGACAGAGGTGAGATGGCAGTGATCCGTAATGGACAGCCCTTTAGACCACTAGGCCTCACTTCCAGTTTAGAATTCGAACAATTGCCATAAAGGCACATAATTGATATAGTTCAAAAGATTAAATGAATTATTCAAAACAAGATTTTTTAATATTTGAGAGACATTTTTTATCTTATGTTTTTCATTTGTAGCACCAGTGACTATTTCAACCCTTCATTGGGTCTCATCACTTAGTGACAGAAGATCTGCAGTCAAAACCATTGGAACTATATATATATATATATATATATATATATATATATATATATATATATATATATATATATTTATATATATTGTTAATAATATTGAAAGTATTTTCTGTAAATAAATTTAAAATTCTTTAAGTTGACAAAACACATTGTAGGATTTATACTTGTTCATTGGAATGGAGAATAAGCATTTTGAAATAGCTCTGTCTCTGATTCACCTGTCACTTCATCAAACAAGTGTCAGTTTGCTTTCTGCCATGTTTTCAGTTTTGAGGAATGTATGCTGACAAAAAATTTGAAAAACCTGGACTGAGACAATTGTTCTTCTGTTTGAACACAACTTGGAAAATCTTGAATTCAATGTTTGGCTGCATTGCAGTTATGTGATCAGATTGACCCATTTGCTGTTGAAACTTCTTCAGATTAAAATTTTTTATCATGACTGCCTCTCTTTCTCTTAATTCATGCTTATTAATGCTTTTTGTTCATATTCAGTATTCATGATAACATAAGGGAAAATGAAAATGCTTTTTATTTCCTTTGATCTTGTAAAACTGTGAACAACCAAGTCACAAAACCTGGATAACTTGTTTTTCTCCATTTTTACTAACTATAGTTCTCTCTATGTCATAACTTTTATTTGAGCAAAGCCATAATATAGTATTTAACTGTTATAGAAATGTCAACAATGTGAAGTGTAGATTCAGTTTCATATCAGCAATATAGATGGAATCACTTTGATACAACTGTATACTAATCAATGTTAGTCGTGAAAGAGTAAGGTTAGGGGTAGGAAGCATTTCTGGACTATTCTTAAGGCAGTGTGACACATCTTAGGAAAATTTGCTTTTTGTGTCAGATGAGGATCGAGTTTGAAATCATTGTAACATTTGTGAAGCTAAATATATGAAGAAGATAGAGATTTGTGCTCATAATTGCAAATGTCCAACAGGACTATTGCACAATAAGTCAAAATATTTTTGCCATCAGATATGTCTGGCATATACAGGGGTTTCCAGAGCTTGATACAGTATATACATGCATATATATAAAGACAAACAATAAATAGAGGTTGATGAAAAAGGAAAAAAAGAGACAGGTACAGATAAAATAATTGATGAATGGACAGCAATTTGTTTAGCTTTCAAATCTAAACAGAAAGGAAAGTTCATTTATAGATGCTACCATTTTCTCTGCATACATGACAGGTCTCCTGAAGTGTCTGAGAGTCTATTAATTTTCAACCCCATTTTTTGATCTACTGATTTGCTCACAAGATCTCATGGAAATAAAAAAAAAAACTGCCAAGCATAGGCATTTCCAGCTAAAACAACAATTTGATAAATAAACCTCAGATGTAATATGTGTCCCTGTTGAAAATTATATTCTGAATTACTTTTGTTCACATGGAGCAATATGGCAGTGGAAGGAGGCACATCACAATCGGAATATCATTGGTCTTTGCCGCAAATCACCAAATATAAAAATTGATGCATATTCCAAAACTATTTCCGTGGTTATTTAAAAAATTCTTGTGCCATGTTCGCTAATGGATTCTATGGAAATTATGCCTTCTAGAAAAAAGAAGTATGTTTGCAACTTTAACAGGGCTTGCATAGGCGAATTTAAATGTGTGAAGTGTAATGAAACGGGAGAAAGCATTACGTACTTCACAGCTTGCAACACACATTTGAACATTTCTAGTGGGGTAAAAATGATCTCACAAGGCACTTGAAAAGTATGCAGCACATTGCAAATGACAAATCATCACTTAATGTGACGTAATGCAAATGTTTGCACCAACATCAGTAGACAGTGTCACTAAAGCAGAGGTTCTGCCTGCTAACTTTGTGGCAGAACATAATTTACCATTCTTGGTTGCTGATCATTTTAGTGAGCTGTGTAAAGTTGTTTCTTGTTCTTAAATTGCTCAGAAATTTCACTGCAAAAGAACCAAGGTAACATACATTGTTAACAATGCACTGGGTCCAATGTATGACAATCAAGTAACTTTATTATGCAAAGAAAACCCTTTCTCAGTGATGATGGATGAGTCTAATGACAGTAGTGGTGAAAAGTGTGTAGCAATTCTTGTAAGGGTGTTTGACAGTGACATTCACAGAGTGACAACCAAATTCCTGGCTTTGCCCATTTGCAATATAAGAACTAGTGAAAACCTTTTCAACTGTTTTCAAAGAGTCTTAACAAACAGACAGAACCTAGTAAGGTTTAGTAGTGACAATGCAAATGTAATGGTTGGAAAGAAAAATTCATCCTCTCCAGAGTTTGCGAACAGAAGCCATATAACAAAATTAAGTTAAGTAACTATTATTCATTATAGTCCTTTTACTTAGTCGTGGTACGATCTGCACTTTCGTGCTTAAACTTGTGAAACAAATAGTCATTACACTAATCTCCCTGATTTGGAACCAATCTCCTGATTTGGAACACAAATCTACCTGATTTGCTTCCAGAAATCTTGTCATGTTTGTCTCTTTTAATTTAGAAGCTTGATCCAGGGATACGGAAATACTGAACATATTAGGTTTTTAAAAAATCTGCATACATAATTGGTAAGAAGATATTCATGAAATTATTGTTTTTCTGCAGAGCTTGAACTGAGTGATGAGGATGATGATCGCTTAACACTGTTTGAAAAAAGTGCACTAGAAGAGTATTTGAGTTCTTCCCAGAGACTTGAACTTGAAACTGTCGACAAAAAGGTCACCACAACACATGAAAGGTAATGTACTAATGTGGGGATGATGCTTGTCAAATTGTATTTTGTACATGAACACAATGTACCAATAAGAGGATATTGTTTATTGTGGTATTTGTACTTGTGTAGTACTTCCACAACTGCAAAGTGCAACTGACAATGAAGCAATTTCCTGACAGGTATGATATAGGATTTATATGCAGTATTGTTACCTGTACAGGCTCAAGGCAAAAAATTTCTAAGACCCTGTAAATTGATATAAATTGCACTGTCCCAGGTTATATATAGCTTGATAAGTTGAAGGATGGTTGGTTGAGTTGGATTGGTTCTGAATGTTGTTGAGAATAATTGAAAGCTGATCCATTTTAGGTTGCAAACTTTGGTAGCAAACATCAATCACTCAAATCTCAGCATCACATTGAGAGACTGGCTCAGTCCTGGTATGATACATCTCTAGGTCTGCAACCTTGAAAAACTCCAATTACTATCAATAGTTAAAAGCAAATATTTAGGCCCAAATATGCTTTAACTTTTCCGAATTCTACTCTATTTGTAATGTGTAAATAAATATTTAACAAGACAACAAAATGAAGAAGCACATTATTTTATGTCTGATGTTTGCACAAATGTTAAAACAATGACCTACAAGTCCATGCTCTAATGTATGCAGCCAAGAGTACATAATTTAATGAATAGAGATACTGTTATTCATGTTATTTGTTGTCTTTACCCAGTTTCAGGTAATTTGATATTTTAACTTTTGCACATAATTTACCAGTACACATAAACACATTGTCAAAAATAATTACATTTGACTATGCTGAAAATGATCATTTTAAGTGCAAAATATATGACAAAGCTGTGTGTTGTTACAATGTGACAGGGATTTGTTATGCTGTAGGAGACGAGTATCATATAAATGACTCTATATGACAAAGCTGTGTGTTGTTACAATGTGACAGGGATTTGTTATGCTGTAGGAGACGAGTATCATATAAATGACTCTATATGACAAAGCTGTGTGTTGTTACAATGTGACAGGGATTTGTTATGCTGTAGGAGACGAGTATCATATAAATGACTCTATATGACAAAGCTGTGTGTTGTTACAATGTGACAGGGATTTGTTATGCTGTAGGAGACGAGTATCATATAAATGACTCTATATGACAAAGCTGTGTGTTGTTACAATGTGACAGGGATTTGTTATGCTGTAGGAGACGAGTATCATATAAATGACTCAATGTGATAGGAAAGTAGGCATATACATCATCAGCTGGAAGACATCATGGGAATATAATCAGTAGTGTCCTTGTATTTCCGATTGCTTTTTCTTGCATCATTCTATGTAGATGGCCTGCATTATTCTGGTGTTGGTTATATGGACCTAGCAATCCAACTCCAGGTGCAAATTTCTAACCTCTGCTGACCACTTCAGCAAACTGTAAATATGACTGGAAAAAGTAGAAGTTCTTTGGCTGGTGTCATAATCAAAACTGGTTAGTATTTTTGAAAGTAGATGCCATTTAAGTATCAGTAATGTTTTTCTATGCAAGATAACTGGAAACATCACTGTCCTGTAAAAATGTAACACCTTATATCAATATTTGTGAGCTTCATGTATGTAAAAGAGTGTTATAAAAAATAGCAATTATCTTAACCTATTGAGGTGCCTTAGTTTTTACACTTGGCTACAAATGTTGGACTGGGTCTAAGCTCAGTGCATTAATTTCATTGAAGTTATCATACATCTGTCATGAACAAATATGCCTCTTTGAAAATATGTAGGATAAAGAAAGACCACCAGCCAAGCTGGATCTCCACAGAAATTTTCCAAGCAATAAAACAGAGAGCCAAACTAAAATCTGCAGGAAATCAAACTGAAAATATAGTTTGGAGGAATAAAATTAACAAATTGATACATCAAGCCAAACAAGCGCATTACAAAAAAATGCTGGATAAAAACAAAAAAAACACAAAAGCTATCTGGAAAGTGTTTACAGAGTTTGGTGCAGGGAAATGTAAGTGTAAAACTGAAATTTTATCCCTCAATCATAAGGGCATTTATACTGATAATCCAACTGACATCTCAGATATTTTTAATGACATTTTCATTCAAATTGCTGAAAAAAACTTAAAGAACCCCGAATCATCTGGAACTCAAACATTTTTGTACTAAAAATCTACCAAACAATATAAAGTTTGCAATTCCTGAAATGAGTCCAGAATTTGTGTTGAAATATATTTTAAAAAATTAAGTTTTTTTTTGCAATGAAAGTATTACGCCTAATAAATTTCAACAAACATGGAAAACTGCCAAGGTTACATAAAGCAGATACAAAAGATGATGTAAATAACTACAAATTATTTAGATAGAAAGAAGAATGAATAATTTTATTCTTTCTGTCAGACACTACCTCTCATTTATTGTGCGTACAAAAATAGACCCAAACAAAGTTGAAATAGTAAATGCAGATTATACATTTTTGCTAGCTATAAATCGAAGAATAAGTGTCCATCCAAATAAATAGAACATTTTACAAAAGACAAAATCTTTTTTTTCAAACACAAAATGTCGAATATATGTGATGTCACATCGTCTAATACAGTGCATAGGTTTGAGGTGGCCTACACAACACAGTGCCAGTGTTTACCTTGTAATTCCAAATCACAACTGAACAGTACATTGTTGCAATATTCTTGTGAAAAGAAAATTACTGGATGCAGAAGTACACATATTTAATGTAACGTAATTGTGACCAGATATTTGCAGTATTTAATTTGGATTATTAAATTGCACAGAAAATGTAAACAAATCTCTTTTTGAGTTGAACTCGCATTGCATACTTGCTGTGTAAATATGCTGTGGTTGGATAAATTTATTTCTGTCATTTGGGAAGACCGGTTTATGTTTACATTTTTCCTTGAACAAAGGTGAGTTTATTTACTTCTGTAAGTCCACATTAAAACCATGCTTGTATGTATATATATATATATATATATATATATATATTAAGGTGGATTCCATGTTACAAATATACTGCCCTACCACCCCCACCTCCCTGCTATAAGTTGAGCAATACCCATAGCTTTATTTCTTGTTATTGTTCTTTTCTTGCAGGGTTTTATCCATTTTTCATGTTATGATATCTTATACATGACATAATGAACCCCTGTAGGGGTAAATTGGTCATAATAAAAAGACAAAACCATTTTCCTCCAATTTCCTTTCATGAGTCAACTAAATAAATGGTGGCCAAAAATGTTCATTGAAAACAAAAAATTCCAGAAGGCAGGTTTTAAAAACTTTTCCTATGATCACATCCAATCAGAAAAAAACTATTCTAAACAATAATTTCATGGTCTTATTTGGACCAATCAGAATCACATAAAGCATTCTGTTAACATGTGGTAATATAATAAATATGAAACTGCACATAATATAAAAAAACTATACTGACTGTGTGATAATAAGCAATAATCCAGTCATATTAATTACATCTAATTGGCAAAACTTGCTACAACTCTATACATTGTATTTCTTCTCCAATTTTGATTTGACTTGATACACATTTGTAGACTGGTATCATCAGAATCTCAGGTGAATACAAGATGTACTGATGAAGTGCTCATGCATCTGACTGGACAAATTTTTTGACAATCAAGAAAATTGTTATATCTGATTCAGTTTTAATCGGACATGGTAAATAGGCTAATATCATGTTAGATGATTACTTAGTAAAAAATTTTTTATCAGTATTGTTCATTAATCTTAATTTCCTTCTTTTATACTTTTCAAATATTGTATGTACTTAAAACCCATACAGAATTTTACAGGCAGACTTAAGGTACATTTCAGACGAGTTTTGTAAGTGTCTACTGTCTAAACCATAACTGCTCATATTAAGGGAACTTGGGCAAATTTCAATCTGAATTCAGGTGGATTCAGGGCATAATTTTAGCCAAAATATGTAGAATATTTTTTCTAAGATTCAATTTAAATAAAAATAATGCATCTATGATTCCTGCCTGAAATCCTGTGCAACATTTTCCAGGCAGACTTAAGGCAGATTTCAGATGGGATTTTTCAGTAATTTTCTGCCTAAACCATAAACTAAAAGAAATTAGATGAATTTCAAGCAGACTTTAAATGGATTTCTGGCTGAAGTTTAGGCAAAGCATGCAAATTAGTTGTCCAAAGATTCTGTTTAAACAAAAAAATATCCATCCAAAATTTCTGCCTGAAATAAAAATCCACCTGAAAAACATCCTTCCTAATATTTCCACCTGAAATAAAAATCCTGAGATTTCTGTCTAAAGAAAAGCAGTCTAAAAATGTCCACATAAAAATTGTCCAATAAAAAATCTGTTTCAGATTTCTATTAAACAGCCTAATGATGCTTAGAAATGATTAGGATTCAATAATAAATAGTGACAATAATTTTTAAAATGGATCATAAATTTTATTTTGATAGACATTTTGAAATGAGATTAAAATTTTTCTTGTCTTCATTTGCATTTTTGCATACAAACCCTGTTTGATGATGGCATCATTTGTCATTTTGAATTCACTAACATTTTGACCAAACCTGTCACTAAAATTTTAGTGAGATTTCACAAAAACCTTGGCCAAAACTTTCACTGACATTTTGGTGTGATCTCACAAACATTTCATTAAAAGTTTGGTTGTTAGAGTTTAATAAAACTTGGGTGAGATTTCACTTAAATTTTGACCATTATATAGTATTTTACTGAATTTTCAATAATTTTTCAAAGAAATCTCAAAAGATTTCAAATAAATAATGGATATGAATTAAACAGGGCTTTATTAACCAGTGTAATATTTCAGTGTGCATGAAACAAAATTGTGAAACTTATATTCATGACATCCAAGAGATATGGAAGTTGTACTGCAGACTTGGCTTCTGAATGTGAAAATTATGATGCTGTTGTGGTCGTTTGAATGAGTCCTTGTTCCATAATCAGCTGTGATATAATTACTCTTATTTTACACTGAATTCTAACACAACTATAATATTTTGACAATATAAACAATAATACCACTCACAATATTGAAGGATGATTCTACTTGTGGGCCAAGAAAACTCCACAAAGATACAACTGCCTCTGATTGACATGGGTATCTGGCAACAATATCAACAATTCCCCACTAGTGATTTATACATTGTCCCTTCTTAAAATCTTGAAGTGAATCAGTTTAGAGTTATATAACTTCAAGATCGTCCTGGTTTAATTCTGTATCATATTTATTATGTTAGCTGCTACTGTAAAGCTGTTGATTATAGTCTAAATCTTTATGGCACAAATCACAAAATGCTAGTCCTGGCATTCAGTTTTCATACATATTGACCAATCACATGTATGTCGTCTTTGCATTCAAGTTACTCACATTGGCATACATTTTTCAAATGGTTTTTTTTAACTAGTATCCCGCTTGAAAATTTGAAATGCCATGTTTAGCAAGCATGCTCATTTTCCTATCAGTTTCTGTTAAGCAAAGATTCATGGGGCAATTAAGTACCAACTTTTGACCAATAAGAAAGCTCTTTACAGTGATCATCTGATAAATAATATATGGAACAAATGCTGATTAAAAGAATGATTGTGAATGGGACCAGACAGAGCATTTAAATAAAAAACAACCCAAAAAATCCTTTTTGGAAATAACAATAAAAAAGTCCATATCAAGAAAAATCAGATTCAGGTCAGGAGAAAAGTGAAATTCTGCTTTAAAATGGAAAACAAGAAAATAATCTTGTTTGAGGGCAGTTACATCCAATTCAAGTTAAAAGTTGAAAAGAAAAATAACAAGGAAAGATATAGAAAGAAGTTATTGTTCCCAAAATGAACAATACAAATTTGAGCCATTAGAAACAGGAAATATAAATGTTGCTGAAAATCATTCAAATTGTACAAGAAACAGAAAATAAATTATATTAGAATAAAATAAAGCTTTGGGTTTTTTATATTCGTAAAGTAATATTTCTTATTGATATTGAAATGTCATTGACATTACATACACAAAATCTCACTGTTTTCAGAAATTTTCACAAAATCTCTGTGAAATTTCAATCACAAATTCGCACTGATATTTTCAGAAATTTTGGCAGTCAGTGAAATTTCAGTCACAAAATTGCATTGACATTTTCAGAAATACTGGCAAAATCTCAGTGAAATTTCATTAAAATTTTGTGAAGTACAATAATTTTGGTGTAAAAAGGACATTTGAGTGAATGTCACTGAAATTTCACTGCGATTTCAGTCCGAAATTTCAGTCATATTTTCACTAGAGAATGATTGTAATAGAGCATATTTTAATAGGAAGCAAAGAAACTGAACAGGACAATCAGAACTTTTCCATCTAACAGTTAACCTTTAGGAGGAATATGAGAAAAGGTACGCTTAACTATTAGATGGATTCAGTCTGTCACCTTAGCCGTATTCCCAGTCCGCCTAAAGTCTATCTGAAATTCAGGGGTTTTAAGAGGAATATACCCTGAATCCACCTAAAATCCAGGCTGAATTGGCCTAAAATTTTTGTACTGGTAGTCAAGTCAAACTGCAGACATCAAAGATCTTTATCTCCCATAGCATAATCAACTGGCAGACAAAGGTACAGTATATGGTATTTGTTCTGCTGATTACTCCAAACAAACTACACATACTCCAATCTACCAGTGCATTATGTGATGGAAGATCTAGGTCTCTGCAATTTACATTTGGACTCTACTTATAAGCATGTATATACAGTGCTCTATCATGATGACAACATCAGTATCACTCATACTGTTATGAATTTACAAATAGTGTGACACTGTTATAACATAGTAGTTGGGAGCCATAGAACCCAACATGTTATAGATTAAACCATGTTATAAGTAACTAGGTCAGTTAGATGAAGAAAATGATGCATGTACCCAAAAAATTTCCAGGGGTGTTAGGTAATAAATGCAGAGCAAAAATACATGCTACATTGGCAAAGCTATCATCTTATATCAATGCATATTAAATGACAAATACATTTGTTGTGAAAACAGAGAAGGCATATATAATATTTTACTTTATTGTGAGAACCACGCATTGATACATATACACATATAATGTTTTTATATACATGTCTAATGTATAGCATGAATAGAGAATCAACACTATTTACTCATGCACAAATCTCATCAAATACATTGAAATGACAATATAATTAATTCCATCAAACAATATGCACACACAGAGATTTAAAATATTAAATAATTTTGTCACATGTCATATAGATCTGAATTCAGTGGAGAAAATAGCACAATCACATAATGAATGATGAAGCACAATTGCTTTTCAGTACATCCGAAGTCAGTAAAATTTAGCTTGCGTTTTATGCCACTGTTGGTAGCGTTCATAAGCATAAACTTTTTTCCTGAAGAAAAGGAAACTTTTATAGCAGAGTAAACATGTTCCAGTCACATTGGAAAATGAAACAATCCATCAGATTCCATTGCTTTTATTTAAGTTTGGTACTGACTTCCTTTGAAGATATAATTGACTTTCTTGGATGAAGGGTGCATGCATTATTGAAGTTGCCACTAAAGGACAGTTTTGGATTACCAAATGAATGCCCATTTCTTATTGTGGTGGCAACATAAAAAATAAATGTATTGCATGATTGACACTGATTATTTTTTTTCATTTGCTAAATACATTTTTAAAACAAAATGCTTCAAAGATAATCTGTTTTCTTTGAAATTTCAGTAAACTATTTTATCTGGGTACATTTTTAAAAAGATTTTGGCTGTCATTTGGTTGATTGTAGTTACTGTTTCTATTGAATAGACCAACAAGTAAGATCTTGGGGTTTGCAGCTTCCTTTCATGCAGCCACTGAATTAAATGTCCACTCCAAAATAATGGTTGTATATACAAGTTTAAACAGCCAACAATGTCACCAACAACAAAAAAAATTTGCCAGATGGTATATTTTGCCACCAAAAGGGAAAAGAATCACAATTTGCAACATTGGCAAAGTCCTGTGCAATCCCAGCATAAACTATTTAAATGTATTTTTTAAACTTTTAAAAAGGAGAAACAATTTTTTCATGTACAAGAAATATAGTTAAAATTTCAGGAGCCATGCCACAATCATCTTGTATTATTCATACACAATCTCTTTCCCATAATAATAAAAATAAAGAATCAACTTTTTACATTTTTTTTCATACTTTTAAGAAATAAATTTTGGGTGGGGTACAAGAAAATGCATGTATATGAAGTTTGGGAGCTACGCCACTGCCGTGTTATGTCCAGATTCATGTTATAATGGAGCGTGCTTTGGTGGGGTATTGTATTCTTGTTTCATGTCCAGATGAGAATTTTGAGACCATATTGAGATGTTTATCCTAAGAATGTTCTGTATGATTTATATTATGGACAACCATCAATGTATTTTATGATATCTACCACCTTTGTTCGGAGGCATTTTATGTATTGAAGGCACTTCTAGTGTTTCATTGTTTGTTTACATTGTTGGAATGCTGTGAATTACACATATAATAGTTTTATGTACAGATGTATATACTGAGGTCATATTAAGTATGATGTATTGCCAAAAATGTTCTGTATTTTACAGTGTCCACCAATTTTGTTTTGGAGACAATGTATGTACCTCCGATTTTTACTATGCAGTGTGTACAAGCATTATTGAACACCAATAAACTACATATATATTGGGTTTTTGCATAAAATAAGTTTTGACAAAAATAAAATAATGTATTGACCATATCCTGAAAAAATATAACACATCCACATGGTGCATGCTCTAATTTTCTTGTTCCACCAACTCATTGATTTGGAGGCCAATGTTTGCAGTTATGTGTCTGATAAAATGATTTTAGAGTTTGGTCTTGCATTTTTTTAAAAAATTAATATTATAATTAACATTTAGTATTAGTCTTGATTCTCATTATTTAATGATATTTATTATTTATTGAGTCAAATACCTGTTAGTAATATGTACTATTTTGGCAGAGTGTTACATTGTGACATGGAACCAAAGGTTATAAATACTGGTATCATGCACACCAGTCACCAGTCAAGCATCTTGGGGTTTATATGCAAATACAATATATACTATATAATTTGCTTCCAAAAGTGATGGGGAATGTTATTATTCTATAAACAGAAATTAACTAAAAAGGAAATCATATAAAAAAAATACATTCATTTCTGCAATATAAATATTTAATAAATTTTGATACTAAAGAAAATAAAAGTAAAGATATAAAGACAGCCAGGAAAATGCCATCGCTTGCTTCCAGTGCAATTTAAATAACTTCATCTCTCAGAGGTAGTCATAGTAACACTTCTGAGATTGTTATAAGCTTTTAGTGGATGAATGTCTCATTAGATGCACAAAGAACAGAGCCTTTTAAACTTGTAGGTGTTGAAAATAACACTTGATGTTTCCACCATGAATTAAATATGTGCACTTTTAATTATTATTGCTATTCCTTCTTTTATTATGAAATAAAATGAGGTATAATTACTCAGTTTTAGTTGCCCAAACTATTATGTTGTTAGTGATGACACATGATGGTCTTGGTGGAGTTATCAATGATGTAATAATGATCAAAGATTTGAGAACAGGTCAGCATCCAAGATCTTTATGTAGCGTCCAAGATCTTTATGTAGCGTGCAGCTGAAAAGAAGGTTGTTTCAAATGATACAAGACACTGTGTTCTTAAGACTGATTTAAATCACTACTTTTATGTTTATGGAAATAATGATAATGGATACCATCAAATATAGCTGTTATTAATGCAGTTCAGTTAAGAAACTTTTAACAATAATGTGTTAATTATATTTCTAAGACTGGTGTGTAAAATGATAATAAGTTTATTAAGTTTTATGAATAAAAAAGTTTTGTTGAGGAAAAGTTGGTTTAGAAATGTACTATTAATGCATTTTGGTCTCAGTGTTAAAGAACTTAATGGATCTGAGGGACACCAGTTAATATATGTAAATATCAGAATTTCTTTAAAATTTAAATATGTGCAAGAAAAAGATTTTGTTTTCTGAAGTTCATATTTCATGTAAAAAGCATGTCCAAGTTCATACAATGATTTGCAGAAAATTTTTGTTGAAAACTTTATGACATTTATTATTCCTGTGTAATTTGATGAAAAATCTATATATTTTTTTAGTCCAACCAAGTTTGACAATAGTACTGACATATTAAAGTGATTCAGATGTTTTTTGTTTATGATATTTTAATATTTTGTGCATTTTATAAAACGAATTTCCTATATTTGGTTTCATTACTGATAAATTATTTGACATGTACATTTGTAGCTTATGATCAAAAGAAATATAATGATCTAGTATTCTTTCCTCATGAAACACTTCCAAATTTAATTACAAAAAGGAGAATAACCTATGACCATCAATTAGAGTCCTGAGATACTCAGTGGTCAATCCAGACTGACTGGATTTTGTGATTCAAACCTGCAACCTTCTGGTCATTTGTCAACACCTTATATGATGAATCACTGCAGTTTTCTTGGATGTTGATCAATAGAGTGTTTAAGTTATGACTAAAAGGTAAGGGGGTACAAAAAAAGACTCAGGAATCAATGCTGACTACACATTAACTGCTCTTGTAATGCCAGTAAAGTGTATAATTTTAAGGGTGTGGCTATCAGCAGTGTCTGAGGTATGAATTATGGCCTAATACATGTGGGATGGGAAAGATGTAGTGGATAAATGACTTGTACCTTTCATACAGAGAAAGTGATTTCATTTATACATTGATAGACAGTGCAGCAGCTATGTGCTCCAAGCATTTTATTCACTTTTATAAATTCAGTAAGTTTGAATTTGAATCTAAAAGCTGATTTGCATCAACTACCCAGGTAAGCAATATCAGAAAAAAACAGCTGGGTCTTTTTGTTTAATGTACCGTTGTATCCTTGTTTTTGTGAATCACTAGAAAGTATAAACTGTTTCCTTGTTAACTCATTCATAGGTTGGAGAGATTAATAGACGATATAGATAACATCAAGGAATCGGTAAAGCCACTGAAAGATCTTGCCAAATGGAAAGAGAAAATAACCGAGGACCTAAATAATATCAAAGAGTTGGTGAAACCACTGGAAAATCTTGCAAAATGGATGGATTCTGCATTTGTTGTTTCACCACCTTTGAGCTCGTAAGTACCAGGTGGGAGAGAAAGACTAATGGATGAAATATTGGAATAGTACATTGAGATTTAAACCAGTTACTTGCTTTAGTATGACTATTAAAAATCACCGTGTTTATAAATGTGATACTAGCTACTCATACACTCTAACATCACCTGAATTACTTATTCATTACTGGAATAAAATCTGCTATTGTTCATGATGTCAGAAACTAAAACTATTGAGATCTTATAAAACTGAGCTCAGTGACTTAGATTTTTAAAGTTCTTCTAAGTTTTCATCGAAATTCGATTGAACTACCAGTGAAATTTCACTGAAATATTGAAATTTCAGAGTTACTTTATATAGTATTTTAGTTTCAGTAATTTCTTGCAGATATTTCAAAGGATTCAAATGAAATAACAGATATGAATTGTACAGCAAGTTTTTAACAACTGTAATGTTTCTGTATAAGAATAGCAACATTATACAAGTGTTGTATAACATCCATGAGATATGGGATCTGCCCTGCAAACTCAACTGTAAAATGTACAAACTGTGATGCTGTTGTGATCAATTCAACGAGTCCATGAGCCATAAGCAACTGTGACAAATATTTATCCTGATATAATTACTCTGATTTTACTCAGAATTCTAACACAGCTAGAATATCTTGGAAAGAAAAACAATACTATCACACATGACATTGAAAGGTAATTCTATTTGTGGGCCATGAAAAATCTGTAAAGGTATGACCCATCTTCGATAGACATGGGTATCTGGCGACAGTATCATCACTTCCTCAACAGTGATATATATATATATATATATATATATATATATATATATATATATATATATATATATATATATATATATATGTTGTCCCCATTAACTTCTAGAAGTGAATCATTTGGGAGTTATATAAATTGTCATTAAACACATTAGCTGCAAATATAGTAATAGCTCAGACCTTTATGGAAAAATTGAAAAATGCTAATCCTGGTATTCAGGGTTTTTTTTCACAGATTGGCTAATTGCATTACCATTGACTTTGCATTCAAACATTTTTCTAACCATTATTCAAACTTGTGTTCTGCTGGAAAATTTGAAATGCCAAATTTGCCATGCATGTTCATTCAGATCAGTTTCTGTTTCATGATTCATTGGGCAAGTACATACTTTTGACCTGTGAGAATGCTCTTTACAGAGATCATCTGCTAAATAATATACAGAATGAATATTATTATAAAGACCACAGCAGAATGGGACTGGACACACCATTTTTTTTAAAAAAAAAATTTCAGAGACAATGAAAAGTCTATTACAAAATGGTCCATTTCAAGGAAAATTGGATTCGGGTCAGGAGAAAAGTGGATCTCTGCTTTAAAACAGAAAACAGTTTTGTTGTCTGAGAGCAGTTAAATCCAAATCAAGTTAAACAAAATAAATGAAAGAAAAGGAAAAATAACAAGGAAGGATGTGGAAAGATGTTATTATTCCCAAAATAAACAATTAATTTATAGCTTTCAGAAACTTTAAATGTTTTGCTAAAATTTACATTCAAAATGTTAATGAAACAAAAAAGAGATTATACAGTCGAACCCACTTATCTTGACCTCGGTTACCTCACCAATCCTATTAAGTCGACGTTTTTGAAGTGGATTCACTAAATTCTCTCTTTGTCCTATTATTTTCTCATCGGTTATGTTGATTCTTTTATGTTGATGAACCCTAATATCTCGAGCAAAAATGAGTGCAAAATTTGCCAATTAACATCTGTTATCTCGATCCCCATAACCAATCTCCGGCGATTTTTTTTCCCCTTCTTGGTGACAAAAATGTTGGTGCATAAATGGAACTTGTCATACATGAGTCAGTATGGTAAATTATGTTATGTATGTGTTACTAAATATGTTAAACAGTAATTATTGCTATCTTCATATAATGTGTGTTGTTACACTCTCCTTAAGAGTGCCTCAAGGAAGAATAGTCCTTGACTAATGAGTCACCCTCTATAAATAAATCATTCTTCTTCTTCTTCTTCTTCTTCTTCTTCTTCTTCTTCTTCTTCTTCTTCTTCTTCTTCTTCTTCTTCTTCTTCTTCTTCTTCTTCTTCTTCTTCTTCTTCTTCTTCTTCTTCTTCTTCTTCTTCTTCTTCTTCTTCTTCTTCTTCTTCTTCTTCTTCTTCTTCTTCTTCTTCTTCTTCTTCTTCTTCTTCTTCTTCTTCTTCTTCTTCTTCTTCTTATTATTATTATTATTATTATTATTATTATTATTATTATTATTATTATTGACTGGTACATATGGTATTTGCCATAGACCAATCAATATGGTAAAATATGTTATTGACTGATAAATATGCTTCAGATTGTTGCTTTAGTATTGTATAAATAACTTTTGAGCACATGCTGAATTGGTATGTTTTTTTTACTTGGATTTGTTACTGTTGAATATTTTATTTGGATAGAATGAGGTAGGAGAAAACAAATAATGCTTTTTCTAACTATTAGAATTAATTTCAAAAGGCATTGGTGCTATTTAGTGCTACATTGATTTTGATTCTGTCATAAAAAAATAATACATTGCTAAGCATGTCTCTATGAAGTTCCAGGCCTTTTCTTTAATGCAATTAACCAACCAAGAACAAAATTAATGATAATGTTTATTACCTCTATTTTCAGTTGTAAGATTACCACTGATACCACATGTGACACTAGAGAAGAAATGCAGATATGCCTGGAGGAGCTGGGAAATCAAGTGGCACAAAATGGTTACCATATCAACCAGATGATGCAAATGTTGCAAGAAATTCTCAGAAATCAAGAACAAAACATGCATACTTCCCACCTGGAGATTAATGATATTACTGATGCTTAAGTACCTGTGGGCTTTTAGGAGAGTGAAAGATTCTTTATGCTGCAAACATATAAGCTGCAGTCATTAGTTTTTAAACTTGTTAATGATTTTTTTTTGTAATTAGATATTAATACATATAACTGTTTATGCAGAAATTCTGAAAAGAATCAAATTACCTTTCAAATTTAACAGTGTACATCAATTAGATATATTTTACATTGTGCTATGTAATATTCTTAAGGTAAGATTATTTATAGTTTAGACCAGCTTACATTGAAAATATTTATTTAGGTTCAGTGGAGAAAAATGATTTCTGAACCAGAACTGTAATTAATATGTCATAGATTAACAAAATCAATAAAACACCTAACTATTTTCATACCTTGTAGTTGTCTTTGATGAAAAGTGTGCTGGAAATTTATGTTGTTTTATTTTATACAAGTCTCAATAGATCATACCTGTCAACCCCTTGAGATGAAAACCTGTTTGCCAGACTAATAAAAACCTTAAAAAGACATAAAAAATGCTCATGCATTATATATTCATAAATTATATAAAATTGACAGTTTTGCAACAACAGATGCCATAAATGAAGTAATTTTACACACATTGACATAATTATTTACATCTCTGAAACTTTATTTTATTCTTTTGATTTTGAGTGTGTCGTAAAACACACACGTTATTGCAACACAACCACCCTTTGCATTTTTAAAAATGTAATCAGGAGTTTAAAGTCTATGCAGCAGGTATCTGTGTTTATTTTAAACTGTAAAAATGATGTTAGTGTATTTAGGGACTTCTTACAGTTTGTATGAATCTTTTCATCATAGAAAAAGATCTCTCATTGTTGTGAGGCAAGGGAAGTAGTTGCTGAATAACTAGTTTCAGATTTTGGAAGTGGATGCCACCGGTACTAGTTGTCGGGCTGAAAATATTCAGCCAGTAGCTATAAAAGCTCCTTTTCTGGTGATTGTCTGGTAATACAGCACACACTCATCAGGCAGTAATCCTTAAACTCACCTTCTAAGTGCTTAATGATCCAGGTGTGGAGCAAATCAACAACATAAGTTTCACTACTAGCAAAAAGAAAGATATGTGCAAGGTATTTTTTAAAAAAAAAAAACAATTTTCAAGTTGTAATATTAACTTCTTGGGATTTATCTTGGTCTCATTATTACATATTTGTATTTTTCCCCATATACTCTTAGTCCTATAATGTCAGAACTTGACCTGATATTTATTTTTTGGGTGTTGAGGTCTTACTGCCCAACATTAGAACGATAAGTCAAATTTTCAGGAACATATCACACACTTGGCATCCCATACCAGTACTTTTTTACAAATTAAAGTGGTAATGTTTTAGTCAGGCTTTACTTACACTGATGTCTTTTTCCTAATAAATTAAAATTCCCACACAAGCAAATTAATATGTTTTTAAGTTCTGTTGGCCTACATTTCATTTGGCTCAAATGCGATGGAAGCAGGGTATTCCAAAATATGTTAAAAGGAATAAGAATCTTGAATGAAATGAAGCTATCTAAATACTCGCTTAATTATTAATATATTTTTATTCATTTTGTTAAAGAATAATATTTCAACTTGACCCTATTTTGGCATTCCCAACTTCTATTAATTTGCAAAGTATATATGAGTTATCCCCACCTTGCTTGCACATAGCTAAACAAGATTCTGCATGCTCGATTTAAGCAACAAAAAAATATGTCCAGAATCCTGAGATTAACAAAAAAAAAATTTTTTTAAAATTAACATGAATTTTTATAACAAAGCAATGTACAAAATGGTTGTAGGACTGTACACTGATGAAAATAAAAAACTACAAATTAATGGTAACTTGAACAAGTTGAATATAGAATATATATGAATAAAGATTATAATGAAAGTTTCACTTATAGCACTCCTGGTAGTTAGGAACATCTCAGTGTTTGATTATCTGTCTGCTGAAAAGCATGTTGAAGATGAAAATAAAATTTTGAGCCTGTATTTTTATTAATGAACATTTTTCAAGCTAATATTTTATCATAGAAAATGATTGCTTTTTTCAAGGGAGGCAACCTTTGCTTTTTTTTGATTCATCAGATATACTACTGCCATATTAAAATGAATCCTTAAAGTTGTCCTGTGCACTTAGGTAGATATACTTAAGGTCATCCTATGGCCAGAGAGATATATACTAGAGTTTTAAGGTTTCTTTTATTTTCTGTTGTATAGATTCCATGTATTTAGTAAGGAACCCTGGAAATTTTGTACCAAATAAATCTTGTACATTTTGATACATAGCTTTAATTCAGTAATGATGTTTTAAAAATGACTATGCATTGGGTTTGTAGATGTGCAGCTTTTATTAGACAAAATGTAGCATTTTATAAGTAATATTGTAAATATTTATTTTCATAAGGTTTATATAAGACTAGTATACACACTAAAAGACAAATATTTTCCAATATTTTATCTTGTGTATAGTACAACTTATAAGATTTGTTAAAATCCCATGCTTTGCCGTAGGGGACTTAAAGTGGCAAGCATTCTGATGGGATCTCCACCAGGGTCAGACTGTGGATAGTACAAATTGATATTAAATTGCTGTTGCCTGAATACCACCCATGTGAAGAATAATGTACATTTAAATACCATTTGACAAATCAATCACCCTAATTTTAGTTACATATTTGGAAAAAGATTTTTCAAAAGTCTTGTATATTCTCAGTATATGTATATTTGGAAAAGGTTTATCTGCTTCTTTTGCAATAATTTTACACTGTATTCAAAGGAATCAGATCAAATGTATGGCACAGACTTGTCAAGAAGCACATCAAGTTGAACTTCTCCAGAATGTCATGTATCTTATGGTTGCAAAGGAAAAGTGATTATCCTTGATTATGGAGAATTAAATTCCAAATTGACAACCACTTAGATTTAAGATTGGTTATAAAAAGAACCTATAACTTTGTTTACATTTTATATATTTGGTAATTCATTTATTGCACTTTCAGAAGCTGGTATTGTCTAGTGTGGCAAAATTCATTTTCCCTATTTTAATAGCTGCCAACAATAGAGTACTTTAAACACATTCAAGCTGATTTTTGGAGCACAAGGGAGCAGTCATTTTAGTAAGCAATGTACTAAGATCATTGAAAAGTTCCAAAAGTACAATATCCAAAATGTCAGTCACATTACATCAAAGTAGCATAGAGGTATGCCAACATTTTCTCCTTTGTGCATGTTTTAAATGCAACAACATCATGTTAGCACCCCCATAAAGAGCACATAGGTTATTTTTATTGTAATTTTGATTGTATGGCTGAAATATTTAAGTCGCAAGCATTAAAAGTCATTTTGAATAATTATCCTGTATTTCCCTCTCAGAACAGTATAGTCTCAAACAGGTGCAGCCTTTCCTCATCTTTATAATAACAAGTGAGCTATTATGTCAACATAGCAACCAGTGTTTTTCTGATAGAAACATGAAACCAGCCATAATTATTTCTGATAGATCAACAATAACTTTTACAGTTTGAAAAGGGATGGGAAGGTGAGGTGTATAAAGGTCCATGGGTACAATTTAGCTTATTGTTTAATATGGAAGAAAGTAAATTTGCTTTGTCATCATTTCATTTTTGATATAATTGCAAATAAATGAAAAGAAACATTTTCAATATATATTCCTTTTACTTAATGAAACAGTTTTAAATTTTTATATAAGTCATCAATTCAATTCTGACTTTTTGCTTTAAAATCTCTGTTAAGTAATTATCTCTTCACTCCATCTTTGTTCTCTGGTAAAAAAAAGAGATTCAATGCGATGTATCTCAATGAGTTGTCAGTGGAGGGCAGGAATGATCACGCAAGCCTTTTTAACACTGATGAAAAACTGCTTCTTCTGAGATGAGACTCCAAGTGTCCCACTGATATTCATCCAATGTTTCTTGTTGATTTATATGGTGTTATCGAATTTGGCATACAGGATGACTCTCCCCGTCTAGGTGGGAGCTTCTGCAAACTTAATTTCCACACGTTTTTGACCTGATTTTATAGGATGGAAAAGTCCCTCATCCCTGATGTGGTCTGGAGTGCAATCAAAGACCCACAAAGCATAACCTCCTGCATAATTGTCATGCGAAATGCCGTGACTGGTGTTGATTCCTAGCTATCAGGTAGCTTTGTACAGGGACAAGTACGATCACACATAATTCTTCTGGATAAAGTTAGGTTTGAAGGGTTTGTTACACAAGGTGGTGCCATCATGACTGACCTTGATCATGGATACTGTAGCGCTTAAACTCTCAAGGATTGGCAGTGACTGCACCGTTGAGGGCTGCATTGCTAATGATATCAATGATGAAACATTTTGGGTAACTGTCTTTGGAACAGATGATCGATCTTGGATTGGATTTCAGCAGCAAATGTGACAGTTTTCACTTGTATACATCATATCGGATACTTGGCTGTTGTTCTACTCAACATGTCACTGATGTTGTTTCCTGTTTTAGGTACCACCTAAACTCGACACACTTAAAGTCTGGCTTCTTGGATGATGGTTTTGAACTCTTTGGCATGAGTCATTAAATGGGAGAGGTACTGCAAAGATTCTGTCTCGGGTGGTTATCCACATCTTTCAGCAAATAGTTGTCTTGCAACCACATGTCCAAATGCAAACAATCCATTAGTTCTAAACTATGTCCTTGCAGGATTTTTTTTTGACAGTCCTTAAAGTCCACATAGTGAGGATCGTGATCTTCTGTCATGGCTGTGTCGTTAAACTTGTCCTCACCTGGAGTGTGTCAGATTTCCAAATCACGCAAGCATCCAGATGGGTGTACTTAGCCTCTTTTCAATACGTCTAGAGATTTTCCATGTACACTTGGTAAGAGTAATTATCCATGCCACTGCTGACCAGTTTGTTCTTCAAGTACAAATCCACCTCCCTCAACAAGGAATGCATGAAATTGTTCACAGGAGCTACTCTAGCATCAGCTCCCAGACTGATGTTTTACGTTTTGAAGACCTTTGAGTTTCAGATACAAGTAACTGCTATTTAGATTGATGTAATCTTTGGACTCTCCTTTTGGTTTCAAACTTGATGGGAACTGAATCCATCAAAGAGGACACGGGATGAAATTCTACCCATTGGGATTCTTGCAATGTCATCACGATGGGTGGCATAGCAAACAGATCTAGTTAGTTCCAAGTTGGAACAGGCGCAAGACTGTCGGTGCATCATTTCCTAACTTTCAGTATGTGATTTAATAATAAAAATGTCTGTCTCGAACATGTGTTTCAAGCTCTGGGGGTGTGAAGTCCTCTGAAGGGGTGTCTTCAGCATGGTCTCTTTCTGCCTTGTTTTTGCTGTAGCATCAGGGAAGCAGGAATGTCTAACTTGGCAGCGTCCAGGGCATTTATAGGATTTTCTCATCGGCCTAGAATGTCTTTGCTAATTTGAAGCAAAACCTGTTTGCCAGCACTCAGGAAAACTTCCCAGTACAGAAGTGTATCCCACCACATTGGAGTACACAAAGATCAAAGTTAGTCATTGGTTCATTTCTGAAGGTCAGCGTTAAGGGCATTTATAAGACTTTTTCATCTTCCTAGAATATATTTGCCAATTTGAAGCAAAACTTTTTAGCCTGCACTCAGGAAAACTCATTTGGGGGTTTTCTTGTCAATGATGACATTTTGGAGGAATCCTTTGCCATGCGTCAAAAGCAGCATCTTTCAATGCATGCAATCCCGTGTCACCATCGGTTTCAAAACAGGAACAACCAAGCAAAAGGCCGAGTTCAGTATATCTCCTAAACCATGTCCTTGTTGTTGAGCGACATCATGGTACATAGGATAAATGACTGCCAAGTGGTTAGAGTAATCGTTTTCGAAAATGGAGATTCACTGTGACTTTCCCTTTGGTGAATGAAATATTTTGTCCAAGATCTCCTTTTATTCTAATGTTGACAGTGTCAAATATGATTTACTGACGAAAAAATAGTGAGGATCAACAAATTCGCAGTGAACGTGATAGGTGTTTATACCTTCCTAGTTAGCAGTTGTGGCAGAATCCACTCTGAAAGGAATGACATGTATTAGCGGTATTGAAGTGTGTCCCACCACATTGCTCTCCACCCCATCGGAGTTAACAAAGATCAAAGTCCGTGGTTCATTTGTAAAGGGAATCGAAAATATTTTGCAAAATCCAAGTTGCAAGTAATGGCTGATATTTCTTTTCTAATATTGATCAACTTGAGGTCTCCACCCAAAATAGTATACAATTCAGGACAAAATGTAATGGCCAACACTTTGTCCTCTCAAAATACCATCAGTAGGCGACAAGCTATTTTGTGATACTCGAGAGTGACACTTCTCCTGGCTTACTCAAAGGTTTTGAAAACCACAGCATTGAATTTGGTAGCAATCGCGTTCACCATATGTCAACCTCTAAAATAATAGCCTGCAGGAATGGTCAACTGATAGGTGAACCGTTTAGTTTTGGGGTCTTGTGCTTTCATAGAGTTATCTGCTGTGGCGCGTTCATCTAAGTTTTGTTACACTTGCTCGTCATAAACTTCCACTGTAAAAGTGTTTTGATTTTTAATGATTTTTTGAATTGTGTAGGGTTAATCATTTCCACTAAAGTCACTTCCTAATGGGCTTCATGGTCCATTTGGATTGCCTGAGGTAATTTGGCCGTAAAACACCACAAGCTGTTATAAGGAAACACCTCCATGGAACTGTCACTGGGTAGTGCTAAATAAAATTAGTATTCATAATTCTAGAGTTCTAGTGTCAGAAAAGTCGCTGGAAGTCAGAGTATAGTCTAAAAGAGGATTTTTATGATTGTTATGGTGACTTGAGAGGATGATTGACGTTGGATGCAAGACTCCCGTTGTTCCTGTTAGACGAGTATTACAGGAAAGGATTGGGAAGACAGTAACCGACGCAACTTCTCAGTAAAATGGTCCACTATTAGTCATCTCCCTGTTACTAACTCAAATATGGAATGGGAGCATGGATGACACAATATACCACAACAGATTGGGCAGAAAAAGGTGATTTGTGTTGTAGGCACACGTTCTCCACAACACACCCACAATGGTTGCTTTTGTAGATCTTGCATGGATAAACTGTGGAAGGAGTTGTCACTGTAGTGGTAGCGGTTGAGACTGTGTTGAAGAGCATGATGGTCACTTAATTTTTTAGTCAATGTACTTTGACTTCCTTGAGACGACGTTTCCCTACTTTAGGAGCTCTTTGATTTAGATTGCTTTCAATGTCATACTTTTCGTCTTCTTTTTTGGTCACAAGTTATAACTTAAAAGTTTTACAAGTTAAAACGTACTTTTCAACACGTCTCCATTAATGTCTTCCAATTTATAAACGGCAGGATGACGGCCAGTGACACGAAACAATTTGGTAGTCGAGTTGGGTAAGTAACCTTTTGTTGAAAGTGTTTTGTTCTGCCAATGTGTACCCAATCTCCTGCTGTCAACACTTTGCCTTTCTTGGGGACAGTGGGGGACGTATTAAACAGGTGCTTGAAGACAGTAACTTTTTTGTTGGGAGTAACTTCTTGTTTGGGCAAGGGGTTGGCATGTCCAATACTTCGATAGTAAGAGAGGTTGTACACTTGGACAAAGTGTGGTAAGACCAATGTACTTGAGAGTATTGATGCATACGATATTACCACATGCGTTCTTTCAAGTTGAGTTGAAAACGCTCCACGATGCTGGCGTTGGTTTTGGTATTCTCAGTGGTGAGATAATGAATGTGTCGTTTTATTAATTCTTTTGGAAAGCTTGGTTCAGAACTTCGGTTTGCCATCAAAGAGGGTGACGATCGCTTTGTTTCAACACCAGTCTCAAGGCTCATACTAACTGCTCGATTTTGAAGTCAACGGCATGACTCAGGCAAATTTGGAAAAGACGTCGATGACATAAAACAAATACTTGTAGCCACGATTGTAGGTGGTCAATGAGAGACATCGACTAAATCGGCTTGCCATTGATGATTGATATCTGCCACTCGGGTGCGACAACTGGAAAAGTTTTCTCGAATGAGTTGGAATAAGGTGTATGTGGCTTGTTCTTGTAACAATCATTGCACTTGAGGTAAACGTACAATTTTCAGTCTGGTTTTGGCAGTTCGATACAATTTCTGAAATCATCCGTAACCTGCAGGATGGGACTGATTGTAATAAATGCTGGTTAAAACCTTTTCCATTGTTTGGTAGGTTATCCACTCTTAATGATACTGCTCTGGATGGGACGAATGGGTGGTTTAGAAATGATTTTACATGTCCAATGTACCACTGGAATAGAAGTCGAAGGTAGTGGTGGCGGTGGTAATGGGGTGGCTTTGGTCTTCTTTTATTTGTTCACTTCTGGTTTCCCTTCTTTCTTTTTGACTTTTGTTGAAGGAGAAGTGGACATCATTTTTTAACCCAACCTTTAAGTTTTTTCGTTGGGGTGTAGGGGAAGGAGTCAACAGGGACGCTGCAATCTTACTAGGGATGGGAACTGCTGATGGTGCTTGAAAGACTTAGTGTGCTTCTTCTTCCTCAGGCATCCGTGTGGTTGCATCTGTCTTGACCGCTGGTGGTGGGAATTGTCCTTTCTTCAGGGCATTACAATCTTTCAGAGGTGGTAGAGCTGCTTATTCTAACGCTTTCTATTGAAAGAGTTGCAGTTGTTGCAAAGGTTAACTGTACCTTTGCGATTTTTTCGTTTATGACCGGTCGCTGAGATCAATCCAGGATTGCAATTCGTGTTGTAATTGGGACATTTTGATAAAATGAGGACTGGAAGGTAAATGCATGGTCCGTTGCTCTTGCCAACGATGGTATTCCATCAATTGTTTGTAAGGCACTAAAGCCAGTTTTCGTTCTTCCACCAGATTTCAATGGTCACGTCTGAGATCTTTTGATTCTAGAGGACCCTTTTATCTTTTTGACCCTGTTGTTCTCAACCCAGGGTAAAACACTTTGCAGGAATTCCAATGTGGGTCCTACATTTGTTTTGGTAAGAAGTCCGAACGGGGGGGGGTAATTCCTCCATGTTGCACCAACATCTTTTTCTTCTAAATATTGGGTATTTTCTTTTGGACCATTTTGCGAAAAACGTGTCGATTTTTGGCTAATCATTCTTTCTGATGTTCAGACAAAGGTATGAGTCCTTTCAAGACATTCAGACAACATTCGCTCACGGTATCGATGACGTCTTTGGAGGCTGTTTGAATTAGTTTTTCGCATAAATGTGGAGAAGCTTTGGACATGACAGACAATATGTTCCAATGTTTGATTAAATAAGGAGGCAGACCTTTCCGTTTTTACCTTTAGGGATAGAAGAGGGCTGTCTTTCGTAAGGTGACATCTTTGTTTGTTGGTTGGTTGGTTCCGTGACACACATCAAAAATACACACTAACGTTGATGAAATGGTGGATGTCCTTTTATTTATTTTTTTTTACTATCGCGTCGGCAAAAAGGTGAATGTTTTCCAAAATCGCCAAAGAATCCTCCACTTTGATTGCTCCTCTTTTTCTTTGGACAAGTGTCTTTTCTTTTGTTGTCGTTAATGAAAAGCTAAGCGTTTTTTTTAGATGGCAGATCAAACGACGAGACTGGCCAATTTTCTATTCCAACAGGAGAACGACGATGTTAGTGGTGTACACTTCTTTGAAGGGACATCCTTGGTGCAAAAATACACTGACGTCCAAGGCTTGACAAGCGTCCTTTTCTAATTTTTATATTTTGTAATATATCTATTTTGCGAAATCATCTACTAACATATATATTAAAAAGAAAAGTCCTACCCTTTGTTTGCTTCTCTTTCTCCTTGGACGACTGTCTTTTCAGAGGGTGACATCGATGCTTGGCTAAGCGTTTTCTCAGATGACGAGACTGTCTTTATCCTTTTTCTTTCGGGACAGGAGAACGACGATGGTGTGCGCTTCTTTGAAGGGACATGTTTTGGTTTAGATGCAAACAATACACTGAAGTCCATCGCCTGATACATGTCCCTTTTATCTTATTTATTTAAGGTTTGACCACAAAAATCTCCCCTTTGGTTGCTTCTCATTTTGTCTGGAAGACTGCGTCTTTTCAGGAGAGGGGACGTCGATGCTTGGCTAAGTGGGTTTTTTTTGCTTTTTTTCGGATGACGTGACTGTAACTTCCCTTCTGCTTTTCCTTTTTGGACAGAATAACGATGATGCTGGCGGTCTACTCTTTTTGATGGGACATCTTTGGGCGTTCATGAGCACAAAAACACTGATCCCTCTTGTCTACCTCAGTTTTTTATACTGGAATGTGTCGCCACTGATTGTCTTGATGCCGTGTCAACTTGATGACACGCATCATCCGACATTGAGGGATTCGCGACGGACTAAATCGGGACAGTTCTTGCTTGGACAAATCCAGTAAACTCTATAACATGCCCGATCACCTTTGGACATTGATTTTGGGGGAAAGTTCTTTGTGAGCAGCGACCATTGTCGCTAAGGAGGAAAAGGGTGTAACCGCTGAGAACAAGTTCTTGGAGACGAGGGTTTCAAAGTTTTCATCAAATTAGGAAGAACGTGTCCGATTGGGTTTGGCTGGCATTATCAGCAACGGAGAAGGGAAAGAACCTACTAGACATAAGGTCACCGTCGCTGCAGGTCATGGCTTGCAAATGTAAGGTTGTGCCCTTGATGCAATACCTCTCTTGCAGGTATACTCAGTTTTTGGGATCTTGTCTGGGGACTTTTCTTTTTCTGAGGCTGTGTACTAGTCTTAACATCGCTGCTGTTTGTCTTCTTTGTGCGTCGGGTAGTGGCTTATTTTCTTGGGGCATTATGATCCTATTTTAAGAGAGAGAGAGAGAGAGAGAGAGAGAGAGAGAGAGAGAGAGAGAGAGAGAGAGAGAGAGAGAGAGAGAGAGAGAGAGAGAGAGAGAGAGAGAGAGAGAATGATGACATCTCCTTGAGACCAGCTACTACATGGTTTCAAAATGTTTAGCTTTTTGGTTTGAGTGTCCATATGAGGATTGGCCAGTTGCGTCAAAGCTACTTTGTTTCTCTTAGAAAAAAGCGTTTATTTTGATGTGGAACCATCGTAAGACTTCTTTGAGACTTGCTTCTAAGAAACGAGCACGTATTTGTGGATTTTATCATGACTGATACCATACAAGGCACGAATCAATATGACGGGAAGATGAGACTGAATGGACGTCTTGTTGACGATGTGTGAAACAGACCTAAAGTGATGAATGGACGTCTTGTTGACGATGTGTGAACAAACCTAAAGTGATGAGGGTTTTATAGACTTTTGTTGTTTATGATGTTGTCAAGTCGACAGGGATGTGTACAATACAGGCTTTCTTTCTTGGCACCAGTGGTGAAATATATGGGTGCAAAATCGCAAATAATTGGGGGTTGTGGGTTTTAAATCAACGATTAAATAGGCGTGTTGGGTTTGAGTAGCAACGTCGTACACATGGGTCAACTAAGGCGTTCCTAAATGTCTGGCTAAGACTTGCTTTTGCGATTTATCTAAAGTGTTTTTCAACAAGGCCATGTAATGAACATTAAGATTGATGGTGCGATGGGCTTTACTTTGTTGAAACAAATTTTGGGTGATGTAAATGACACTGTCAATACGATGATGCCCTATGTGCGTAATCCACAGTTTTACTTCGTCTTCCCCTAACATGTCGTCGAAGATAATCAAATGTGTTTGACTGGGGTTAGACACGATCCCCTTGTCTTCACCAGGAATCCCTTCCACTAACACGATGAAATAGCCTTGACTTTCTTGCAAAAGGCTTTACGCCGATTTCCACTCTTTGTAACACCACAACATCCGATGAATGCACATCCAAAGTATTTACTTTCTTCTCCTTTCTCCTCGTCGGTTTGTTCTTCTTCTGTCCTCCGTACAAACTTTCCCTTGGGTTAAGTGGGTCCACCAAATTGTAACTTTCCACGATGAGCTTAAACTAGGGATCAGTTTTCAAATGGTAATCATACTCGTGTTCCCACATTTTCACCACTCTGTGTCCTGGCTGTTCTAATTACAAACACCGCTGACAAGTAGCCTGGTACAAATCTTCCATGGTCCGGTGGAAAAGTTGATTTTTAGTGCCACGTTGATGGTAACAGATGGAACATCCGTGAAATAAGTGCCCGTTAAAATCGTACACGATCTTGTTGTTTTCTAAGTCCAAAACATCCAACGGATACGTTCCAATGGTCTTTTCGCCTCATCCGTTGCGGACGTGTTGGTTCTATCTGTTTTCCTTGACGTACAAGTAATGTAGCCACCGTAGTGTTTTGACCGAATATGGACGTTTAACAAAATTCGTCGTTTGAGAGCTTACGACAAACAGGGTATTTTCGAGAGTCAATCGTTGACGGTACACTAAGGAACAAGCTTTGGCAATGGTGCAAGCTTCTTTCAAAGGATCGATCCCTCCGTGCTCCATGAACAGTTTTCCACAGCAACGCCTTAAAATGTCCACGTCAGAACGAAAACACTTGATCATTTCTTCCTGAAAATCGAAAGGGTTCGAGGCGTGAGTGTGGTACCAAAGCTTCTCGTTGTTTGGTACGCACGTTGTCGGGGTTGTAGTAGTGAGCCTCAGGCAAATGGGGTATATTGGCGTGTTGATTGACTTCGGTATTGAAAAAGTGCGAAAAATAGCCTTTGGCCATTCTAAACGCTTTAGGCGTTCGAACCAAAGGAATGGTCAGGTAACTCATCGAATCTTTAAACTGCAGTTGGCCCACCTACAGGGAAATGAATTTGGCTTCGTCCAAAGTCACTTTAGGACATAGGTACTTTGTTCCGTATAGTAACTCAAAGAAATTGTCCGTCGTATCACGAGAAATTGTAAGCCATCACCGTAGCATAGCAATGACAATCCCCGTAATGTTCGATGTCCTCTTGGCATCAGGTCTCGTTGATGGGGTCTAAAATCCATTGAGCAAAATCGACCAATGTGTTAAGTCCTCGAAAGATTTTTTCACGTCCTCCAGGATATTTGCTGCAGTGAGGGTAATGACTAAAGATAGGCTCTTGGATGCACTTCTCGCATGCTTGGTAAGCCATGCAAATATTAGGAATGTGAATACCAGTCTCTTGCATGCATTCGAAATCGAAAAAGATGAAATTTCTCTTTTCTTGTTATCATGCTCTTCATGTTTGGAATGGCATTGCTGAATGTAGCAGTCGGGTTCCAAATCCACGATTTGGTGACAAATATAACATCGATTCTTTCCTGAACATACATGCGCCTTAGTATTATTGGTACGTATCACTTATCCACAAGTAAGGCACGATCTCAGGAATTGACATGCATTTTTCTGCTGTAAACCTTGCATCTTTATATAAATGTTTGAAAACGGTATTTCACAAATATGACAGTACGAGGCTGTTCAAAATTCACTTTCTCGCTCTGGTGTTAATGGTATCATTTGAAATTCTGTTAAATATTTGTGTTGCCTAATCAAATAACACTGCAGCGTCTTCATCACCGTTGCTTGTTCGTCGATATATTATAACCGGTGATGATAGACTTGAATCAACAATATAGTTAACTTTATAATAACGGCTACTGGAGTATGGTTATACCCAGTTCGCTGGTGTGATAAGCATTTTTGAAAATCTCGTTATGATTTAAAAAAAAAACAAACATAAAACAAACTTAGTGATTGATAAACCAATATTTGTAGGTGCTTCAGTGTTACAAGTATCAATGTGGGTAAAGTATGATTTTCATTATAGGTTTACTAAAAAAAAAATATGGCCTAACTCAAATTTATTGTTTACTGACACTGATTCGTTAGTTTATGAAATTCGCTGATGATGTTTATCAAGCTGCTTATAATCGTCGTAGCGAGTTTGATCTATCTGATGTAGCTCGCAATAATCCTTTTAATGATCCGACTAATAAAAACGTAATGGGGTTAATGAAAGATGAGTTCTGTTATAATGTTGTAATTAAGTTTGTTGGTTTACTCAGTAAAATGATACATGCGCTACAAACGACTTCTGGAAAAGAAGCTAAAACGTTCAAGGGTGTTAAAAGAACTGTTGTAAAAATAATATTACGCACGATGATTGTTGTTTAATTTTACTCGACAATAAAAAAAGACACTTCGCTGAAATGACCGCGATAAGATTTTATAAACACCAAATAAAAACGGATAAAGTCATCAAGCAAGGAATAGTAATTTTGATGATAAGTGTTACTACATTGATGGAATAAATACGCTTGCGTTAGGGCATTCTAGATATAAACCTGTGTAACTGTTTCCAGTAGTATATAAAAAGGCGGTTGATATATATATATATATATATATATATATATATATATATATATATATATATATATATATATATATATATATATATATACTCTTTGTTCATTTCGTTGTTTTAAGTATGTACGAAGAGCAGTAAGTGATAGAGGTCTTACGATATAAAAAAAAAAACCCACACCAAGATTTTCAATCATTTTTGTTTGGTGTAAAGTCTTTTTTTGATAGAATACTTGAATTGCTATAAAAAGGTTGTTTCTTTGAGCGCAGGTGGATGGGTATGGAAGTGAGTTCACAAACGCCTTGTTATATACTACTCGACTATTGATGCATTAGCACTTTCAAGACTGCTGGTATAATGGCACATTCGATAATTGAATTCATGCTGAACATTCTAAACTTTTGGACTTCTGATAGAACATCAATAATATCTAAGATTTAATTCACAATACCTATTTCCTCTTAAATTTTCACATTGTAACTCAATAAGTTTACTAAACTTGTTGGTTTCTCTAACTTCTATTACATAGTTTACGACTACAGAGGATCATTAACTTCTCTATAGAGAAATATATCCAAAGTACGATAATTAGCTTCCCATGGGTCGATTTTACCCTGTTTTCTACCTATATGTACAGGTGCTATGCATAGACATGTGCTGAAAAATACCGCTAGACTCGTACAGCTAGCCTTGTTCAGAAACATAATCGCAGTGAGGTGTGTTGGTTGTTTTCCGTTGGATATTGGGATACGATTTAACAGTGGATAAACAAAGGTAAACATTTTATGCAAAGTTTTTGTTTTAATGACTATTTTAAAATGTCATACGTTAGAAATGGTACATAGACTCCTTATTGTAAGATGCGAACATATTCTACTTCCAAGTTTCATTTTACCATTACACAAGTTTTTCACCTGTTACCCATTTTCGTTGATAGATCCGAGTTTCGTATCGCGCAGTACTAAAGAATTTTACTGTTGGTCAGTAAGCCATTTGATGAATTAAAAAAATACCTGAACCAGGCTTGGTTAGTAAGCCATTTGTTTAATTGAAAAATTATGATAAACATCACGATGATTAAAACTTGGCTTTATAGTGCAACATTTGTGTTTTGATATGCTCACAACATTGCCCATTTAGTTTTGAAAAACATAATTAATTCTATACTGGGGAGTACATGTCTTTTTATAATTTGTTAGAGCTTAGCTGATATTTTTTTGTTCAATAAGATTAAAAGCATGTTCGTTGTCAAAGAAAATATTGAAAGTTATATTAGACAACAGTTACTTTGACACTTACATTATAATTCCATAATAATTTTCAGAACAATTCACCCAAATTATATGAGCAACACATTTAATAAACAGCTTACAAGTTCTTTCAGAAATTTATAGAGAAATTTATAAAGTGGCTGGATAGATTTTTAAAGTATATATATATATATATATATATATATATATATATATATATATATATATATATATATATATATATATATATATATATATATATATATATATATATATACATACATATAACGAATAACAACCCTCTCAAGCGTACTGGATCCACCAAGGGATCACGTTTGTCAGGGATTAATTAAAATAGATGCAATAAACTGATGACGAACAGTATGAAACTAGTAACTAACTAGCCTAAGCGCTTTCGACTCTTAATGAGTCTTTTTCAAAGGCAAATACAAAACATAGTTACGACAAACAAATAAACACAAAAACGTTGTGTTTGTAAACCTCTACATTTCTGTCTTCACATGTGCTAACACTATAAATACAACCAGCTTGTATAGACTAGTCTATACAAGCTGGTTGTATTTATAGTGTTAGCACATGTGAAGACAGAAATGTAGAGGTTTACAAACACAACGTTTTTGTGTTTATTTGTTTGTCGTAACTATGTTTTGTATTTGCCTTTGAAAAAGACTCATTAAGAGTCGAAAGCGCTTAGGCTAGTTAGTTACTAGTTTCGTACTGTTCGTCGTCAGTTTATCTCATATATATATATATATATATATATATATATATATATATATATATATATATATATATATACAAATATTGTATCTGAATTATAGGACGATGAAAGGGGACTATTTTCGACAAAGAGAAAATTGGTTAGGATTTTGTAGCATAAAAAGCTGTATAATTAATGATTTATTTTTAAAAGATACTTTATCTTCAGAAGAAGTTTAATATGCCATTGTTTTCATTTCTTTATCAAATTATGTCAGTCAGTAAGTTTTTTTAGATAAGTGTAACAATGGGAGCATGAGAAGTAGGAATGTAGATGAGGCTTCTTATTATCATAGAAATTTTTCAGATTAGAACAAGAACTTTGCAGTCTGTCAGCCATACAAAGCGTGAATACATCTCAGAACACAGCCAGCAACTTCTTTCCTGCAGAAAAAAACATGGTATGGATGACTATTCTCCAGACAATGTTGGCAGCATCAGACAAACTCATCATGAATATTTCCAAAACGAGGATCCAAGTCAAGGCCAAAGTCACCCTAAGCGATCAATAGATATATCCAAATGGGGTAAAAGTGATTCATTTCATGGTCATGATCAACGATCACAAAAAAAGGTTACTGTGAAAGACCGAGACAAATTAAAGAGAATGCAAAAGGGCAACCCAGATAGTATGCTTCCACCCCTTGCCCAGCGGAGTGTAGATTTTGTCCCCAAAAACCATATGAAAAAGAAAAGCAAGGGTAAACATGGAAGAACAAACCAAAATGAGGGTGAAGAGATTTATGGAAAAACCAAGCAAGCCCACATTTCCATGCCTAAAGCAACCAATCTTTGTAATGCATCTGTTAAAAAACATAAAAGTGAAACAGCCATGGCAAGCAAGACTGCAAGTGTTATTGACAAGGTAATGGAAACATTATATAGTGGTTGAATATAATGTGAACTCTAAGAATTTAGTGTACATTGTTGATGTATTCTGCTAAAATGATTGACCAGCTTCAGTGTATAATTACACAGGTTACCCTGTATCACAGATACTGTGTCTTTATATCTTGTGTGTTGTAGCAGTAACAAATTTTTTTTTCTTTGTAATAATACAAATAATACAATAATGACTTTATTTAATGAGTGTGACACAATTAGTTGCATGGAACTAATCCACCTTGTGGCACTCTATTATATGCATATTTCCATTTAAAGAACACACACACACACACACACACACACACACATACACACACACCCACACAACAGTATTGATAGTAAGCTCTTATTATGTTTGGACATAATAAACAGAAAAGTTAAATGTACATGCTCCAACTAGGTATATTGTATATATACAGTACAACTAGGTATATTGTGTATATGCAGTACAACTGGGTACATTGTATATATACAGTACAACTAGGTACATTGTGTATAAACAGTAAAACTAAGTATATAGTGTATATACAGTACAACTAGGTACATTGTGTATATACAGTACAGCAAGGTACATTGTTTATATACAATACAACTAAGTACATTGTCTATATACAGTACAACTAGGTACATTGTGTATATACAGTACAACTAAAGTACATAGTGTATATACAATACAACTAAGTAAATTGTGTATATACAGTACAACTAGGTACATTGTTTATATACAGTACAACTGGGTACATTGTGTATAGACAGTACAACTAGGTACATGGTGTATATAGAGTACAACTAGGTACATTGTGTTTAGACAGTACAACTAGGTATATTGTGTATATACAGCACAACTAGGTATATTGTGTATATACAGTACAACTAAGTAAATTGTGTATATACAGTACAACTGGGTACATTGTGTATAGACAGTACAACTAGGTACATTGTGTATATACAGTACAACTAGGCATATTGTGTATATACAGTACAACTAAGTAAATTGTGTATATACAGTACAACTAGGTACATTGTGTATATACAGTACAACTAGGTACATTGTTTATATACAGTACAACTGGGTACATTGTGTATAGACAGTTCAACTAGGTATATTGTGTATATACAGTAAAACTAGGAATATTTTGTATATACAGTTCAACTAGGTAAATTGTGTATATACAGTACAACTGGGTACATTGTGTATAGATAGTACAACTAGGTACATTGTGTATATACAGTAGATCTAGGCATATTGTGTATCTACAGTACAACTAAGTAAATTGTATATACAGTACAACTGGGTACATTGTGTATAGATGGTACAACTGGGTATATTGTGTATATACAGTACAACTAGGTACATTGTGTATATACAGTACCACTATGTACATTGTGTATATACAGTACAACTGGGTACATTGTGTATAGACAGTACAACTAGGTACATTGTGTATAGACAGTTTAACTAGGTACATAATATATATATATATATATATATATATATATATATATATATATATATATACACACTACAACTAGGTACATTGTGTATATACACTACAACTAGGTACATTGTGTATATACAGTACAACTGTGTACATTATATATATATATATATATATATATATATATATATATATATATATATATATATATATATATATATATATACAGTACAACTGGGTACATTATGTATATACAAAACAACTAGGTACATTGTGTATATACAGTACAACTGGGTACATTGTGTATAGACAGTACACCTGGGTACATTATGTATATGCAGTACAACTAGGTATATGGTGTATATACAGTACAACTGGGTACATGGTCTATAGACAGTATAATTAAGTACATAGTGTATGTACAGTAGAACTAGGTACATTAAGCATATATGTAGTACAACTAAGTAAATTGTGTATAGACAATACAACTAGGTATATTGTGTATATACAGTACAATTAGGTACATTGTGTATATACAGTACAGCTAGGTACATTGTGTATAGAAAGTACAACTAGGTATATGGCATATATGCAGTACAACTGGGTACATTGTGGATATGCATTACAACTAGATACATTGTGTATGTACAGTACAACTAAGTACATAGTGTATATATAGTACAACTAGGTACATTGTGTATATACAGTACAACTAGGTATATGGCATATATGCAGTACAACTGGGTATATTGTGTATATACAGTACAGCTAAGTACATTTTGTTTATACAGTAAAACTGGCTACATAGTGCATAGACATTACAACTAGGTGCATTGTGTTTATACAGCACAACTAAGTACATAGTGTATATACAGTAGAACTAGGTACATTGTGTATATAAAGTACAACTAGGTACATTGTGCATATACAGTACAACTGGGTACATTGTGTATAGATAGTACTACTAAATACATAGTGTATATACAGTACAACTAGGTACATTGTGTATATAAAGTACAACTAGGTACATTGTTTATATACAGTACAACTGGGTACATTGTGTATAGACAGTACAACTAGGTACATTGTGTATATACAGTACAACTAGGTACATTGTATATACACAGTACAACTGGGTACATTATGTATATACAGTACAACTAGGTACATTGTATATACACAGTACAATTATGTATATTGTGTATATACAGTACAAGTAAATTGTGTATATACAGTACAACTGGGTACATTTTGTATATACAGTACAACTGGGTAAATTGTGTATATACAGTACAACTGGGTACACTTTGTATATACAGTACAACTGGGTACATTATGTATATACAGTACAACTAGGTACATTGTGTATAGACAGTACAATTATGTATATTGTGTATATACAGTGCAAGTAAATTGTGTATATACAGTACAACAGGGTACATTTTGTATATACAGTACAACTGGGTACATTGTGTATAGACAGTACAACTAAATACATAGTGTATATACAGTACAACTGGCTACATTGTGTATAGACAGTACAACTAAATACATAGTGTATATAAAGTACAACTAGGTACATTGTGTATATACAGTACAACTAGGTAAATTGTGTATAGACAGTACAACTAGGTATATTGTGTATACATGGTACAACTGGGTACATTGTGTATATACAGTACAGCTAGGTACATTGTTTATAGACAGTACAACTAGGTACAGTGTGAATATACAGTACAACTAAGTACATAGTGTATATATAGTACAACTAGGTACATTGTGTATATACAGTACAACTAGGTATATGGCATATATGCAGTACAACTGGGTATATTGTGTATATACAGTACAGCTAAGTACATTTTGTTTATACAGTAAAACTGGCTACATTGTGCATAGACATTACAACTAGGTGCATTGTGTATATACAGCACAACTAAGTACATAGTGTATATACAGTAGAACTAGGTACATTGTGTATATAAAGTACAACTAGGTACATTGTGCATATACAGTACAACTGGGTACATTGTGTATAGATAGTACTACTAAATACATAGTGTATATACAGTACAACTAGGTACATTGTGTATATAAAGTACAACTAGGTACATTGTTTATATACAGTACAACTGGGTACATTGTGTATAGACAGTACAACTAGGTACATTGTGTATATACAGTACAACTAGGTACATTGTATATACACAGTACAACTGGGTACATTATGTATATACAGTACAACTAGGTACATTGTATATACACAGTACAATTATGTATATTGTGTATATACAGTACAAGTAAATTGTGTATATACAGTACAACTGGGTACATTTTGTATATACAGTACAACTGGGTGCATTGTGCATATACAGTACAACTGGGTACATTTTGTATATACAGTACAACTGGGTACATTATGTATATACAGTACAACTAGGTACATTGTGTATAGACAGTACAATAATGTATATTGTTTATATACAGTACAAGTAAATTGTGTATATACAGTACAACAGGGTACATTTTGTATATACAGTACAACTGGGTACATTGTGTATAGACAGTACAACTAAATACATAGTGTATATACAGTACAACTGGCTACATTGTGTATAGACAGTACAACTAAATACATAGTGTATATAAAGTACAACTAGGTACATTGTGTATATACAGTACAACTAGGTAAATTGTGTATAGACAGTACAACTAGGTATATTGTGTATATATGGTACAACTGGGTACATTGTGTATATACAGTACAGCTAGGTACATTGTTTATAGACAGTACAACTAGGTACAGTGTGAATATACAGTACAACTAAGTACATTGTGTATATACAGTACAAAAGTAGTGAGAAAACATAGTGGAATGTTAGTGAATTTATACTTTAAGTTGTGATGTATTTGTGAATAAGACGGGTTCCACTTTTCATCTACTTTATTTGATTATAATTAAATGCATTTATATCTGTATTTTCTCTAATTTCCTTTGGGATTCTTTTCCAGATTAGTGATCCTGTATATTTAAAACTTTTCTTACACAGTTAATTATTTGGTTTTAGGATGGAAAGGTGGTTTTCTGAAATTGATTTGAAATTGGGAGTGTTACCTTGTTTTCTAGCATGAAATATTAATTGAGATACAATGGGGCCATCTAAATGTTTAAACTTTATAGATAAGCCTAGCCATTTTCAAAAATATTTGTTCTCCTACTGTTAACATTTTAATATCAGTCATTGCATTTAGAATGTTTTCATCTTTATCTAAGATGAGTTTGCAAGCTGTTCTTTTGCAAGCGGAATAACTTGTAAATATTCTTGTCCATAGTGTTTCTCCAGAAAACATTACAGTAGTCTAGGTATGGTTGTGTATAGCATTTGTAATTTTTTAATCTATGTTTAGTTGATGTGATCTTATTTTGCTAAATAAACATGAATTGACTTTATGACATATGACTTGAATATGTTCATTCTGTTGCAAATAGTTGCCAACTTTCATTCCCAAGGATTTTGTCATGGTAACCATTTGTAAATAAATTTCATTCAACTTAAGGTTCAGATTGTTATTTTCTCTAATTTTGGTCACTTTTGTGTGGTAGTAATCATTAATACTTTAATCTTGTCTGCGTTTACTTTCATGCCTTTTTTTGATAAATCAGAAATCCATTTTAAGTAAGGTTATCTGAAGGGAGACCTCTAGGTCTGATTCAGTTATTTTAAATCTGATAGTGTGGTATCATCAGCATGTAAGTCAGTGGATGAAATACAGTTGCCTGTTTTTAGTTGTGGATCATTTGTGAAAATAAGAAAGAGGAGTGGGCCTGGGATTGATTCTTGTGGTACTCAATATGTGATTCATTCTTCTTTAGAAAAATTGCCATTTATTTTGACACACTGTTTTCTCTTTGTTAGATATTATGTAAGCCAATCAGTCATTGAATTATCACACTGTTAAATGCTCAGTTTGTTAGAACATCACGATCAACAGGTTTAAAACTTTCTAAGATCAGCTTGTATGGATCTAACTGATTTTCTTTGATCATAGGCAGTAATCAATCTATCGATCATGGAGACCAAGGCTGTCTCACATTATTGATTTTCTCTGAACTCTAATTGGTTTTTATAAATTTATTTTTTGATAGGTATATCAAAATATTGTTATCAACAAGTAATTTGGACAGAGTTGGGTCCATATATCATGAGCATCATCTAGAGCGTCAATATAGATACTTGTCATGTGTCGAATTTTGAAGACTTTGTGAAACTTAAGGTTAAATAAATTGTGCTTTGAAGTTAACATATAGTCAAGCCAGAAAGGTCTGAGAAACTTCACTGATTACTTCTTTATATTATCTCTGAACACATAAAAGGGGTTATGCACAGTTCTGAATTGCCAATGTTTCTAGTTGCACGTGTGTTATATGCAGCTCTGAGTCATCAGTATTTATGGTTGAATATGTGTTATATGCAGCTCTGAGTCATCAGTATTTATGGTTAAATATGTGTTATATACAGTTCTGAGTCATCAGTATTGAATATGTGTTATATGCAGCTCTGAGTCATCAGTATTTATGGTTGAATATGTGTTATATGCAGCTCTGAGTCATCAGTATTTATGGTTAAATATGTGTTATATACAGCTCTGAGTCATCAGTATTTATGGTTGAATATGTGTTATATGCAGCTCTGAGTCATCAGTATTTATGGTTGAATATGTGTTATATGCAGCTCTGAGTCATCAGTATTTATGGTTGAATATGTGTTGTATGCAGCTCTGAGTCATCAGTTTTTATGGTTAAATATGTGTTATATACAGCTCTGAGTCATCAGTATTTATGGTTAAATATGTGTTATATACAGCTCTGAGTCCTCAGTATTTATGGTTGAATATGTGTTATATGCAGCTCTGAGTCATCAGTATTTATGGTTGAATATGTGTTATATGCAGCTCTGAGTCATCAGTATTTATGGTTAAATATGTGTTATATACAGTTCTGAGTCATCAGTATTGAATATGTGTTATATGCAGCTCCGAGTCATCAGTATTTATGGTTGAATATGTGTTATATGCAGTTTTGAGTCATCAGTATTTATGGTTGAATATGTGTTATATGCAGCTCTGAGTCATCAGTATTTATGGTTGAATATGTGTTATATACAGCTCTGAGTCATCAGTATTTATGGTTAAATATGTGTTATATACAGTTCTGAGTCATCAGTATTTATGGTTGAATATGTGTTATATGCAGCTCTGAGTCATCAGTATTTATGGTTGAATATGTGTTGTATGCAGCTCTGAGTCATCAGTATTTGTGGTTGAATATGTGTTATATGCAGCTCTGAGTCATCAGTATTTGTGGTTGAATATGTGTTATATGCAGCTGATCAGAGTCATTATTGTTTATAATTGGATGGGTATTATATACACTCTGAAGCATCACTGTTTATGGTTGGATCCATTATAATACAGCAGATCTGTCGAGTTGTCAAATTATTTTGGTGAGTGTTACATACAGTCTTCACTATTGTGTGCATAATGAATATTGGGAAGAACTGAGTTGTGAGTGTTTATAGCTGGATGCAGGTAATATACACCTACCTCTATTAGTCATCACTGTTTATATTTGGGTATGTGTTTTATTCAAATCAATATGTTATTTAAATAATTAAACATGTCATCTAAACAGTTAACTAAAATCAATTTGTTGAATTGTTCTACTGGATTAACATGGCACTTGTGCCAGAGTCAAGAGACATTTAGTAATTTGATATGTGTTTTATATTTTTCCCAGGATGCATTGGCAGATTTCATACGAAAAGCAAAGATCACACAGAGGGAGTGTAGATTATATACACCAAAGGATACTGGGTAAGTCCATTCTTAAACAAGGTGTAATAGGATGTTGATATTGTATGGGTTTAACACAAATTTTCAGCACATAAGAGATTATACATGATGAATATTTGATGGAGAAAGAACCTGAAAAAAAAATTCCAGGAGAAAGCACCAACCTATGGGAAGCTTTCTCACATACATACAATGACTGAGTCCATCAGACTCAAACACACATGGACAGAGTTGAGATGCCACTGATCTGTATTTAGGCAAGTGCTATAAACCATTTTCCCCCTCTACCCCTGTGCCATCTTGTATTAGAATGAATAATCTGTTTCTTGTTTGAGGACCTCATGTAAATGTTTCAAAAAGGCCCAGAAGATGTATGTGTTTTCGAACACAAAATTGAAATATATTAATAAATTAATCAGCTTGGGATTTATCTTAGAGTAAGATTTTGTAAATCAAGCCATTATTTTCAGATAAAATGTAAAACATTTTAAATTGTGCAAAAAACAATAAAGATGCTAACATTGGGGACAAAAAACAAAAAACAAAATAGATGATGATGATCTTAAAGATGACGAAAAGTAAATCAATTATAAAAATGTGTCTTTTTATTAACATATAGAATGATTCATTAATGGCATTTTTGTGTAAATGTGAGAAATTGTTAGAACATGAAGAGTCTAAGTGAATGGTGCAGTTTAACAAGTTTCACAAAAAGGGATTCATCACAGTGCAAAGACATGAAAACTATGGAGTTTGTATACACGCTGTGTAAACGGTTTGATGGCATAATATAAGTTGTAGTCATTTTCAAGTTGGTATAATTTTTTAATAATCAGTTTTCATTCATTTTGCCAAATATGGAATTGAAGAAATTTATATTAAAAAAAAGTCCATTTGATTTTAATCATTGGGTGGTACTGCTGGGTCATAAACATTGTTTATGATCTGATGTCTTGCATTTGCAAATTATTTTTAAAGGTGAGAAGTATTTTGCAGCAATTCCTCATATAATCAAATACTTTAAACTTCAAGTCATGTGAAAACCCAGTATATTTTATGAGAAGTACATAATGGATCATGAAGATTTGCTGATCCTGTGATTAAACAAACACCTGATGCTGTTGATGATACACCAGAAGCTCAGCCTCAGGCTCACTATAACAGTGTAACAGACACAGAAGTAAAGTAAATAATAGCTAGGATTTAAGTAATTGCAGTTTCTGATCTAGGCAGATTAAAAAAATAAAATATTTAATTGATGGAATTTGCAGTTAGAGAATACTTTACCTATATATATATATATATATATATATATATATATATATATATATATATATATATATATATATAAGCATGCAAGCTGTGATTCAGCTAAGACAGATCACAGAAAAATGTGGATTTATATGCCAAGCTATATGCAAAAAGCCAAAAAGCTTTTGTTTTTAGGATGTATTGTTGTGCAGTTAGAGAAAGCTTTTCCCTTGTATATAAACATGCTGACAATAAGTCAGCTACATGTAAGACAAATCATGCAACAGCATGGAACACAAATACCAAGCCACAAATACTTGCATTATTGATATGTTCAATGAAGAACAAAATTGCAATCTTATTGCATGTGCTACTGCTACTAAGGCTGATGAGTATTTTCATAAGCATGAACATCATCCGCATATTACTTGTACCATTGCTACAGATGCTGTTGTAAAACACAACAATTACTAGTACCTGAATTTAATTGAAACTTCACCCTCTGGCTTTTTGGACATAAATCGACTGTAGATTATGACTTTGAGATGCCCCCTCACTGTAGCCAATAAATTTGGTCACTGTTGTAACCCAAGGACAAATGTATTTATGTTGTGTTGGTGGTGTTGCTACCAATCAGCTTATGGCAACTAAGAAATTTATGCACATTCACATGCAAGTTTTAATAGCTAACTGACCATTAACTCTTTTCCAAAGCAAGATATCACTGCTTGATTTCATGAAGCTGGGTCTTCTGTACTATGATGAAAATATACCAAATTCTGTTTTGAAATTTAAACATCAAAATGCAAATAGTAATTTGCTTTTAAAAAATATGATCAGTGAAGAGCATTTTCTAATTAATTTCCTTTTTTTAATAAATGGAGATTTTAATGGCTTTAATTGCGAATTTTCTGTATAAAATCAGTTTGGAACTGTAAATGAACTTGTAATGGTGGACTTTGCTGCATATATGATATACCACTTGATTAAACTATCTGTATTCATAAATAATTGGGCAAAAAGGTTCAGGAAAATATATAATATAATGAAAACAAAGTTAAAATATTGTGATAGTCGATACAGCCTAAATATTTAATAATGTAGGTCAAAAATGTGATAATCTCAGTTGTGGAATTCAAAAAAGTGCTTCATGGTCATGGTTGTTTTCTGACTTACCATAATTATTTTCATGAAAATACAAAGAAATATATATATAGTAATGAAGCAAAATAATATTTAACCAATGCATGTCTTTATTACCAGTACATAGACAAATAATACAACCATAAATATGCAGTCCTATTAATGAAGTTTTGTAATGAAGCAAGACAGTGAGTAGTTATATTAAGAAAAGCCCTTTTTCTAAAAATAGATGCACTGTGCAATACCAATTCTCGGATGTTTCTGTTGTGAGGTAAAAAGTGGGGTCCAGCTTAATTATATATTGACTTGAGAGCTTCAGTGTGTTTTCTATGAATAGTTGCAGCAATGTTTTATCGGGAACAATAAAATCAGGACAAAGAGTATGGTTTGAAGTCACTTGTGCATTTACTCCTATGTTTATGTACCAGGGATTGTTTCAAAGAATGCTAGAAATCTTTTTGACTGCAATTTTACATAAAACTTGTAGAAAAAAAGATAATTAAGTGGTAGTTTATTAAGCATTTTTACCAAGCAGTTACAAGACTCTAATCATGTTACTGCTATCAGTTAAAATTAATTACAATGTATAGCTTCTGATGTGCTTTTTAAGTAATACAGCCAAAACACACTGCATTTACTTCAGTTCAAACACACATATACTACAAGTATGAATAGAATGGGTAATCATATAACAAATTTTTTACACATACAAAGTATGTTGATACTAACATATAACACATGTTTCAACTTGAAAATAAGGCATTCCTTAAAACTTTTTAAAGCATACTGAGAAACAGAACACATCATTAAATCCATCCATCCATCCATCCATTCATCCATCCATCCATCTGTCTGTCTACTATCTATCTATCTACCTATCTACCTACCTACCTATCTAGCTATCTATCTATCTTTGGTCTCACTTGTCCCTGTTTAGCTCCCACTTCTCCCTGCTGTGACCAAAAGGTGAAGTCACTTTTCCCTAAAATTTAAGTCTAGCTTGGCTCCTGAGTCATGATCCATAAAATCATATCGGTGTAACACCATTCTTGTACCCAAGGAGTTGAAGTGGATATTGTTCTTAGCTTTACTTGTGCCACTTAATCGAAAGTCATCAGACAAGGAATGGTTTAAAATCACAGCACCATTTATTCACAGCAGTGCTCATACAATTTTGAACAGCAAAGACACCAAGGCTAACAACGTTGTAATCAATGAAGGAATTGAAAAGGTTCTTGAGATGTTAGAAAAATATACCAATACAGGATATGGATAGACTCCTGTCATGCATTCAAGTTGAAGTGCATATTTCCTCATGCCAACTACTTCATATATAATAATAATAATAATAATAATAATAATAATAATAATAATAATAATAATAATAATAATAATAATAATAATAATAATAATAATAATAATAAAAATGTCTTTTAATTGACAACCTGCTTTCTCTTCAGCCCTCTACAAAAAGTGTATATATCTTCATGCAAATTTGTCTCTCATGAAAATAATTATTACAAGTAAGCATATCTATAATGCATACATAGGGGTGTTTTGGTTAAAGACCATTTAAGTGTGTTGGAATTGCAGCCCTGTAAAGCCCTTGATAGTTGATACTGAACATATTTGTTCTCAAAAGAATTAAAAGCAAATCAGCAGTGGAAGTTACAGAGGGATAGCTTACTGCACCAGTCACAGAAGATTCTCTTCCTGGCATCATAGACCATTATTATCAAACCATCTCATGACTTGAATGATGCTGCTGGCAACCTGTAGACAAACAGATGATCCTACTGGAATCTTAATACAATCCACATTAAATGATTTCTGGTCTGAGACTGGAGAGATATAAAGGGTAAGTCTGTTGTTGAGTCTATTATAAACAAGTTTACCAAAGGCTTTCTCCATAGAGACAGTTAATGAGTGACTAGCCCATTCTGTAAGGATTGTTTTGTCTGAACTGGACAAACTGTTCACTAATATCTTCTTTCCTAGAATGTAGCAAACATGGAGAGTGACTTGCCTTGAGGAGCAGGTTCCAGATCTCCATGCAATGGAAGAGGCATATGTGTCTCCCTGTTGTCAGCGACACACTATGAATGACATCAATGACAAATTGGCTTCTTATGTGTTTGTGAACACTTGTGATGTTCATTAATAGGTTGTTGATGGAGTCACGGTACTAAGTCAACTCCCATAGTAAACATGGAAACACCATCATATTTAAAATTCAATAGCTTAAAATTTCTGGGTACTGATGATCAGACCTATATTTCTCCATGCACAACTATCCTTGGTGCAAGCTTCTGTGTGGAGAACACCATATGAACAGCTGCATTTTCTTGACCTACAGGTGGATGAAGTCCATGTTATTGATTCAGTACCAAGCGAATTAAGTGCTTCTTTCATTATTGAGTAATCCTAAGTCAAGTCTTTAAAAATACTAAAATTGCATCAATAGAAATTTGTCTATATTTTTTTTTAAATTACACATAGGATAAGCTTTCAAAAGATATTTTTAATAAAATTTTACTTTTCATTATTAACCAATTATGGACCACCAAACCCATTTCTAGACTGGTTCACAGTTCTTCCATAGAATTAGTACCCAGTGTGTCCTGATGTGGAGAATTATGCCCTCTGGCTATAAATTCTCACCTCTTCCATAATTGGACACATTGGTAAACAGAAGGTACTGGGGCATGCATGGGGATCCAAGTCAGGAATCTGTCCCAATTTATCCATCAGCACAAACAGCGATGAAAGTCTGGTCCTGGAAGATTCTGAGCTGATGGAGAATATCTGTGGTTTCCACGGATAAAGGATATTGTTTTGACCTTGAAGATTCTGATCTGATGAAGAATCTCCGTGGTTTCCACAGATTAAGGATGTTTTGACTCATAATACCTTAATGCAACTCACTTCTGTGCTCCTCAACTAGAGGGAGCAAGATGCTTGTCTGGTGCTCCACCTCTTAATGGGAGGGAACAAGTACTCCACCTCACTATTAGGAGTGAGCAATATGCTTATGCAGAGCTCAACCTCCCTAATAGCAGGGAGTAACAGGCTGCAGTGGTTATGATGTGTGCTGTGCACCATCTCCATAATGGGAGAGAGCAATAAAAATGTGTTCACTGGAACAAGAAGAAGCATCAAGCTTGTGTGATGCTATATCTCCCTATCAGGAGGAAACAACATGCTTGTGTGGTTCTCTGCTGCTCTATCAGAAGAAAGTAACATGTCTGTGATGTTCCCCCTTACTATCAGGAGGATGAAATGCAATGCTCCAAACAATTTTCTCTGGTGAAGATCTTGGCATAAGATCAATATAGCATGGCATTCTTGAGAAAGAATGACAATTCTCTGCATCAAAAATCTTGAGGAGTTGCTGTATTAAAGTTGTAAACAGAAATGAAATTGATGAGCCATGTTATCATGTAAAATTAATAGCTTCAGGTTTTATAGCTAATTAATGCCAAAGAACATGGAATAAATCACAATTACATAAATAAATCCAATTTAATGTCACTACAGATCAGCAGCTCAGACCAACAGTGAACAAAATGCATCCAAATGCATTGTGATTTCTTGTTTTTTTCAAAAGATGAAGGACATTGCTTGGGATGCTTTTATTGGGTACTAATTCATAGCTTAATTGTCAAACAGTTACATAGGTACTACTTGATGTGTTTATTCTTTGTCCATTAAGCATGGGCAAGGGACAGCTCATTATTATTCATGAATGACATGCACATTATTGGTTACAAGTGAAATATGCCTTTTTTCCCATTATTAGGTCATATGCTTTCCTTTCTACATAGGCTTTGTAGTTTTTGACATACAAGTAAGCAGATATTCTTCATAAATAGAGACCCAGCAGGGGCTGAATATTAGCAATTTACCAGTGTCTTTAAAGAACTTAAGAATAAAGATGCAGCAATTTTGTAATATGTAAAGTATTTTGTTAGGTATATCAGATAATAAAATGGCACAAAAAGCATGTAAATTATCTGCCAGCAACTGTATTAGAGTTTTTGAATTACCTTAGTCTTGTCAAGTTTGTGCATTTTCCATACCAAAATGTGTCAGTTTGTCATAATGCCATTTTTATTGACATCAAAATTACTTGTAAGAATGTACATAAATCAGATATTTGACTTAATTCATTTATTTAAGACTAACCTAACACTGAATTACATTATTCTTATCTAGTGTGTTCACTCATATATTAATTCCTTAATTGAAACAGAGATGATTGCCAGTGTGGGCGTGACAAAAAGTGGCATGATACTAAACAGCCTCAGAAGTATGACTCTGGCATCTGGGACATGAAGACTCATACATTGGAAACGCCCTGTAAATCATTTGGAGAAATCAAGTTTGAAGGATTTGGAAATGAAACGGCAAACAGGCCAGTGAGTTGATCTCTCCTGGGTTAATTTACTTATTTTTGGAATCCCTACTGCATTTATAAAACATGAATATCACTTCTTAGATGTTGTTGCTGTTGTGACTGTAGTAATGTTACATTTTTCATTAGGGTTCTTTTCTTTAGGTAGAAGAAGGTACTCTCATTAAATTTTATGAGTACATTAATTTTGATGTATGACTCACAGCTTGGAAAAGTAGCTCAAAATCGCCCATACTGGTACACATATCATCATACTCAGCATGGGGTTTTCACTAAAATACTTCTTTAAATGTCTAGTTGGTCCTAATGAAAATGGTGCCAATGTGAAGTCTAATCTTTTAGGCCACCATGGAAATTTTGTTATTGCTATTCCTTTTAAACTAATGGTCATATCAAACTGGTGTTTTCATTGAAAGTCTTCTTATGACTCTTAAGTTGTTTCTAAATGTAAATGGTGTTAATGTGACATCCAGCGTGGCCAATGGATAATTGAGTATGACATGGAGTTTTCACCAAAAGGTTTCTAATGATGTCTGATTTGGCATAAATGAAAATTGTGCCATGATGACATCACATCAAGTATGTGCACCACACTTGTAGCAGCTCACTATTGGAACTTACTTTTTGCATATAGATTTCATGGACAGATGTAATTTGGATACTGTAGCATACTATCTTTGGAGGTTTGAACTAGTTATGATACAGTCACTGATAGCAAGATGAGGGTCTTCATTTCTGTTTTGACTGTGATTCAGACTGTCATCAATGGCAAAAATCATATTCTGATGACCAACCTCTAGATAATAATAATAATAATAATAATAATAATAATAATAATAATAATAATAATAATAATAATAATAATAATAGTAATAATAATAATAATAAAGACTTTATTTAGAGGGGTAACTAATTTAGTTACAGAACTGATCTACCTTGAGGCCTTCAATCTATGTAAAATATATACAGTGTTAAACAACATGATGTGAAAAATCTGGCTTGACACTAAATAATTGAATTTAAAAGTCAAAATATTAAGTCTGGAACGATGCACAGGCATCTGTAAGCACATAAACATATATAAATTCTAAAATATCATCTCACATTGAAAAATTCAATTGTGAAAATAATGTAAAATTACAGAAAACCAAGCAGTATTTATTTTACCAGAACTGTGAGTTTGAGCTACTACTTAATTCATTAATTGTTTAAAGTGCGAAAACCTGTTTTCAGGCATAATTATAACTACCGCCCTGACAAAAAGTCAGTTGTATGATTCACAACTAGAGGTAAGCCAACAGTTAGCAATTTATTTAGGAGCTGTTTCTACTGATAATGAGAAAAAAGGTTTCATGTGTATGAGAGTGCATGTATACAGTTGTAGTTTTCTTGATTTAGGTAATGTATTTAATTTATACTTTTTTGTTTTATGAGATATTAAATGACAATCAGAGTAGGGTACTAATAAATAATTTCTCTACATGAGCAGGAATATAACACCTCTTTTCTCATTGGCAAAAAAAGATCCAAGTAAGGATAAAGTATCCTCTTGTGGAACTCATTATTTGATTAAATTGTTATTTTTCTTCTTGCTAAAAAGCTAAACTAATTATGATCCACCTGTCTGCCTTAAGCATCTTGGTAGCATACTACTGTATTACTGTTAATAATACATGCATTAAAAAAATAACAACAACAACAACAGTAATAATAATAATAATAATAATAATAATAATAATAATAATAATAATAATAATAATAATAATAATAATAATAATAATAATAATAATAATAATAATAATGTTAATTGCTAATGCTGTTTGGTTCATGGTACATAAATTTGTATTGGACCAAATTTAAGAGTTAAACCTTGCTTTAGAGGTTACCTGTCTACAAAGGCCACTTTTGCCTTTTTTATGGGAAAGTTACTATAGACAGGTTTGATTGTATCTTTGTGTTTTTTCTCAATCTTTTGATTTGTCATTATATAAATAACCTTTTTATGAATTGATGTCTATGTATACCGCATTTGCCATGGAGTCATTGACTTTCTAGCATGAAATGTAGGACAAGCTGGTTATGGACAGGACTAGTAGCTTTTGATGTTGCTGATCTTGTGCAATTGCTGTGCAATTGGTTCTCGTCATTAATATTAGGACAGTGGTCATGTCAATACCCTCACCTGTCTTGCCACCAAACAAATCCACTTCACAGTGTTCCCTTTCAATGCCAATAGATGGGAGAAGTGAATCCTTCCTCCCATACCTTGGCTTCAGTGCAGATTTCATGTCACATGACACAGATCTGCTTTGTCTACTTAAATGGAACCAAGCATTTTCCTCCTCATCAAAGATTCACCTCTGGAGGGCCTTGAACTTATTACCCACACATTTATCACTTTTCAGCAACCTCCTTCAACTTTATGAAGGAGGAAAATTTGTCCCCAGCTGGGCTTCAACACCTGCTGGAGGCTGTAACAAAAATGGTGAGGCATACCTTGTCCACACTAATGGTATTTTTGGTGAATGAACTCCACTTCTTCAGTGATACTGCTGCAGAGACTTTGAAGGTCTTGCTGAACCACATCAGTAAAATTTAAGAGCTCTTTTAGATGCCTAGATGCTCTTCATAGGTCTCATTCAAACAACACTAGACCCTCCAAGCCACTCTTGGTCTGTTTCAATGCTTGTTCATCCAGACCACCCCTTGAGCCCTCCTTTCAAGACTTTCAGGAGGATGCATCCATAACATTACCAAAAGCTGTTCAGGCTTTTCATCTCCCATCTTTAGCTAGACATGCAATAGGAGAGACAGAGGGAAAAAGTCTGGGACTCCATTTCCATGGGAAGAAGGGAAAGAGGGGAAGGCCTTGAGTCAGTATATAGACCCCAGTCTTTATTTGCCAGTCAGAGCTGGTTCATTTAAGGAAAGAGGTACACACCATTCTGCAGAAAGGTGAAGTAAGAGGGTGTAAAAGGATGTCACTGGCTTTCTACCCTAGGATTTTTCTCATGTCCAGGAGAGACTGAAAGTTTCAGCTTGTACCTATCTGCCTTAAAACAAATTCCTGCAAGAAGCCATTCAAAATAAAGACTACTGCCTCAGTCAGAAATTCCATAAGACACTTTGACTGGGCAGTCTATATCAACCTGTCTTCACATTCTTTCCCTCCAGTTTTGCCTTGAGCAGGAGGTTTGTCAATTTCAAGCTCAGTTTTTTGGTCTAGCCTCAGCCCTCAGAGCTTTTATCAGGGTGATAGGAGTAGTTGTAACCCATCTAAGGTCTCTGGGATTCACTTCTGCAGTACTATTTATTCTCAGCCTAGAGAAATCAGATTTTATCAGGACTTTATTAATATGGAGATGAGAGGAATAGGTAAGTTAATAATTCCACTGGACAGGATAGATAGAATCCTGTCTGTTTTTTTGGCATCCCAGGCAAAGTCCTTGTTGGCTATGCCTGTACCATGCACTCCTGGGGACCTTAAACTCTATGGTGGACCTGGTTCCAATAGGAAGACATCACTTGCAACCTCTCCAGTCCCTCCTTCTAGCACACTGGAGACCTCAAAAGGCTTATTGTTCAGGTCAGGTCCTTCTGGGGTCTGATTTTCATTAGTACTCAAGTATTAGGACCTGTTTCTGAACAGAATCCCAATTCACATTCCAAAATCCCACTCCTGTCTTTACACCTATGCATCAGATTAAAGTTTAGATGCTCATTTTGAACCAGAAGGTAATTGGTAATTCTTTAGGGCTCATGGCCACAGGAAGAAACTAAAGTAGCATCCACATAAACAACTTGGAAATGCATGCAGTATTTTTTAGCTCTACAGGGGTTTGTCAACCATTTAAGGGCCATACCAGTCAACTTTCAAAAGCCAAATAGGTAGAGTAAATAAAAATAAGGGAGATTCAGACCTAAAATTGGGATGTTTTTCATGTCATTTTTTAAACCTTGTTATCTCTAAATATTGACCTATCTTTCTGGTCCAACATGCATAAAATTCTCAAAAGATGCACCGTTTCTCCCTGTGGCATGCCTTATTTTTCCCTAGGACATACCTTCTTTTCATATTCTGGTTGCTGTGGCTAAACTGCACAATAGCTAAACTGCACAAAAGCTAAAGGTTAGTCTCAAGTAAACAAGCAAGAATGCCAGCATGACTAATTAACAGTTAATCTGTATCATTGCAATTAGCTTGCGAAAAATCTGCCCCTCTCAGATGCATCAAAGAAAATATATGCTACAGTGTGTGTATGTAAGTACCTGTCCAGCAAAAATGACTGGCAAGCAAAAGATATGCAGTTTCAAGCTACCAAGCATGTGACAGCTATTTTCCCCACATTTCATATCCTACCTCATTTTCTTATTATCAACTTTTAAGGCATTTAACATTGTTTCCTAAGTAACATTGTTACTCTGAATTAGTTTTGTGAGGGCACATATTATGCATGGTATGTTTTTCATTCCTTTTAATTGATTGATGGTAATTAATGTTTATATATATGGTATAGACTAAGGCCAAGTATTGACTCATCTAAGTTTCTTTCATGGCAATGGAGATGCTACAGCATTCACAGTGATCATTCTTGGGTTGAAACTAATTGCTCACAATTTTATTATTGTCTATTTATTTATGATTTTTTTTCTGATTTTAGTATTGTTGTGGAAATGAAAAAAAGTCATAAATTTATGTGAATAATGTTTAAACTTAACATTCTGTTTACAGAAGAAAAATATTTGAATACTTGTTGTTTGATAATAAATTATTTCTTCACAACAGTATTCACAGGTAACAAAGTAGAACATGGCATCTGTGGATTGCATACAATATATTTATTTATGTAGAATTATTTTTAGTACAAATGAAAATTGGCAGACATGATATAATAACAGGGAGTTATCTGCAAAAGTCAGGAGATATTATGAAATTGGGAGGTAGGCATGGAAGGACAACCAAAAATAGGGAACCTCTTTCTCTCTAAATGAGAGTTGAGAAGTATGAAGGGGTCATTGTGTGATGGTCTCTTTTGACAAGTTGTTGGTACTCGCATATCTCAGGTGACAAGGAGGTACAGATGCTCCTTTTCTTTGCATAAAGATTTAGAACCTTCTTCTCAGCAAAGATAACTCCATGTCTGCCATATTCTGGGCAAGAAAAATATTCTGGCAGTCAGTCTAGCCAGAATGGACAGGGTGGTACTCAAAGAATGTTTTCTGCACCAATTCATACCCAAATCTCTGTTCTGGCTGTGATGCAAATGTTTAGTGGAGTACTTGTTTGTGACTAGGCTAAACAACCCTTCCTTAATTATGTCTCTTATATACCAGGTCAAGGGGACTCATGGCTAGTGGATGATTTTAGTCTGAGGTGGAATTATTTGTTCACCTCTACCTTTGTACCCTTTAGAATAGTTCTGCAAGAGCTCCACAAAGTTAGGACTTCTACTGCCCATTTCATTTTGATAGCACCTTCCACCACCTCCTGTCCACCCCGTCTAGCTCAGTTGCCTAAGTGGTCTTGGTTCAGCAATTTACCTTGTGAACTCAGGAGATTACCTCAGAATCTGCACAGAGGATCTCTTATTCACAGCATTCCCCAGATTTTCCAATTTCATGCATAACTCATCTTAAGCAATCAATCTCCTAGGATGAGATACTGAGCAAATTTGCCAGCTGACTTGTCCAAGTTAGGAGGTAACCCACTTCTAAGGTACACAATGAAAAATGTGGAGAATCTTCTGTGAATCGTGTGTTAGGGAGGAAAAAGGGTCTAAAGATCTTTCCATTAAAGGCTCTTCTGTTATTTTAGCATCCACCGTCATAAGAGCCTTTTCCTACCATTAGGGGCTCATCCATTGTCTCCAGGTAGACTGTCCCCACTATTAAGAGAGTTTATTGATCTCTTACTGAGAGGAACCTATCTTACATGAGAACTATGGAGTCAGGACAATTGCCACTTTGTGGGAATCTCTAATCATTCTGCATCAAAGGCTATTTTTTATGCAGCATTTTGGCCACTACACTCTACTTTCTCCTCCATTTACTTTCAGTCTTTAGTGCATATTTTCTTCAAGCCAAATACTAATGGCTCAAAAGTGGACCAACCTTCTGTCAGATTACAGCAGTGAATACAATTTTTCCATAATGGTAAGTAAATACATCAAATTATACCAGTTCTTCGGACCTTTAGCCTTATTGCCTCGTTACAATCTAGCAAATTCAGCAATGCAGTAGTGACTAATATTAAAATGCATTTAATAAGTAAAATAATATATTTATCAATTTATAATATAATACTCACTATTGCAAGATTCCATTTTTCTGTCCTCCTTCTAAGCTTAGTCTAGCTCAAAATCAAACAGGAATAATAATTTGCTTAGACCAATGACTTGGGTCTGTGTCCATTTTGTTCTAGAACTTTCCATCTAATGGGAGTTGGAATTTTGACAGTAGGACTTGTGTCCAGAAAAGGTAAGCAAGGCAATAGTGATGGATAAAACTTACATGTAGTCAAAATTATTTTTTTTCACCTTCCACCCCTCCCCCAAACATTTATGTAATGATTTCACATGAATAGTGTGTATACCTAATCTGCTGGCCTGGAGATCACAAGATTCAGAACTTGAGTCTGGGCTTGAGTTTCCACTATCAGCCAATCAGGGATGAGCTTTTAAAAGATTTAAAAAGTTTGCAGTGATACATGTGAGATTACCTTTTATGGAGTACACTGTAAAAAGTGTTCCCTTATTATAACGCTATTATAGTGGTTCACAAAAGAGTACCACATGTGTGAGATAACCTTTTCTTATCTTGTAAACTTAATTACTACAACATAATATAATGTTATCCATGACCATGAAGTAACATACTGATGTGCTTCTTTTTTTTATTGTTTTTTTTTTTTTATTATCCTCGTAATAGTTTGACTATTGGGTTGGGGAACCATCCCAAGGTCACCTTACAATCAAACATTTCTTGTTTCCAGATCAACTAGGGATAGTAAATATACTCTATATTTAAAAAAAAAGACAACACACACACACACATACATATGGCACACAATCTCTTTAGATACTCAATCTAAATAGATGAATAGATGTAGATGTAAGTGACATCGACTTTTGACAATAGTTTTTGTTCCTGTTTACCATCCAATCAGATACAAGTTACCTATTCATCTGTTGAGGTCCATTTTGTAAGAAATTGGTCCTCTTTTTTGTTTATCTTAGCAGCATATTTTTCAATGTTCTTATGCATTACAACTCTCTGCTTTAAAGCATAAATGGAAGGATTTTGCATTTTGAATATGCAAATGTAATACTGATGTGCTTCTTAGTAAATGGCATGTGATATTCTGTCACATGATATTTTCAGGCCTGGAATTCACCAATCTTTTCAAGGACAAGATTTAGACTTTTATATGAAGCTGACACTCAAACAAAAAAAATCACAGTTCCACTCAACCAATCGCGTTTCAAATTTGCACCACCATGTTGGTTCATGGATGTAGAATAGACCTGATTGGCTCTAGTGCAGGTCATAAGAAGCAACTAATGGTTGGTCATTGTTGTTAGCATACTGGTCTATTGACAGATAGGATATCGGTTTGAATTCTGCTATTGCTTCAACCAGTATAGGCTACCATAATTGTTTATCTTTTATCAATTTTCTCAGATTGCATTGACACCTAATAACTTTTTATTAATGTGCTGTAAAACACAAACCAAGCCAGCATTAAAATGAGCAGGAATATTTTATAAGAATAGAATATCAAGTTACCATAGTTACAATGGACACTTTTTTGTTTGATTAAGGTTTTAAATAAATTATCAGTCACAATCTTTGCAGTTGTATGAATTTAAGTCAGGATTCTATCACTCAAGAAATGAGAGCATACAACATAATGATAAAGAAAGTCATGTCACATTTCTGCAACACAATTTTTGAAGTCACTGTTCAACAAACATTTCATTTAAGTTATTATTCCATGTTTCTGAATTTACAAGTCCTTGAAGAAATGAGCAATTATTGTATTTCCTTTTGTTTATTTAATACATAAACCAGTCATGTGGATTTGAGATTGTGTAACCACTAGTGTATTCAGAACTTATATGTTCACTATGTACTGCTGATGGAGGTAATGTTTTTGCCCCAGGGATGTGTCACATGATGATGATCAAGCTGAGACGGTCCTAGACTTTTAAAAAAATTGTAGTTTGTTAAAAAAAGTTGATCTTTACGTTTGAAGGATTTTACTCCTTTTTGTTTGATCTTCGTGTGCCAATTTTTTCAAGCCAATTATAAGCTTACTTGGCATTATATAGGCAAGATTGTGCTGAAATGCCATTTATATACATGCATACATACATACATACATACATACATACATACATACATACATACGTACGTACGTACATATGTACATACATACATACATACATACATACATACATACATACATACATACATACATACATACATACATACATACATACATACATACATACATACATATGTATGCATGTACATTCATACATACAAGCATATATTCATTATACACATGCTGCTGTCATGTCAGTTTCACAATTTTATCATGCCTAAATACTTTCTACAAGTACCTTGTTTCCTTTCATTACACTGTCTTAAATGCCTTGTTTCCTTTCATTACACTGTCTTAAATGCCTTGTTTCCTTTCATTACACTGTCTTAAATGGTCCCTCATTGAGAGCACATGAATCTTTAGATGAGATCAGGCCTGGTGGCAATCATTTAATCAACTTTGCTCATTTTTAAACCATGTCACTTATGACTCTGAAATTAAGTGTTCTTAAAAAAATAAGGATATTTTATACTGTCTTGTTTGTTGGGTATATCCATCAGTTTAATGCATATTGGAATGTGCTTTGTTATCTTTGTAATAACAATATTGGTTCCATTTTTCCCAGCTTTCTTTGTTACTGAGTGTGAGGTGGTAGTGATTCCAATTTCTAACACCCATATTGGAGAACATTTTTGTACTGTATGTTTGTATAAACATCCAATGTTCCCAAGGGTGTGGAGATTATTGATAGGACTCAGTCAATCCCAATTTTCAGATGGACAACAACTGCATAATCAGTCTTTTGTTTCTCTTTAGATAAAAATTTCAGCCTTGCAACAGAATTAAAAATTATGTAAAAATTTAAATATTTAATATTGGGAAACTTAACAACAGGGACAAATAAATCAGGTAAAGTCATTTCTGAAATTGTATTTTTAGAGTTTTAATAATTTATTATAATTATAGATTCTGGGTCACAAAAAATTTTTGTGAAGTCAGTATTGTGTGTGCTTTCTCTTGGTAACTGTGCCCTCCATTTATGGCATGTCTCTTATCTCCATAGACTGACAACATTAATCTTGATAAATGATTCTATCTCTTCATTTTTTCAGTATATTCGTGTTGATCCAAAAACAAACCTTGAGTGTTTGTGGACCGTAATGACAAAGCACTGGAAATTGCATTCTCCCAGACTCTTGATTTCAATAACAGGTGGAGCCAAAAGATTTAATCCTACTCCAGAACATCAGGAGATTTTCAAAAGGGTTCTAATGAATGCTGCAACCACAACAGGTTTGTGTCTATATCTTATTGTCAGTCTTTCCTATTGATGCAATACTTACTGCAGATTGGAAAGCCAGGTTTTCTTTGTTTTTTTTGTAGAAATTATTGTCCTGCCTCATTTTGACTACCAGTTTTGATGCAGTTTCATAAACTCATGTTTCTTGAGAGAAGGTATCTCTCAGTGATATCATATGGATATAATAAGCACTTCTTAAGGATATAATATGGATATCATAAGCACTTCTTAAGGATATCATATGGATATCATAAGCACTTCTTAAGGATATCATATGGATATCATAAGCACTTCTTAAGGATATCATATGGATATCATAAGCACTTCTTAAGGATATCAATTGGATATCATAAGCACTTCTTAAGGATATCAATTGGATATCATAAGCATTTCTTAAGGATATAATATGGATATCATAAGCACTTCTTAAGGATATCATATGGATATCATAAGCACTTCTTAAGGATATCATATGGATATCATAAGCACTTCTTAAGGATATCATAAGCACTTCTGTTTACAGCGATCAGTCCTTTTTTGCCTGAGAGTACAGTAGTATCACTGGCAGAAGTAGATTTATGTGAAGTGTATCAGAAAAGTGATGTTATACAAAACTTTTCAGCAAAGGTTTATCTGGTTGAAAACATGCCAAGAGGAAAATATCATTGTTATTTGATGTTTCAAAAAAAGGTATCACAGAGATTCTGCTAGGGTTGCACAATTACAGGTGTCTTATATCAGCAAGCACAATGAATAGTTGTTTCAAGACCAAATTTTACCAGGACAGATGCTAATCAGTCTTTTCAAACATATTTTTTCTGCTACCATAAAGTTACTAGAGGCAGTGTGTTTTTCATCAGAAGAGTTTTTTCATTGTCTTGTTGATACTGAACAATATTGATGGAAATTGACACTTATCATCACCATGTTGATCTTCTTTAAAACATTATTTTGTCTTTTCCTCTCAGTGGATGACCATATCACATGGGTTTGTCACCAGTAGACTTCTTATAACTTCTTGATCCTAAATGAAAATGATGCTAATCATACATCAACTATGGCCACCAAGATGCTCATCTTGGCAATCTTTATTGTCACAAAACCCTGTGAATGGATGTTTTTGGGATATGGGATTTTCACCAAAAGACATCTAATATTGTTTGCTTTGTCATAAATGAAAACAGTGCCAGCCTGACATCCATTATGACCACCAATGCAACTGATTAAAAAATCTTTGATTACTGAAGAATATTTGAGATGCCTTCAATACTCAGTATTTAAAAGGATCAAATAGTCTTGAATTCCTGGAAATTCTTTATGGCTAGTAGAACACTGGTCTCTTTAAGTGACTCATTTCATTATGAGGAGACAGGAGTAGCATTTAAAATTAAACATACTGGTATTTTATTGATTGTTGAAATGTTATTATTTTTAGTACCTAGAATTTTGCAGACCGCAATGACATGACGCGGTTCTACGAGGCGCTCAAGACAATCTACGGTCCCATTAAATCAGGATCTTCCCCCTTCCTTCTCAGTGCAGATGGGAACACACTGATCACTGATAAGGAAGAGATTCTCAAACGCTGGGCAGAACACTTCAACAGAGTCCTCAACCATCCTTCCTCCATACATGCTGAAGCCATCGCTCGCCTGTCCCAGGTCCCAACCAACGCTTACCTCAGATTCGCCAAGTCTCACAGAAGTAAAGAAGGCAATTAAAAGCCTCTCCAGTAGCAAGGCCCCAGGCTCTGACTCCATCCCAGCGGAAGTCTTCACAGCTGGTGGTCCCCTACTGATGCAGAAACTTACTGACCTCTTCAAGTCTATGTGGAACCAGGAGAGGATTCCACAGGAGTTCAGATATATCTCTATTGTCCACCTCTACAAGAGGAAGGGGGGAACCGGCTTGCATGCAACAATCACTGTGGCATCTCCCTATTATCTATAGCAAGGAATATACTGGCCAGAATTCTGCTAAACCAGCTAACCATTCACCTGCAGCAAGGCTTGCTACCAGAGAGTTAGTGCAGCTTTAGGCAGGATCGAGGCACATTGGTCTTGATTTTTGCAGCCAAACAACTCCAGTAGAAATGCCAAGAGCAGAATGTTGGCCTCTACACCATTTTTGTGGACCTCACCAAGGCTTTTGACACTGTGAGTCGTGAAGGTCTGTGGAGGATCATGGCAAAGTTTGGATGCCCTGAGAAGTTCATCACCATGGTCAGACTATTCCATGATGGCATGCTCGCTAGAGTACAGGATGAAGGAGAGTTATCCCTGCTCTTTGAATTGACAAATGGTGTCAAACAGGGCTGTGTCCGACCCAGTTTAGCATGATGTTCACAACGATGCTGACCGACACCTTTCTATGAGGGTGACATTGGCATCGCTATCCAGTTTAGGACAGATGGGAACATCTTCAACCTGAGAAGACACTGCAGGCTAAGACCAAAGTCCAGGAAGACACCATCCATGACCTCCTTTTTGCTGTACTTTAAATGCTTGTACTCAGTCTGACATGAAAGAAAGTATGAATTGCTTCTCCAAAGCATGCACAGACTTTGGACTCACAATAAGTACCACAAAGACGGAAATCATGTACCAGCCTGCACCTTCAATCCCCTACACTGAACCAAGCAATATGGTCAGTGGCCAGAAGCTTGCAGTTGCTGACAAGTTCATCTACCTTGGCAGCACCTTGTCACGCACAGTCTCCATCGATGAAGAGGTCACCATCAGGATTGCTCACGCAGTGCAGCCTTTGGCAGACTTCACAACTCTGGAATAGAAGAGGAATCAGTCTGAAAACCAAGATCAAGATGTACCACACAGTAGTACCGCCCTCCCTCTTGTACGTCTGTGAGACATGGACAGTGTACAGTCATCATGAAAGACAGCTAAACTCCTTCCACATGCGCTGTCTCAGAAAACTGCTCCACATCAGATGGCATGACCAGATTCCTGACACAGAAGTCCTCCAGAAAGCGGAGATGACACGATCCATGCCATGCTCAGAAGATCACATCTTTGCTGGGCTGGCCATGTCAGCCATATGCCTGATGAGCGCATCCCGAAGAGACTGTTTAATGGGGAACTAAATGAAGGCAAGCGTTTCAGAGAAGGCAAAAAGAAGCGGTACAAGGACATGCTCAAAACCTCAATGAACTCCTGTTTCATTGATCCAGACAGCTGGGAGCAGGTTGCCGAAGACCACAATGCCTGGCGCCAACAGATCAATTCAGGCGCTACTGCTTTTGAAAAGCAACGGGTCATCAAGGCCAAACATAAACGCTAACCGAAGAAGAGCAGAGACATTGCCAATCCTCAATCGATCCAGGCCCTGGCATTTCCTGCCTTCATTGCCCTTGACACTTCAGAGCACAGATAGGCCTCACCTGCCATCTGTGAATGCACAGACTTGCCCAGACATGAAGTCATGGTCATCTTTAAGAACGAAGGACAAACAACAACAACAACCTAGAATTTTATGAGAATCTTTTTCTTTGTAATTGTGTAACTGTCTACCAAAACCAGTCTGTAAAATATAGATATAATAGAATCTTTTTGAGAGTGTCAAAGTTTTTGCCTGTTGTCAGAAAAAAGACTAGGATATGCTTTCTCCTCACCAATCAACGGGTCAACTCCTTAATAAATCTAATATATGAAAATCATCGCTAATGAAGCAGTAAAATTATGAAAAGATATAAGCAGATGTCAGCAGTATTTTAGAAGTATATTGTGCAAAATATTTTTCACTTGCTGCAATCATTAAACTTTATGTATTTGATGCTGATAGTATCACATTTTCTGGAATCTTAAATCAAGTTGACCACACAAACTTTTTAAAAATGTCTTACTTTTGTTATTAGATGATTTGAACATCAGCATTTAGTAAAATGCAAGAATGAAACTTTTTAGAAATATCAGTAACTGAGGTACATATGAACTTTATGGTATTTTTCCATAATTCATCACTCAGCTTATAGGATTTCAATATTTTGTTATAGTTATTGTTGTGTTTTTACAAATATGGAGCAGCTGTTAAATCAAAATGAATTAATAAACTAAAAAAATGTTAATTAGATCACAAAAAAGGTCATACTAAGTTTTTTTAATATTATTTTACATATATCAGTTATGATAAAAAGGCCATAAGATGTAGAACAATCCTTTCATATGCATCTAGTCATCCTCTTCCTCCTTCAGATGTATTTGGTGTAGGTTATTCGTGTATCATGAATGACAAGATTGATGAATATTGATCAAACTAACAATACAATGTATACCACCTGTAGTAGAAATTATTCTTTGCTACACACTAAAATACCAAAATTGTAGATAGATGGTTGAAAACCATGGCAATAATCACAAGAAGGGCTTTAGTACAATGTGTAATGGAGTGAAAGCTTATAAACTAGTGACACATGGCAGTGGCAAGGGAGGTAATTGGTAAGAGTTACTGACCATCATCAATATGATATAGAAGCTAAAGATGACTTTCATCTTTTTGGGAGGGCTGGATTGATGAGGTAATGCAGATTTGTTCCTACTGTGATCAGGTAAATATTTTCTGACAAACATAATTTACTAAAAATTTGCTTTTATGCACTAACTACTCTTGATGGCTAAGATATTAGAATGCCTGGATCACGAAAACCAAAAAATGAAGAGAAAACTAAGAACATCTTGTGTAGGAATAATACAGTTTACCATTAACAAACATTTATTAGAGCTTAAGAAAAGTGTGTTATCTCAAGGATTCAGTTTTTTAAAAGTGCACTGGTGAATGTTTGTATTATCATCTTTCTTGCATGATCAATTTATAGATTCTCTTATTATATATTAAACACTAATGAAAGAGTTTTTAAACATGAAATAACCCTGTACTCACTCAACATGTGGAATTTGGATACTTGAATAAAGCTGACATCGCAAAAGCACATGACTTCAAACAAGCCAGAGCTGACTCGATCATGTAAGAAATAGAAAGTACTTACTCTTGTGTATACTAAAGACAGAGTGAGTGCATTATGTCTATTCTTTACACATACCATTAATGTTGTGATAATGATAGAAAAATCTACAAGATATTTATTAGAAAAAAATGGCAAGTTTCACTTGAATTTCAAATCTAGAAGTATTGAATAAGTATGGCATAAAATATGTTTTGTTATTTCAATAACAGATGCTTGGATAATCACTGGAGGAATGGCAACAGGTGTAATGAAGATCGTTGGTGAGGCAGTTAAGGACCACATTCTTACCAAGGGCACCTCTGATAAGAAAATTGTGGCCCTTGGTATTGCCACATGGGGCTGTGTTGCCAACAGGGAGTGTTTGGATGGATCTGTAAGTCATCTTGAATTAAGTTATTTGTAGTTTGATACAAATTTGCATATTATATAATTGTGGGCATTTGATGAAGTGGATATGAAGTTTATAAACCAGCAAATCTCATGTTAATGAAGACAATCAGAGGTCAATATGATAGGTTTAGTGGTTCATCCAAAGATATTTTTTTATTATATGATTAAAATCATATAATAATTATAATTTGCTTTCAAATCATTCAAATGACATTGCAACTGCATGATACTAAGAATTTTATGTCAAGGACATTATGAATATGTGAAATGGAGAATGATCATTTGTCATGAATGAAAAATCATCTTTAAAGGAATTCATATAATAATCTCAAAAGAAATCAAAAAATGAATGATTATATAAACTATTTATGTTGTACAATCCAGTTTAGTTATCAGACTTTCATGATTTGATTTTGCTTGTTTTGTTTTTGTGGTTTTTAACAGCACTTTGAAAATACTTTTGTCATCTATTATCATCTAACCTTGCAGAAGAACTCAAGTTAAGCATCTTTTTGAGAGATACTTTGAGGCATCTAACCTGGGTTCATTGAACGCACAAACCTTAGATTATGAATTCAACATTCTGCCGACTGAGCTGCTATGACTCTATGATGTATCATATTAAATAAAATATCATGAATAATCAGTTTTCATAATTTGGTTTTTAATGTTATCAATGATGTCAATGGTTCAAAAGTTCATCCTTTTTATCATAGAAATTAGTTGGTTTGTAATTATAGGATTCACCAGTTTTATATAAAGATAATGGTTAATAATGTTATCAATGATGTCAATGGTTCAAAAGTTCATCCTTTTTATCATAGAAATTAGTTGGTTTGTAATTATAGGATTCACCAGTTTTATATAAAGATAATGGTTAATAATGTTATCAATGATGTCAATGGTTCAAAAGTTCATCCTTTTTATCATAGAAATTAGTTGGTTTGTAATTATAGGATTCACCAGTTTTAAAATAAAGATAATGGTTAATAATGTTATCAATGATGTCAATGGTTCAAAAGTTCATCCATTATTTTTATTATAGAAATTAGCTGGTTTGTAATTATAGGATTCACCAGTTTTATATAAAGATAATGGTTAATAATGTTATCAATGATGTCAATGGTTCAAAAGTTCATCCTTTTTATCATAGAAATTAGTTGGTTTGTAATTATAGGATTCACCAGTTTTATATAAAGATAATGGTTAATAATGTTATCAATGATGTCAATGGTTCAAAAGTTCATCCTTTTTATCATAGAAATTAGTTGGTTTGTAATTATAGGATTCACCAGTTTTATATAAAGATAATGGTTAAAGTCATAGAGAAATTAGATATTTTCAGCAGCCAAAAACAGAGATCTAACCTTTATAAATAATGAAGTATTGCTGATTGTTAGGAATTTTGGGCAGGACATAGATCTACAGATAAATATGACAATGATGTAGCAAAAAAACTTTTGGTCTCTCCATTTGTTGGTTACGTCCAAAAACATGTTTGCTACCCTCCAGGCTGTATTAGGCTGTTTTTTTAAACTCTAAAAGCATGTGTCTTGGTCCCAGTGTGCATTATCCTAGTGTTGTATGGTCCCATTGTGTATGGTCCTAGTGTTGTATGGTCCCAATGTATATGGTCCTAGTGTTGTATGGTCCCATTGTATATTATACTAGTGTTGTATGGTCCCAGTGTATATGGTCCTAGTGTTGTATGGTCCCAGTGTGTATTGTCCTAGTGTTGTATGGTCCCAGTGTGTATTGTCCTAGCATTGTATGGTTCCATTGTGTATGGTCCTAGTGTTGTATGGTCCCAGTGTATATAGTCCTAGTGTTGTATGGTCCCAGTGTATATAGTCCTAGTGTTGTATGGTCCCAGTGTATATGGTCCTAGTGTTGTATGGTCCCAGTGTGTATTGTACTAGTGTTGTATGGTCCCATTGTATATGGTCCTAGTGTTGTATGGTCCCAGTGTGTATTGTCCTAGTGTTGTATGGTCCCAATGTGTATTGTCCTAGTGTTGTATGGTTCTATTGTGTATGGTCCTAGTGTTTTATGGTCCCAGTGTATATGGTCCTAGTGATGTATGGTCCCAGTGTGTATAGTCCTAGTGTTTTATGGTCCTTAAGTGTTGTATGGTCTTAGTTAGTGGCAGTACAATCTATTCATACAAGCCTGTTGAAAGTGACTGGAGTTTGAAATCTGATTTGGAAAGTAAGAAAATATCTTTCTTCATTGAATCATTTAATATACTATGAAAATAAAATGTACACTTCACATAATCATGTTATAACCACACACACACACACACACACACACACATATATATATATATATATATATATATATATATATATATATATATATATATATATATATATATACACACACACACAACCAATATTTGACAAACACTTAAAAACAAACACTCCATTTGACTGTGGAATATAGTATTATTTTGTAATTGCTGACTTTGCTGCCATCAATAGTTTTAACCTCATACAGATGTCATCAGTGTTCATTTAATTGTACTCATTCGGGACTGGATGGTACTTTTGTCCAAATGTACTCAAAGATCTTGTTCAATTTTAAACACTTATCTTTCTGGATTTGTCTCAATGCATGGTGGTATTTATTTGGTTGGCAGATGTTATATACTTCAGAAAAGTAATAACAACAACAACAACAGCAAAAATAATAATAATAAATATAATAATAATAAGTATAATAATAATAATAATAATAATAATAATAATAATAATAATAATAATAATAATAATAATAATAATGAAAACTTTGTATAGAACCTTATCTTTAGAAGCTCTAAGTGCTTTACAACAATATTTGACAACACTTAAAAACATATATAATGATATGATTACATAAATAAAAACAAACATGAAATTAGAAACAGAAAATATGCTGTAAATATTTAAGGTAAGGATACATTATCAGATCTTTAAGTCTGTTCTTGCACTTGAAATAGGTGAGTTATAAGAGTGCTCTTGAATGAGATCAGTGTGTCTTTATGTCTAAGTGCAGCGGGCAATTAAATCCACGTTTCTGGGCTCTTAGGTATGCAAAAGAGTGTTGTCCATATGATTTAATTTTCAAAGTGGGAATAATGCAGTTATCAAGTTGTTCTGCTGTAAAAGGAAAGCTAGTTGTTAGGTTTGCTTGGATGTCGTGGATTAGTTTTCGTGGATTAGTTTTGTTCTTTTTATCATACGGAGGTTTCTCTTAGTAGCGAATAAAGTTGGAGGGTTGGGGACTAATACATCAAGATGGCATATAATGCAGAGGTGATCTGATGAAAGTTTATGGGACACCAGGGAGGACTAAAATATGATCATCAGGTCTGTAAAGAATCCAGTCTAAAATGTGACCATGTTTATCAGTGTGTTGGCTACCTGTCTGTTTGAGGTTGAAAATGTGAATGGACTCTAGAGTGTTTTGATGTGCATGGGTTTCCAAGATTGTCAAAGTGAAGGTTGAAATCTCCAAGAATAATCAGGTTGCCACCTGTTGTTTGCAAAGCATAAAATGCTCCTTCTTGCTGCTGCACTTCACAAAGTCAAAGTCCATCAAAGTCTGCAATTCGACATTGTGCCTTCAAAAACAAATCACACTTTCAGGGGGCAGTGCTATTGAATTTATTATTCTAACTACCAGAAGAATCATATTTAACATTTCATGTAAAAGTAACTTAAGAGAAAACTTCACCACTGATCTTAAACTTTGCAACAATATTTAATAAAGATAGTTTCAACATTCAGTGAAATAAAGTGTAGTAACTTTTGTTTCATCAAACCCCATCTCCAATTTGCCTTAGTGAATTAAAATGACTTGGGTGGTCCCACTTATGTACTTTGTGTTTGCAAATTAACCTAAAAGACTCTCACAATGTGCTGAAAGGACTATTGATCACAAAATCACTAAATCTAATATATGTCATAAAAAATGAAATAATCTATGAAATGGTTGTTGTTTATCCCTGATTGGCTTCTTTTAATAGCCTCTGTGACACTTATCTGTATAATAAACTGCCTTTTTAATGTTAAAAGTTTACATTCCTGTGTGAAGAATCTCTTTTCCTTTTTTTGAAGATTTATTGGGTTGTATTTTATAAACATCATGGTATTGGAGCTTTAGGACTCAAAAATGTTTTTCATGTTGCATGATTTGGCAGGTTTGCAAATACAAATGGATTACATTTTTTGTTTGGGGATTACAGGACATTAATTACAGTTTGACATCACTAATAGACTTTGATGCAAAGGTGAGACATAGGTATCACTGTTTCAGCTGCATTATCCCTTATTGTTGGCATAGGCAACAAAATTAAGCCATTGAATTTTTAAAAAATTTTTGAGACTGTTGTATTAATGTTGTCATGAAATTCAGTGGGTTTATTTTTTATGGAGGGTAATGCTCATTGCAGGCAAAAGGACTGACTTTTCACATTCCAGTGAATTGCCATGTATTTGAATTAAGCCATATCAGAGCACTGGTGAGACAAAGAATTCTGTAAAATTTGTTTTATATACAAGCAATGGCAATTTGTAGACCAAAAAATGATTATTATTATTAGCTATTTAATGGGACTTTGGAATGGGTCAGATGGCTCAATGCCCTGTCTAAGTGACTTTTGTTTTTATAAATGTCTTTCTGGCTTGTTCAATAACATAGAGAGGGACATGGTATCACATTCATGACAACACTCTAGACAGTTTTAAAGAAATCTAACAGATCTAAATTGTCATGTTCACCAATTGGATGCTGTGTTAATTGGACTTCAGTACAGTAAAACCACTAGTTGTGACTGCTCCCAGAATAATAAGATTTGATCATTTGGGGTGATTCCTATTTACTTGCAAACAAGCAAATCATATGCTTGGATATCATACCACCTTCACTTAAGATCATTTTTCCTCTTCCCGTCAGTGGTCTTAATTTGTAACTTTTTCTGTATTGAAGTCCAAACAGTTTGCTATACATATTAATCCTATTTTCAGTACCGAGGGCTCTGGCCAGCTACTTACAGATCTGCAGACTTAGAATCAGGGTATGGGCCAGAGGTCCCATTAGATCACAACCACACACACTTCATTCTGGTAGATGATGGTTCCATCAAGAAATATGGTGTCGAGATTGAACTTGGAGCCAAGCTGGAAAAATTCATAACAAAGCAGATCAACACAGGAGTTGCAGAGTTGCAAAGTAGGCAAAATAGTCTATATTTTTAAGACTACTGGTAATGGATAAGAAGATTTTATGGGTTAGCCTGTATTTCATTGTCTGACGTATGTCCGTTAGCTCGAGTTTGTTACGATACACCTCCTAAAACTTGCCACAGAACTCTGCACACATTGATCTCAGCCTGTACAGTGACTTAAGCTGAATTAGTATATACCTTAAAGGAAGGATGATTGGAGATAGAGAGAAAAGTAATTGTTCAGAGGCCAAAATCAGTTTCAGTTCTAAGACAGTTGACCTTATAGCGGGGCCAGGAAATATAGAGGGTGCTAGTTACCAAGGGACTCCAAAAACCACTAGACATCCAGAAAATCACCATTGATTTGCCTCCCTGTCCACACACAGGCAGCATACTGATGGACACCAAACATCTGCAGTTCATTTCTGATTAGATCATTCAATTTCCCCAACATATACCTCTCCCTTGATAACTTGACACATCCGGATCCAAATACACAGACCGCACTATAAGCAAGGGTGCTAGTTACCAAGGGACTCCAAAAACCACTAGACATCCAGAAAATCGCAGGTTATGATGGAGGGGGGAATAGGATGTTCAATGGCTTAAACCTCGTTTTATAATTGGGTCAAGAAAAATCATCAATAAAACGTTATTTCTGATGAAGTTATTTGTTATTATCTATATATCATATTTATTTTCAAAATGTCCAACAAAAGAAAGCTCGTTAACATGATTGCAACTGGTTTGAACAATCAAACACAGTACACAATACATTCATGTATTACATCATGACTTTTTGTTTTGTTGATTGGTTTGGTTCCTGGAGTGTTGTGTAATAGTATTTCATGAACCTAGGAGTCTGCAAAGCAGGGAACCAGACTAACTGTTGTTACACTTCTAAACAAGATTCCTTTTTATAAAAAACACAACAATTATTTCATCAGACAATTGTCTATATTGAAACTCAAATTTGGTATTTTTAAATTAGTAAAATATTCTTGCCATGATTTCATTGCAAAAGTAATAGTGAAACTTCTTATCATGCTTGAGGATATCTCTATGTGCAAATTCAATAATTCTCTGAAACTTGTTTTTCCCACAATGTTCCGTATATGTGAAACAAAGCTCATTAATTTACAAATAACTTTTTTGCTTGGTTGCCTTGCTATCTTTAATCACATTTATGATTCATTAGGTAATTTTAAGGTAGTTTAATTAGATATCAAAACAATGAAATGTATCAGTGTTTAATTGATAAACTGAAATGAGTTACCCAACATACAACCAGTGCAATTGGTTCTTAGGCACATAGGATTTGTATACCTTTTGATTTTTTCAATTCCACCTGCTTTATTAGTTTCAGAAGACATAATTATCATGTTAATAGAAAAGGAGGCCCTCATTATTTAGTGCAACAAAACACAGTGGGCACTTAATTAGGTTCTCAGTGAAACACTTGTGGAGATAAAACTGTTACAGTAGATTGACACATTTTATGTTTAACTACAAGAGGACACATTGCATGTATGATGATTACACTTAAAAGGAACTAAAATACAGAGCTAGAACACAAATTTCAATTGATAAAAAAATTATTTAATTGGTATTTATTTATTAAAATACTGCATCCATTTGTTGTAAGTAACATTTTCATTGATTTAAATGTCCTTGAATATTGTTAATTGCAGTTTGCTAAGAATGTCGTTTGAAAAGAAATTGTATCAAATTATATGACTTATTAAAAATCATTATTTTATAATGTTGATTAAATTTCCAGGTCCTATCTACCATTTTCAATGATAAAACTTACAATATATCAAGATTCCATTACCATTTTTGAACATGATTTTCTTGAAGTTAAAATTAATAGGGATCAGTTTTTTGGTATTTTCTGGTTTAAAAATTGGGATCCATTCCTGACCCCATGTTACAAGTGGGTTTGCAAGTTATCAGGGTGTGAGTTATTGAGGGAGTGATGTAAATGGCTGGTCCAAGTAGTTTTGGTGGGCCTCAGATTTCCTTTGCCAAACCATCTCCTCTTTCCTCCTCTCCTTTCAAGTTGGATGTACTGTCAGATCCAAGAAAGAGGAAATTAAGCTGTAGGAGATCTGGTTGTTACTCTAAAAGTGAGATCATTTGAAAACCAGTCTCATGGATTTTGTTCCAGACTCTTCCTCGTGCAAAAGTCTAACAGCAAGCTCAGGCTAATCATAGACCTGAGTCACCTCCATTAGCATGCAGACCTGCTGAATTCAAGATGGAGACAGAATGATCGATCTGTTTTTCCATAAGAAAAGATGAGTTTGCCATCTCAATTAGACTGTTGCATACATTTTTCTTCCATTGGTCTAAGCACAAGCATGGACCTTTACAAAAATGTTAGACTGCATCATCATCATCATCCTGTTCCAGCTGGCTTTATCACCAATCTCAATCAAATGTGATTTCTCCATGTTCACATGTACAAGATCATCCAATTTCTAGAGCCAGTTTCTAACAGGAGCCTGATTACACCAAGAGAGTTTTTACATCTCCTTGGATTATTCATTGTGGCAGTGGATATGATCCCATCATGTGTCCTTACAGATAACTTTGCTGGTTTAGTGGTACACCTTTTCCAGTCTACTTGACCAAAAGGTCATGAACAAGGTGTGGTCATTCCTGAATTAGTGATATAGCCACAGTTGGTCACAACATGATTCCTCTGGAAGGCCACAGTTGGAAGTTACAGTATGTACTGATGCCAGTTGGGCAGCACACCTGTTATCAGGCTTTGATACAGTTAGCAGCAAATTGCTCACCTTTGTCTCTCCAATACCAGACCCAGTGAAGCTTTCACTCAGGAAGGAAGGGTTGTGGCCTTTGCCTGTAACCCACTGTGAGTCTTGGTTAATAATACAGAAAGTTGAGGGGTCAAATCTGCAAGATGATTTTGATCATCCCTTATATGGAGCAAGTCGTAGATAAACAGTCAATGTCATCTTGTGATAGATCTACCCAGGATTGTTCTGGCCAAACTGTATCATCTTTAAAAACTAGAGTCACAGGTGTTCCATCCCTGTCTAGAATATTTGCCTGATCACATTACTTTAATTCCCCTTCCCCTCCTGCCTTGTGAGAACACTCCTTAATATATCACTCATCTTAAAACTAGAAATTACCTGTTGGTAGCAATGTGAGGCAATAAATAAAAATTGTTATGCGTGGACTTCCAGTATAGCTGCCATAGAGGCTAATTTGATAATCTGCTAGCACTCCTCAATGGATAGCTATATCAACATAATGTTTTCACTAAAAGACTTTTTATGATGTCTAGTTAGAGCTGAAAGAAAGAATGTTAATCTGACATCCTATATGGCCACCATGATGGCAGCCATCTTGCAAATCTTGTTATCAAAACTCCATCAGAATGAAAAGTCATATAAAACTGACTTTTCATCAAAAGAGTTCTTATGATACATTGTTGAACCTAAGTGAAAATGGTGCCCTGCCGATATCCTGTATGGCAACTACACCAGCAACTGTTCCATCTAAATGGAAGATCATATCAGCATAAGGTTTATGTTGAAATATTTCTTATGATGTCACATTAACGCTACATGAAAATGGTGCCAATCTGACATCCTTTATAACTTCCATTGTGTCATGAATCTAAGTTTTAAACTAAGTAACAAAACAAATGAAACCAACAATTTAAGTAAAATTCAGCAAATAATTTATTTCCCTAAATACAAAGTGAAAATTAAAATGACACAGTATTGTGAATTAAATCCCAAATAATCCTAAATGTCCTATCACAAGATCAAAAGTACAGAATGTTCTGAATGAATTCCAATAGTCCTGAATGTCTATTTGTGCCACAGTGATATCCAGAATGTTTTTGAATAAGTTCTCAATAATCCCATAGTAGTGTTTTAGTCCAAAATATTGATGACAATTCCAATGAATAATTTTAGATAAATTATACCACTCAGAATACAACTTGAAATGATTTAGTAGACAGATCTTAAGTCAGGAGTGAATTCTTTCCTTACAAACCTTTATTTATACACAAACTGTCACTGAACTGTGATGCAATAGAATGCCTGTAATTTCTTAGATGTGAGTGGAAAATTCTATTAAACTAGTTCACTTCTAGATTACTCTAAAAGGAAAGGTCAAGCCTTGCACTCAGATTTTAATTTGTCACATTTTGAAAATGGTGCTGATCTTATACCCAATATGGCCACCTCAGGTGCTAATTTTATGTCAGAGGTGATTTCAGCATTTTGCAGTTAAAGAGAAAAGGTCTTAGCCTAATCTTGAATTTCTGTAAAATCGAGTGCATTTGTCTCTTTGAGAAACTCTGTTTGGCAAGCCTGATGCTCCTGGACAAAATTTGAAATGTCAAACTTAAGTAATTCTTACAATCTTGTGATGTATTGATATAAATAAATTAAATTTTTGTAAGACAAAGAGCTCCTCATAACAGTAATGGGAGGAATTTGTAGTGAAGTGGATAGTATGGTTCAAGGGACTGTTACAGAAATGACATTTTTGTAACACAAAGAGCCCCTATAACCTTGTAACCCTCAGCTCCAACACCAAGCCTACAATTATCACAAAATCCCATTGGTCCATGATTATTTGTAACCGATCATCAACCATGACTAAGTAATGCATTCAACTGATTGTGATGTTATTTTTTAATGCCAAGCAGTAGTTTGATAGTTCCACACTCAGTCCAATAGATAGCATGAACATACCTGTACAAGTATTTTTTTTAATATGAATTGCAATATGGTAGTGTACAGACATGTATCAATATATTAATGTGTTGTTATACAACCAGTATTAGTGGTTTTCTAGATTTTAAAGGAATTCTTGCATGCAGAAATTATGGAGGATGAAAATACATTTGCATGATTTAGGCAATTCATTTGGCAACAAAACTACATGTGAAATGCTGAGAGTTCTTTTGTTTTTGTGGGTATTAAAATTTCATCATTTGATTAAAGATGGCATTGTCATTGGTCCTAAAATTTCTGGATTGTTTCCAGGAAGGAATCATTGTTTAATAATTGCAGTTGCATCAGTTGATAAATGTAGGGAAGATTTCCATTGGTCAGAACATAATCAGGCGATCAGACCTAATTGCATTTATTTCTGTATAAAGTGTACATAGAACTACTTTATACTAACTTCTGTAAATAGTTTCTCTTGCAAAAGTAACTAATGTAAACACTGAACTGGAAGACGTACACACTGCATGCCTTTTAAAATGAAATATAATGGTGGGTTTTTATATTTTATTTAGAAAATGTAATAAATTGATTTGACAGAATCAAAAAACACATCTTTGCTGTTTTATTAAATATAAATAGTTTTTTATTTGAATAGATTTGAAAAAAAGAAACTGGGAAACTCAAAATCTGCTAAGAACATTGGGGCTACAGCACTTTAGCTGCAGCTCATTACAAGTGATTTGGTAAATGGATATGTGGATTGAGAGGAGTCTGCTTCAAAGACTAATATAACTCTTGGTTTCACTGTCCTACAATGAAAGATGTTAACCTTAATAGTTAACGATGTGGGATGGATGAGATCTCCGCTACACCCCAAACTATTAATGTTGATGTGTTGCATTGTTTGACTATTGGACCCCCATCATTATAACCATTTACTGATTGTCTTATTTTTATTTTTAAGTTGCCTCTCTCGGTAACCTAAGCTGTTAACATGAAAATAGATTTAAAAGCTTGAAAATTGGTTACTCACGTGTCTGGACAATAATGATTCACAAGTCACAATGAACTCATGATAGCATCAAATCCAAGAGTAATTCATATCTCAAACAAAACAATGCATCCTCTGCTTTGAATATTGAACTTCTAATCAGAAAACATATACCAATGTAGGTAAAAAGCATGCATTGTTCTATGTGAATTTTAGTTTTAGTCCTTGGAAGTGAAACTGTTGCATAGACTCTTTCCAGTCATATCCTTAGTTGAATGAGCATATAATGGAATTATTAGATCCTTTTCACATGAACAGATGGGCAGGATGATCTTGTTCAGGCAGTTTTATCTAAAGAAATAAAGAAAAATCAGCAACATATATCTATTATCCTTTACTTTTTGAAATTAAATCTAATGCTTATTTTTTTTCTATATCTCTTTTCCATTTACCAAAACAAAGCTCAATGAAACATATATTTCAGGATAATTTCCAGGTTACACTATCTTTGCATATTTTTCTCTTTTAAATGGGAAAAGAAAATATTTAGCTTTCAGCAGTTTTATATGTGTCTTGTTTTAAAGAATACCCAAATTGCTGAGTTGAATTGCATCATATATTTAAAATGTCTAATATTATTCATCATTAATTTAGAATGTCTAATAGTATTCATCATTCATTTAGAATGTATAATAGTATTCATCATATATTTAGAATGTATAATATTATTCATCATTCATTTAGAATGTATAAAAGTATTCATCATTCATTTAGAATGTATAATAGTATTCATCATTCATTTAGAATGTATTATAGTATTCATCATACATTTAGAACGTAAAATATTATTCATATATTTAGAATGTATACTATTATTCATCATTCATTTAGAATGTATAATAATATTCATCATACAATTAGACTGTATAGTAGTATTCATCATTCATTTAGAATGTATAATAGTATTCATCATTCATTTATACTGTATAATAGTATTCATCATACATGTAGAATGTATAATAGTATTCATCATTCATTTAGAATGTCTAATAGTATTCATCATTCATTTAGAATGTATAATAGTATTCATCATATATTTAGAATGTATAATATTATTCATCATTCATTTAGAATGTCTAATAGTATTCATCATTCATTTAGAATGTATAATAGTATTCATCATTCATTTAGAATGTCTAATAGTATTCATCATTCATTTAGAATGTATAATAGTATTCATCATTCATTTAGAATGTCTAATAGTATTTATCATTCATTTAGAATGTATAATAGTATTCATCATTCATTTAGAATGTATAATAGTATTTATCATTCATTTAGAATGTATAATAGTATTTATCATTCATTTAGAATGTATAATAGTATTCATCATTCATTTAGAATATATAATAGTATTCATCATTCATTTAGAATGTATAATAGTATTCATCATATACTTAGAATATATAATATTATTCATCATTCATTTAGAATGTCTAATATTATTCATCATTCATTTAGAATGTATAATAGTATTCATCATTCATTTAGAATGTCTAATAGTATTTATCATTCATTTAGAATGTATAATAGTATTCATCATTCATTTAGAATGTATAATAGTATTTATCATTCATTTAGAATGTATAATAGTATTTATCATTCATTTAGAATGTATAATAGTATTCATCATTCATTTAGAATATATAATAGTATTCATCATACATTTAGAATGTATAATAGTATTCATCATACATGTATAATGTATAATAGTATTCATCATTCATTTAGAATGTATAATAGTATTCATCATATATTTAGAATGTATAATAGTATTCATCATTCATTTAGAATGTATAATAGTATTCATCATTCATTTAGAATGTATAATAGTATTCATCATTCATTTAGAATGTATAATAGTATTCATCATTCATTTAGAATGTATAATAGTATTCATCATATACTTAGAATGTATAATAGTATTCATCATTCATTTAGAATGTCTAATATTATTCATCATTCATTTAGAATGTATAATAGTATTCATCATTCATTTAGAATGTATAATAGTATTCATCATTCATTTAGAATGTATAATAGTATTCATCATTCATTTAGAATGTATAATAGTATTCATCATTCATTTAGAATGTCTAATTGTATTCATCATTCATTTAGAATGTATAATAGTATTCATCATTCATTTAGAATGTATAATAGTATTTATCATTCATTTAGAATGTATAATAGTATTTATCATTCATTTAGAATGTATAATAGTATTCATCATTCATTTATAATATATAATAGTATTCATCATTCATTTAGAATGTATAATAATATTCATCATATACTTAGAATGTATAATAGTATTCATCATTCATTTAGAATGTCTAATAGTATTCATCATTCATTTAGAATGTATAATAGTATTCATCATTCATTTAGAATGTCTAATAGTATTTATCATTCATTTAGAATGTATAATAGTATTTATCATTCATTTAGAATGTATAATAGTAGTCATCATTCATTTAGAATATATAATAGTATTCATCATACATTTAGAATGTATAATAGTATTCATCATACATGTATAATGTATAATAGTATTCATCATTCATTTAGAATGTATAATAGTATTCATCATATATTTAGAATGTATAATAGTATTCATCATTCATTTAGAATGTATAATAGTATTCATCATTCATTTAGAATGTATAATAGTATTCATCATTCATTTAGAATGTATAATAGTATTCATCATTCATTTAGAATGTATAATAGTATTCATCATATACTTAGAATGTATAATAGTATTCATCATTCATTTAGAATGTCTAATAGTATTCATCATTCATTTAGAATGTATAATAGTATTCATCATTCATTTAGAATGTATAATACTATTCATCATTCATTTAGAATGTCTAATAGTATTCATCATTCATTTAGAATGTATAATAGTATTCATCATTCATTTAGAATGTCTAATTGTATTCATCATTCATTTAGAATGTATAATAGTATTCATCATTCATTTAGAATGTCTAATAGTATTTATCATTCATTTAGAATGTATAATAGTATTCATCATTCATTTAGAATGTATAATAGTATTTATCATTCATTTAGAATGTATAATAGTATTTATCATTCATTTAGAATGTATAATAGTATTCATCATTCATTTATAATATATAATAGTATTCATCATTCATTTAGAATGTATAATAATATTCATCATATACTTAGAATGTATAATATTATTCATCATTCATTTAGAATGTCTAATAGTATTCATCATTCATTTAGAATGTATAATAGTATTCATCATTCATTTAGAATGTCTAATAGTATTTATCATTCATTTAGAATGTATAATAGTATTCATCATTCATTTAGAATGTATAATAGTATTCATCATTCATTTAGAATGTATAATAGTATTCATCATTCATTTAGAATGTCTAATAGTATTCATCATTCATTTAGAATGTATAATAGTATTCATCATATATTTAGAATGTATAATATTATTCATCATTCATTTAGAATGTCTAATAGTATTCATCATTCATTTAGAATGTCTAATATTATTCATCATTCATTTAGAATGTTTAATAGTATTCATCATTCATTTAGAATGTCTAATAGTATTCATCATTCATTTAGAATGTATAATAGTATTCATCATTCATTTAGAATGTCTAATATTATTCATCATTCATTTAGAATATATAATAGTATTCATCATACATTTAGAATGTATAATAGTATTCATCATTCATTTAGAATGTATAATAGTATTCATCATTCATTTAGAATGTATAATAGTATTCATCATATATTTAGAATGTATAATATTATTCATCATTCATTTAGAATGTATAATAGTATTCATCATTCATTTAGAATGTATAATAGTATTCATCATTCATTTAGAATGTATAATAGTATTCATCATTCATTTAGAATGTCTAATAGTATTCATCATTCATTTAGAATGTATAATAGTATTCATCATTCATTTAGAATGTATAATAGTATTCATCATTCATTTAGAATGTATAATAGTATTCATCATTCATTTAGAATGTATAATAGTATTTATCATTCATTTAGAATGTATAATAGTATTCATCATTCATTTAGAATGTATAATAGTATTCATCATTCATTTAGAATGTATAATAGTATTCATCATTCATTTAGAATGTATAATAGTATTCATCATTCATTTAGAATGTATAATAGTATTCATCATTCATTTAGAATGTATAATAGTATTCATCATTCATTTAGAATGTATAATAGTATTCATCATTCATTTAGAATGTATTATAGTATTCATCATTCATTTAGAATGTCTAATAGTATTCATCATTCATTTAGAATGTATAATAGTATTCATCATTCATTTAGAATGTATAATATTATTCATCATTCATTTAGAATGTATAATAGTATTCATCATTCATTTAGAATGTATAATAGTATTCATCATTCATTTAGAATGTCTAATAGTATTCATCATTCATTTAGAATGTATAATAGTATTCATCATTCGTTTAGAATGTATAATAGTATTCATCATTCATTTAGAATGTCTAATAGTATTCATCATTCATTTAGAATGTATAATAGTATTCATCATTCATTTAGAATGTCTAATATTATTCATCATTCATTTAGAATGTATAATAGTATTCATCATTCATTTAGAATGTCTAATAGTATTCATCATTCATTTAGAATGTATAATAGTATTCATCATTCATTTAGAATGTATAATAGTATTCATCATTCATTTAGAATGTCTAATAGTATTCATCATTCATTTAGAATGTATAATAGTATTCATCATTCATTTAGAATGTCTAATACTATTCATCATACAATATAAATGTATAATATTTTTCAAATCAGCAATAGAGTAGTGAACCATTGGACTTTTTTGATGTACATTTTTGTTTTTGGAAGTAGATTGACTTTATGAAAGGAAATGTGCAATATTGTACCTACTTTATATGTAGACCTTCAGACTGAAGAATTGTTGTACCAAGTAATGCATGAAGCAGATCCCACATGAGCTTTTTGTATGCTAAGGGACCCCATGAGATGTCTCATAGGTTGCTAGGCGGATCAGTACACAAGTCCAAAGTTATGGTCTGTTTGTGGTTTTAGCTGCTGACAAAGTTTCTGTAGTTTTTCCATTACTTCATGGTGTCCCCTCACATTTGAATACTCCAATAAAAATCAACTAGACTTGTATATGTATTGTTTCCATTTTTATGCACTATGTGTACACTGATTCCATCCTACAACAAAGTTTCAGTTCATTGGTCAGCACTGCTGCCATATGCCTATATTAGTGGCAGATGATACACTGCATGCACAACTTAAAACATTACGCACTAAAAGAAACTGCGGCAAATTATGCAGGTTTATCAATGAACAAAAGGATTTAGTTCATGTTGGAAACACAGCAATTATATCTAGAGTCAGTATAAAGGTTGATGATGCAGAGATTGAGCAAGTTATTGGAGCTTATGGGCTGCAGAACAGTTATTTTGATTAGCAGTACTACTTTCACATTCTTTGTTGCAACAATATCTAGTGTTAATATGGTTCATGACCCCAAAGTTGGACATGTGATTGGATCTCATTTCATGGGGTTGCACATCCATAATTTGAATTAGCAGGACTAGTTTAATTCCCTTTGTTTTGAGTGATATTACAAATCATGTGACATCAACATGGTCATTTACAGATGTAATAAAAAAAAATCAGTGCACTGAAAATCAACAGTTGTGACAGCAACAAGTTGATCTTCTAGAAATAAAAACATGAGCTGGCAATCAAGATTTTACATCTTAAAGTGGCATCTCCATTACACCTGATACTTTCTTTGCTTAAATATGTAAAATGTCTACTTTATCACATCTACATGTATTCATAACTGAAAGCTTAAATGTCCATTTGGCAAATTTGTATCACCAATTCTGTACAAATAAATGAAAATATACCCCCAACTATGCCTACTTTTTAAAAAAGAGTTGTGAGGGACTATTTGTGTAAAACCCCTGAACTATGTCTCTTCTTAAATGTCACCCATGACAGCAAGAATAATAACTCTTCCTGGCACATGACTGTAAGATATCAATAATTGCTGTTGTTGTTGTTGTTGTTGTGGGGCTTAACACCATTTTTCAGCACATGATAGGCTATACATGGCAGCCAGTATTAATGGTGGAGGAAGAAACTGTCAAATCACTGGGAAGAACCACCGACCCACGAGAAGCTACTGGCAAGCTTTCTCACATATCCACCTTCACTGAATTCTAGACTTGAACAAATGCAGACAGAGGTGAGATGGCAGTGATCTGTAATGGACAGCGCTTTAGACCACTTGGCCACTCAGGGCCCCCATATCAATAATTGAAATGGTACAACATAATTATTGGGTTGAAAAGCACACAAACATTTCATGTTATGAAAAAGCAGATGTTTATACCAAAGAATCAGATTATATAAACATAAAGTTACTTATTATACTAAATTTTTTACAAAACTTTATTGTGTTTTTTATTTGTATTATGTCTAATATTTTTTTATAGGCTAGACTCAATAAATGTGACTGAGAATTCCTAAGGTATTATCAGAGACAGACAATCTACTTTGGGTAGAATTTTCAGCTAGAGACACTGGTATACAAATGAAACATTTTCATATTTAGTGTAGGTGAGTAAGAGTGAAAAGTAAAATTGTTTTGCAGAATTTGGTAAAAGAAAATAAACCCAATTCATATAATTTTTTTGTGAATATCAGTATGAATAAACAGAATTTAGTCAGTCTATCATATTTCTTCATTTCAAAAGATAATCATATGTATTGATTAAGAATCAGCTCTGTTCCAGTTCCATATTTTAAAATTTGCATGTGCTTCAAGAATTGTTATATTGCTCAAAATAATTTTCAGAATTCCTATTGTTTTATTTCACAGTATGAATATTGACCAAAAATAATTTTAAATTAGCAATTTACTAATTTATGACTTTAGATTAATGTATGTATGAACAAAAATATTATTGAACATGCTATTATTGGTTTTAAGAGCAGCATATAATCTTTAACATAAATTGGTAAGTGTGATTCTTACTCTTTTTGCCTGAAGACTGTATTTTCTGCTTCCTAAATATATTTCATACAAATCAGACCCTCAAGCTTCATTTTTTGAAGCTTAAGCTTTATCTTGGATTTCTACAGAAATTTGAATAGTTGAGGAGGTGTGGTGATGGTGGTGAGTACACAGCCATGGTTCCCCCAAACTACAGTCATTTGTGTCCAATAAGGCATACAACATTAACTGCCTAAAACATCTGAGATTCTGTTTCTTCCACAGGACATCTCCATAATGTACCCGTTGGAAAAGCTCTGCTTGCAAGTGTTTCTGTTATCAGACAGGCTAATGGAAAACAAATTTACCACTGTCAATTCTGATATTTTATGCTACACTTGGAGACAATCAACACAGTTACAATATCAGACATATCCCAAGTGATACCAGATCTATATATTTTGCTCATTTATATATTTTGTTTTGGAATCCTTACCTGTGCTACATCATAATGATATAGTGCTATCAAAAGAAGCCCTATCTGTTAATATTTTTCTTCTTTGTAAAATGATTTGTCTTTAGAAGTCCTCCAGTATTCATCAAAAATGAGACACCCAGTAACTTTCTAAATTCTTGTTTTCATACATGTAGGTGTAGATTTGCCAATGGTGAAGATAGTGGTAGAGGGAGGAGTTAACACAATGAAAACAGTGTCGGAATCAGTTGCTGCAGATATTCCAGTTCTGGTATTACAGGGGTCTGGTCGAGCAGCAGACTTTATCTCTTATGGATATAAGTTGTCAGAAGAGAAAGACATGTAAGTCTTGCATGGGTGATTTAATGGAATGGGGACTGGATTTAATAAGTAAAATATTACTTTGCTGAATCAGCACATTCATTTGTTGGCTCTTTTGGACAGACTGGTAGTTTGTGGCAAATAAGAAAAAAGCTGCTGAGATATTTAAAAACAGCAATACATTACCCATTGCTATTGTGTAGTTTTTGCTTTTTTTGTGCTGAAAAACTACTGCCCGTTTGATGTGAATACATTCACCCACAGTGTGAGAATTGTCAGAATGACACTATTTACTTACCACTTGTGGCATGTGTAGAACTGTAATCTCATTTTCAAATATGCCATGCCATGTGGACATTATACCAAGATTGTCACCAGAGGAAATTGCTTGTAGCAAGCGTTGACAGCATTAGCAGTCTCCATTTTAATAATTAATTTGATCTTGATGTTAACACTATCCATTTATAATTAAATTGTTCCCATAACATTTTCTCCCTTTTGTATTTCAGTTCTTTAAGGACAGAGAGAATTGCTACATAGTTTCCATCTGTTAAGTGTTTGGGTACATGATCTTGCTTCTAAATATATAACCAAGGTACCAGTAAGTCCTTGTATTAAAAGGAATTACAGCACCACCTGCATAACATTAAATAGTAGCAACAGACTTTTGTATTCCTCTCCCTTTCAAACAAATCTTGTTGTTGTTGTTTCCTTCAACACATTTTATATTAATAATGTCTGTGCTCTTGTAGACAGAGAGAACAAAAATCAACTGTTATTGCATGTGTGTCTGTATTTTTTTTTTCCACAGCAAAAGCTTGAAGTGAGGGAAAAAAGGAAAAAGACAGGTAAAATGGGTCATAAATTGTCTACCTAGTGCATACACATGAGTGTACTTTATATGCATTGCATACAACCAGATGAGTGTATGTGTGACATTTAAATTTATTTTATTTTTTTCTAAAATCAGAGCAGTATGGCCACAAGAAGGACTTTTGGGACACTCATCCAGATTGTATCTATTGCTCTAGGGAGTTGGGGCACTGCACAAATGTGTTGCTCTCGACTGATAGGGTTGTGGAGCAATGCACATGCATACTGCTTCCTCTCCTTAGAGCTGTTGAGTACCAAAAATTCATGTCCAGAGAGGAGGTTGTGCACCACTGCCAGCATTTGTACCAGTAGTGTTGTGCTCCTCAGATGAAAAGGATTAGCATTGCAACTTTCTGAGTGATGAATCATTTGAGAATGGAGTATTCTTGATTACCACTCAGTGGCCTCAAGACTGTATACACCCCTTCTTCCATCCCAGCCTGTGCAGAATTTGGAGTCTACCCACAAGACTCAGACAAGGGAAGGAGACCAGATTGATATCCAACCCTTAATTATTATCCCAACCAATCCTGATGGGATGTTGGGCCATTCAGGCTAGGGTCATTGGCCCAGTATGCCCCATAGGCTACTGAACACCTATCACCTATCCACACAGCAGAAGTGATGATGTGGCTCGTGTTCAGCCATCACCTTCTCATTAGGTCACATTGAATTGGGGGTGTCACATCCTCTAGGGTAGACAGACGATCCTGTCTAACCATTCCTCACCATTCTGAATTATGGGACTCAGAATAGAGTGTGCTCATGCCATCTCTGATGTCCATTTCAGAATATGTTAGTCAGTGATGTCCTCTCTATATTCTAGACTCTCTTAAGTTTGAGGTAGAAAGTAGCAGTGCCAGTCCAATACACAACTTCAAACTACAATTCAGGTTCACAGCATACAAAAAATAGATGTCTCATAGAATCCTATCAGGCGCACACCTTCCTGTTAGTTGGATGATGAGGTTTAAATCTGGTCCTTTGACACAGTGATAAATGACTTATGCCCAAAACACATTTTGAAATATATTTAACGAATGCAGCCTTGACCAGATATCTTTTATCTTCCTCATTCCTCCATGATCAAGGAAATTTATGAGAGGTTACTTGGCAATGTAGAAGCTAATCTGACGCCCTTTCTTAACATTGAGACCCCATTTACCAGATACATTACCCAAAGTGGCCTACTAATCAAAACCTGTCCAGCTGGATGCTGATTTATCCAAAGTAGGTATTTTCAATGGGAGCCTTGGCACACCTTCCCATCAAAATGAAATATGGAACATAACGTCAGGTTATCCATCATCATAGCTTTGCATGGTGACATCATCTTAACTGCATGATAAAGTATACTTCATAGAATCCTCCATGAATCCAGCTTCCTTACAATGCATGCTGGAAGTTGCAGCCAAGACACCCATAAATGCACTTTCTCACATACTTGCATTGTTAGTGGAATTTCTGCATATCCACCATGATGTTGCATTGGACTCATTATAAACTTTGTTAACCATAAGTAAAGACCATCAGATGGCTGCTTCATTCAATGCCAAGACTATCGTTAGTAGACTCATTGGCTTCTCAAGACTTGCTGAATCAACAACACTATTCATCCTAAAGCACTCCTGTCGCATTGCAATCAACCAGGCTGTGTGAAAATATAAATCACCCTCAGGAGCCATCTACCAAGATTTCAAACAGATACAGTCCCAGTCCAATACACAACTTCAAACTACAATTCAGGTTCACAGCATACAGGAAATAGATGTCTCAGATGCTCAAGAGTAGTTGTCTGACCCACCTTCCTTTCCTACCAGAGAATACCATTAAAAGTGGATGCAAAATACCAGAAATATTAAAAAAACAAACTTCAGATATTTATTTTCATAACTAGTGCAATTAACTGCATTGGAAGCAGTTTCTGAGCAAGTGCTCTTGCATGTGTCTATTAGGTAGATGTCAGATAGATGGCAGTGACACTTGGTAAATATAATGGTCCTCATTTCATGATAAGCATATCAGAAAATCACTATGCAAATTTTATAAAGTGATTGCCCAGTTTCACTGACAATTGCCTGCAAAGTATGACAAAGACTTGTTACAGAAATATATGAAATCCTATAAAGGAATTTGTCTCCAAAATTACTGAACAGATTTTGATCAAACTTGACAGAAAGCATCTTGGCAAGAAGACCTTTCATGTTTATGTTAGCAATGCAATTATGGACAACATTGCCAAAATCCTGTTGGTGGTCTGTCAACAGCTGCCATTTTGAACTTCTCAGAACTTCTTGATCAGTTTCAACCAAACTTGGCATTATGCATTCTGGCATGAAGACCTTTCAAGATTATATATGTGATGTTAATCAGCCATCAAATATATCCTGTTACTAACAAAACGACTGATTAAATGTAACAGGAAGTATAATATCTGGAAGGTGTTTTAAGTTTATGTAAATGATGTAAATCTGCTATCAAATACCTCCACTGTGACTAACAAGACAAATATTAATGACTTCTCCAAAAGCACTGATTAAATTTGACAGTTATGAAAATAATGTAAATCTCCCACAAAACACATCCACTGTGACTAACAATAAAAGCTAATTGACTTAAATGACAGAACATGATTAAATTGGGCATAAAACATCATATCTTTAAGACTTTTCAAGTTTGCACAAATGATTTTAATCTGCTGTCAAATATGGCTGCTGTTACTAAATTTAGAAAAACCTTTGAAGAACATCATCTCATAAAGCACTGAATGCAATTTGACCAAACTTGACAAAAATTACTTTGGCATGAAGACCTGAAAAAAATGTACCCTGCATGAAGACCTGACAAAATGTACCCTGCATGAAGACCTGACAAAATGTACCCTGCATGAAGACCTGACAAAATGTACCCTGCATGAAGACCTGACAAAATGAACCCTGCATGAAGACCTGACAAAACGAACCCTGAATGAAGACCTGACAAAATGTACCCTGCATGAAGACCTGACAAAATGTACCTTGCATGAAGACCTGACAACATGAACCCTGCATGAAGACCTGACAAAATTTACCCTACATGAAGACCTGACAAGATGTACCCTGCATGAAGACCTTTCCAGTTCATACTAAAGAGGTCAATCTGCCATGTAATCTGGCCCTGTTAGTAAAAATATAAAAAAGCCTTGTCTAGAACACATTGAATAGATTTTGATCATATTCGACAATGTATACTAGCTTGAACACATTTCAGATTTGTACATGAGATACCATTCCCTAATCAAATATAACCCCTATTACAAGAAGTAGAATAAATATGAAAACAAAAGTGACAGACAGAATTTTACTTTAGTAAAAAACATGTTGGTATAGGGGCTTTCAATATTGGACAAATGCTGCAGCTGTGCAATCAAATATGGATGAACTTATGACCAGATGAGAAACATTGAAACATTTGTTTTCATAATGCATTGAAAAACAGCACCGGAAAAATTTCAACTGAAAGTATTCTAATAACTCAAATTGCTTGGCCTGCTGTTCCTACATCTGGTTATTAGGCAGATGTCAGCCATGTGAATTATCCATGGCCCCTTTTTATTACAGTTATTGCCCTTTTTTGTCCTGAAGGACTAATGTGGTACATATTATTGTAAAAGCATGGCAGATATTATGGTCATTTATTGACAAATCTTTATGCAGTCATGAGTTTTAGCTCTACTGGTCATATAATAAAAGAATTTAATGAAAAAGCATGTTGTCCATCATGTCTTCCATCCATCCATTGGCATAAGTTTGTTATGGCTTCTCCATCTAAATTAATTTGATGATTGCCATTAAACTTTATAGATGCAGTCATCATAAGATGCAGTTGGTCTTAAATAAAACTTGTGTTGCTGGAACATCCAGTATAGTCATCAAATTAGACATCTTGACAAATCTGTATTTTGTTACTGCTCCTGAATGGATTGTCATGTCAGTATGTGGTTTTCTCTGAAATACCTATTGTATCTCTAAATATTTTGGTTTTGTGGATTGAATGCAATTTTCAGCACCTGATAAGCTGGCTATACATGGTTTTCATTGTATTTGGTGGAGGAAGAACCCAGAAAAACCCAAATAAGAACCACCAACACATGGGAAGCTATTGGCAAGCTTGCTCACATTCCCATGTTGGCTGAGCTGAGACTTGAATCTATGAAGTTGGTCCTAAATTAAAATGTTGCTGATCTGATGTCCAATATGTCCACCATGGCAGTATCTTGAAATGCTTGTTTTTGCTTCCCATCCTGAACAGAAGTTCATATTGGCATTGGGTTTTAATTAATATGGTCACCACAACAGCCATTTAAAAATACTTATTACTACCTCTGAACCAAAAGTCATTTCACCAGGAGATTTTCACTGAAAGACTTCTCATGATCTAAAATTTGCCAGGCTGACATCCAATATGACAAACACAATGGTCATCTTGAAAATCTTGGAAAGTCATGGTCTTTCCACTGGAATCTTCTTATCATATCTAGTTGGTATTAGATGAAAATTGGGCTAATCTGACTTCCAATATGGCATTGGTTTTCTTGAAAATTTTGATATGGCAACTCCTACATCAAAGGTCTTATCAATATGGTGTTTCCACTGAAAAACTTATAGTATCTAGTATATCTGTGAGTTACTCTTGCTGTAAGTTATTGATCTTTTTTGACTTACTGCTGCATGTCATATATGACAGAATTTAGTGCATGAAATAAGTTGTTTAGTTGATTTTTAGAAACAGTACACATGATGGTCATCTTCAGAAAACATAAATCCTGACTGGTCATGGAGGATTTATGTCCTTCCTTGACAACTCTTCATCATGGAATAAAGGTGGAGTATGGAAGGGGGGGTATATGTGAGTGAATTCTTGATATGCTGCCATCTTGTTACTACCATGTTGTCAAGAAAGGTTACCCTTGTCTTTATGTTATTCCAGTTATGTTTATCTTTAAGTAAGTCAGTTTTTAGACACTTTGGTGGCACATTTATGTTCCATTGACATTTTTATTTTTCAATTTTGGTTACATTTTGTTAACAAAGTTTGGAGGATGCATCTACTAGTCCCCTGAGAGAAGTTTTAGGTAAAAGATATTGTTTACCAGTAAATATAGCCCTGAATGACTAATGGAGAAAAAATGTATTTTACATTTATTTATAGCTTAAAAAAGCTGACATTTCACCTTATACCTTTTGCTAAACATTTGAGATTATTATTATTATTATTATTATTATTATTATTATTATTATTATTATTATTATTATTATTATTATTATTATTATTATTATTATTATTATTATTATTATTATTGGGAAAACATTCACATTTACATGAGAACATGAGAATCCATTGTTTATCTTTATTCATGTTTATTTCCAGTAAGGAAAAAGGCTTTCATGAAAAATTGAAGAAAAAGGCAGAAAATATATTTGAATGGGAGGAACAGGACAAAAAGGAACAAATTGAAGACTGTGTTAAGCAGCTGGAAGATGTACTTGTCAAGAAAGGATTGGTATTCCATTTTCTGATAGTGTGTGTGTGTGTGTGTGCAGTCAGTTTGAGGCATGGATGAAATTCCCCTTAAAGTAAATTCTTGGGATATGACTGGATGCTTTGTAGATTTACACCTTACAATAAATTTAAGCATTAACAAGGTTTTTTCATGGTTACAAATTTTATAATAATTTTTTTTTTTAAAAGTAGTTTAGTATTTCAGTTTTTTAGTAAATGATCTGATTGTCATTGCCAAAATTTAATAATTCCTAGCACATAAAAAATAGACATGTAAGTTTTTATTGGCTTCCATTACCACTGCAATTAAAAAAGGAAATATGTTTTTCCTAATAGTATCATTGATAAGTTACTACCAGTGGCAAGAGTCTATAATTTGGCTTACTACCTATCCCATATTCTCAGGCTTGCCTTTTTCAGTACCTGCAGCATATGAATATATTCCCTTATAAAGTGGGTTGAACTGCAAACAGCATAGATCCTGATGTGCCATTGCATAATATTCAGGCTGATCTGTGTTTGTATTGTTTGTCCAACTGATTAGTCCTAACAAACTGTGTTGACCTAGATCTGCTGGTACATTATTCAGTGACAACTCTATGTAGTTTGCAGTTACCTTGAAAAAGGGTAAAATGGTAGGAGGGGTGCAAATAATTTTTTTGTTTTGCCAGAAATATTTTTTCAACTGTTTACTGATTTTTTTTTATAAAATATGTATTTTTTGTTTAAAAACTACAAATTTGACAATTTACAGGCCAACACCTGGATACACAGGTGTATATATGGTAAATAAGGTAACTGATCACCCCATTATTATTTGAAGTCTAATTCAGATCTGTCTAATCCTGAAAAATCAAGTTTATCAATAACAATCATTGGGAGTGTTTACTTTCTGGATACAAAGTTCTTTGATAAATAACATATGTATACCATTTTCTGTGACATTCAGAAGCAACATGGTATCAGACAAATCACTACCATATTCATTTTTTGATCCTTTTCATATAAAATAAATAAAGCACATGAATGTCTCCTATTGTGCCTTGTACAAATTTAAAAAAAGAAATTATTCATTATTTTTCTCAAACAATTAAAGTTGTCTACAGCTATATTTCTTTTGATATATACAATTATAGGGTACATTTTAGAGACATATGAAATCAGAATTCAATAGCTCACAGAATTGAAAATAACTTTGTTTGAAGAGAACATTATTTTAAAACAAAATATGACAGTATTTTTTAAGATAAATGATGCAGTTTAAAAGAAACTGTTTGGAAGGTTTTCATTGCCATCAAACTGTTGACAGTGAAATCTTTTAAAGTAAAATTGATGCCATAAAGAAAACAACGGTGCCCAAGCATATTTCATGACTATGCAATGTGTCACATACCATAGCCATGTTGACTGTCACAATGTCAAAGTCATAGCAAGAGAAAATGCACTTCTATGACTTGTATCTACATCTAAAGTATTTATCATGACTAGACAGTATGTTTACTATATTATAATGTCTCCTGCCTTCGGGTCCAGGTCATGGCAAAGGAAAATGTAATTATGTGACTTGTATTCCTATTTATAGTATTTTAACTTTTGAACCAATAAAGATATTTAGTAAAATTTGCTCATTGATATATCAGCACTCAACAGTGTGCCATCCCCTGCTCCAGGGTCAAGGTCACAAGTAAGAATGTTATTCTCTTGCATACTTGTACAGAGTATGACTTTGAAACTACTGAAGATACTTGAATAAAACTTTAATATATATCATCATAAGGTTATATGTTGCATACCATAGCCATGTTCCCTTCACCTCAAGGTCAAGGTCATAGCAAGTGACTTGAAATTCTGTGACTTGTATACATTTACAGATTATAACATTGAACCACTGAGACATTTTAATTAAACTTTGTTTAAGTATAAATTATGACTAGATTTTGTTTCACATACCATGGCTGTGTCTCCTTCCTCATGGTCAAGGTTACAGCAAGAAAAAATATAATTTTTTTACCTTTGTTCACATATAAATATAACTTTGGACCAATAATATACTTTAAGAAATATTCAGCCTTTTAGATATCTTGATTTGACATGTTTCTCACTAATTCAGTCATATGTCATGCCTTCAATATCAGTGTCATGGTGGCAGTCATCAGAGTTAAGGTCACAGTGAAAAACTGTATGTTAGTGGACTGTTTCCTTATCCAGGGTGATGCTTTTCAACCACTACATATATTTGATGACACTTAATCCAGGTTCATCACTTGTGATAAAGTTGACATATTCCTAGTTTAAAGGTTGAGGTCATTAGAAGGGAGAAGGTTTTTCTGTTTAATGTTTTATTCACTTCTGATACACATATGTAAAAGCATAATGCCATTGATATTGAGAGTAAATATCCTTAAAAATAACTCTAAAAACGTCCTTGGAAAAATATGGACATATGTGTGACTTTTGTCCAACATAAAGAGCAGAATGTTAGAAGGAACAACCATTGTGTCAAGAGGACAGTTCTTATTCATGCAGGTTAGATTTAATTGAAACATGTCCTAAAACATACACCCAAATCAGAAATATTTGCTCAAAAAGAACCCCAATTCATACTTTTTTTCAGATTCAAGTAAGTTTTAAGGACTCATATATACATGTAACAAAAGACAATATTTTGTGATTCACCCAGGGGCATACTATAGTCCCAAAAGTGATAGAATAATGGTTTGTGACTGCACACAGATGATAGGGATGTAAATACCTATGTGAACATTCAAGTAAAATAAGAATGAAGTCTATGGAATAGTCCCATTTCTTTTACTGATTCTGATCAATTTATCCATTATAATCATATTTTACTGTTAATTGTTCAAAACTTAACATTATAACTTGATTTTCTTATTAATTCAATGCTCTCCTTTGTTGAATACTTGGGATAATGTTATTGGATATTTCTCATCAGTGCATGATGTTAATGTGTACTGTACTGTATTTATCCAGTAATAAGCCCATGCTTGATGACAAGCACACCCACAAAATATTTACCTAGAATGTGATTGTCTGACAATAAGCCCATTCCATTAAATTGACCTGACAGTTTTATTGTGGGAAAAATACTGTTACCTGTTTGTCCAGACCTTGTTAATATTGAATTATTAGTTCATTTACACTTAATGTACATCTCAGAAATGTGTAGATTAGGTACAACTCAAACTCATTCATTTGATCTTTGATATATGGTCTTTTTTGTATTTCCATTTCCTGGCATATAAATGAATTGGTACTGTTTGTGCATTGGTGCTCATATAACTAGAGCAAGAGACATTTTATTTTAGATCATCATGAAATATATGTTTGTAATATGTAGATGTGCAGTCATTTTTTGAGAGTTGGATTACAGAGAATATTGCCTAAATATCCATTGCAATTTATTAAAGTGTGGGGATATTGTCATACTGTTATCTATCAGTCTCTTTATTTATCAATAGATTTATCTGTTGCCATATCTCTCAATATGACTCTTGGTTATGGTTTTCTTCCACCTTAGGGATGGCAGGAGGAAGGCAAGGGCAAGAGTGAAAGTGGGCAAGAGGTAAAAGGTGTAACAGTTTGCCATGGTGGATCATGGCAATAGCTTGATTCAAGCTTGCCTCAGGTTTTCAATAGGCCCTTAAAGTTGTGTAATAATATTACTGAGATTGTTGCAGAAGGATTGATGATTTCTGTTGGTTTTTGGCAGATTACTGTTTTCAATCTGAATGAAGCAGACAGAAAAGACATTGACACAGCCATACTTGATGCTCTTCTGAAAGGTAATTAATGTTTTATTAATAGTAATACTAGACCTGCTTTTATTCCAATCTGATTTTTTAGTCAATGTTTGCCATTCAGAATATTGTCTTTCTTTTAGAAGCATTACCTGTAGTTCTCTCGTCTTTTGGGCTTTTGATGTTTTCATTATCTAAGTGTTATTTGGGCACATCATATCCTATTTCATACTGTTTTTGATATTTTTTCCCAGCTTTTTCATAATGTATTTGTTTATCTGTGTCTCTCATTAAATTTGAGGGTTTTGGCTATCAAAGTGATGTGGCACTACTCCAATTTTATCCCTATCTTAGTAACCAATATTAGTGTAAGTATTATCCATCCAGTTCTTGTTTCAGTACAGCATTCAATGTGCCTTGAGGTGTTGATGAATGTGGTTATAATTAGGGTGCTTGGGATATGCAATTCACCTACTTAGCATATGCAATGTGTTTATACACAAACATTTGTCCATTTTGTTGCCTTTGGTCCAGTGAGGTATGGGAATTGGCAGAAAGTCACCATGTCTGCAAGGACTTTGTTCATCCTTTCATTCATGGAGAATCTCCTTTTTTGTTATTACAATTTATTTCCCATAGGGTATTGATCTTTGGCATTCTTCCTACAGATCTTTCTCTTCCATCCATCTGGGTGGTAAAAGAATATTCATCATCCTACCTTCATTCTCCCTTATCTCTCTCCTTGACATAACATATGTAGGACCATCATCATGTAGCAGAGCAGTAAAGGATTAAGCCACTGCTCACCTCTTCCCTGAGCAGGAAGTGTGCAATGACCAGTCCATGACAGTTTATTATCTACCAAAACACCAAGTAGGCTATTGTGACAAACCATTTGCAACTTTTTATCCTTCCATGTCAGACATAGTTCATCACTATCAAGTTTTGTTCTTTTATTCCGTGTTGAGATAAGTAATATTTTAATTTTACCAGTATTAACCAACATGCCATTGCATGTGCACCAGTTGTCCAGTTTGTTTAGGGCATTCTGTAGAGAAATTTCGAGTTCTTGCTTTGTGTTTTGGTTGTCTGACAATATTGTGTCATCTGCATAGAGTCCTTTAGTACAAGTGGTAGGTCATTAATAACTAAAATAAACAGTTATGGACCCAGAATTGAGCCTTGTGGTACTCCACATCTAATTATTCCAGGTTCAGACAGAACATTATATAAACATGTTGTGTTCTCTCACTTAAGTATGAAGTAAACCATCTAACTGTGCTTTCATCACATTGGTAGATTTTCAGTTTCTTCAAAAGGATTTCATGATCCACCATGTCAAAAGCTTTCCTGAAATTTACAAATACAGAACCTATTATTCTACCTTGGTCAAGTGCTTGAAACCATTTATCAGTTAGGGGGATCAAGGCAGTCTCACATGAGTGTTTCTGTCTAAAGCCTGATTGATTAGGGTATAACAGAAAGTGTTTGGTTAAATATGAATGAATCATGGACATGCTTTTCAATCAATTTTGACAAGTTTGGTAGTATTGAGATTGGCCAGTAGTTATCAGCATCATCCTTAGGACCAGATTTGTAAATAGGAGTTACTTTTGCAGTTTTCCATATTTATGGGACAGATGAGGATGCAATACTTAAATTGATTATAAATGTTATGCTATCTAAAATAGCAGAGATTTAATGAGTCGTGGACCAATCTGATCAGGTCATCAAGTTCACTTTAGTATCACGTTAACTGAGATATTTCTTATCAAAGTTTTTTGAGACTAGTGGAATAGAGAAACGTACCTCCTTAGAGATTTTGCTGCTGCAGAACTTTTTCAGTTCATTAAAGTTGTTTTTATTCACTGGTTCTTTTAACTTTGTGGCAATGTTGGTGAAAAAATCATTGAAAACATTTGTAATGTCATTGTCATCAGTGACTATGGTGTCATTTACCAGAAGTGAGTGAATTTATTTATCTGATCTTTATGTGTTCCTCCAGTGAGTTCATTGAAGACTTTCTAAATGCAGTTTTTGTCACTCTTTTTGTTTTCAAGCATTGATTGATAATAATTTTGTTTAGCTATTTTAATCATACTTGTTATTTTATTTCTCCATACTTTATATTGTGCATGGTATCCCATAGCCTTGAATTGGTCTCTTGTTTTCACAGCATCAAAGATTTCAGTTGTAAGCGAATTAGGTTGGATTTCATTCTTTATTCGATGTTTTTTCATTGGTGCATGCTTAGAGACTGCATCCATAGAGACTACATCCATAAATAAGTCAGTCCACATCCTCAGAGCTTCATCTATGTAATCCAAATTTTGAATCATATTCCATGGAACTTTATATAGGTCATTGAAAAATTGTTCTTTATTAAACATTTTTAATGATCTGTAAGTGATAGTTTTGTGTGTAATTTTCTTCTTTCTCTTGCATTTAACCTTTCTTGTCAAAAATGGTAGGATAGTGGTCACTAAGACCAACTTTTGGTATGTTAACACAAGTTACATTGTCTGGTAGGTTGGTATAAATGTGATCAAAAGGAGTGCTTGATGTTTCTGTTACCCTAGTGGGATCATTTACCATCTGTACTAGGCCTAATGATTCAATAAATTCTGTACAGTTCTTCCTTATTTAAATATAGTGAGAAGGTCCTTATTTATATCACTGAGTATATATGTTTTTTTCTCCTGTGCAAAATTTGTATTCTGTGGAAGTATAAGAACATTATTCCTAATCTATGAATTAAAGTATCAGCAAAAATTCAAATTTCATAAATCCCAAAAAAATAGGATCACTTGGAAATAAATTTGTACTATTTCATTTTATTAAGAGACATTAATCTGGATATTATTCAGTTATGCATTTGATGAAAATCTTCTAACTCTTCAGCTAAGAAATCCAATTCAGAAGCACAGCTGTCATTAGCTCTAGCCTGGAACAGATCTGACATTGCCAGGGAAAAAATCATTACAAATGACAAGCGAAAACAGTGGAAGGTTAGTACTATATGATACATGTCAATGTCAGCAGTCTAAAATTGTAAATGCAAAATCTAATAAAAACTTAGCCTCTTTGCATGGATGGTAATTATTTTTAGGATATTATGGCCTATTGTCACATATGAAAAATAAATCTTCAAGTCTAATACTGATGAAAAAATAGTTGTCTTCCATGACAGTCCATTTCCTTGAATAAGGATAGTATTTTATGCAGAAATCACAACATATAAAAGGTGACTACTGTACAAAAATTTGCAGTTATGCTTTGAAGCACTAGATTATTGTTTCACACAGGTCTTGTACTTATTGCTAATAAAACAGACATTTAATGACCCAATTAACTGGTGGTGACTAAAGAGAATTTACTATTTATTGTTGAGTACCAGTATTTGTGGATTTCATGTTGTAACAAATCATCCATTGAAAGACAGTGAACAGTGATTCTTATGTGAAAAACAGTAGGTCTCCTTCACCAATCCACAAATTTAAATACTTAAAAAATTGTTATTTTGTTGCAAAACTATGAAAATTTATACCTGCAAACAAAGATCATTTGACAGTATAGTATTTTTTTCTGTCTTTATACTTCATATTGTAATGGAAATTAACATTTCCCCCAAAGTTTTTGTCTGGAAACTTAAAGTATCATTATAGTTTGGGTTGTGTTTTTAAGCATCTTGCAAATTCAGTTCTGATCTGAAGTGATCTGAGCAAATTAGGTTGCATTATATAATTGTTTGATAATAAAGAACACATTCTTAAAAAAGATTTTAATGTTTTATTTTATAAATAAAGAATTCTGGTTGCATGTTTCTCATCTTTTTTTCTTTTTTTTTTGTTTTTGAAACTCTTCAGTGTATTGTTATGACCCTGTATTTTAAGTGTGTGTGTTAAGGAATGAATTCTGTATAAATCTTTTTATTTCAATATTATTTCATTAAATGTAATTATTAATAAAAATGTATCAGCATCAGTCTAATATGTTGTTAAAAACATTGCGTTTACTTGAGTCGTAAATGTGACTCATGTGAGCAGGTGCTGGGTATGATGGCAAATTCATTACAAGTAAATATTCAGGAATAGCTATGAAATTGATTAGCTGATACTTGGTCAGGCTTTCCTAATGTCCAGATGTATTTGCAAAATTGCATGCATCTTACATGCACGTGCAATTCAAATGACGTATTGGCTTCATTTATAGACTTAGGTATTTTGTATTAAAAGTCAGTCAGAGTCGGAGTTAGAGTAACATCCAGAATAAAGAACAGTGTTGTAGCCTATTGTAACATCTTAGAGTTACACAACTTCTGTTACCTTTAAAAGCATATTGTTGTGCAAGAAGAAGTTGTCTATTCATATATTTACGCAGAACAACATGTGTTTTGTTAGTAAAGCTAATTTTACTTCGTTTTTCTGAATAATTATTTTCCTGGATAACAACATTACTGGTTTGGACAAAGACATTTTCTGAAATTATTCTAACATTTAACATTACAATACAAACTGTGCTTTACTGTGTAAATTCTGGATTTTTCTTTTAGCCTCCGTCTGACATTATCATCTGCCATTTTGGACTGGAACTGAACTAAAGACTATGTTTATTTAGAACTTTTTACAGGACTTATGTTTGTATTTAGAACAAAGAATTGGATTGTTTCTGTAAATCATAGACTTGTTTTACATATTTATATTTTTTCAATGTTTTCTAGGAAAATAAATTATTTTTATTAAACTTTACAAAGCTTGTCTTCACTCTTTCTTTGTGTTACTTTGAATGAGTCAATATGTAACAGTATTCACTGTATACATGCACTGACATTGGTAATATTTATGAACAGTATTAGTCCAGAATGATGTTATTACTTTAATTTCTGTTTACTCTGCCTATACTCTGTCATATTACATGTATTAACAAATACTTTGGGTCAATGCCAATAAAGTCTCAATTATCACAAAAAAATTATTTATGAATATGACCCATTTTCATAATAACACATGCAAACTACTGATTGGGGTGAGTTAAATATCAAGATCTTTTCATAATGTGAAGGTTCTTTGACAACAGACTGTATTTCTGAAATATTATAAATCAGTTATTTTCTTGTCTCTTAAACTTTAAAAGAATATCCATGTTTTCCATTGAAGCTGCTTGAACCAGTCTATTCAATCCAAATCAAAATATGGTGATGACTGCCATAAAAATGTAAATAGTTTGACATTGATTTTCTAAGTTTTTATTGTACTCTTAAACTCATTATTGGCACTATAATGCTGAGAACATGTGAACTAAGTACATTTTCCAAGAAAACACCAAAGCAGATGATCTGTGTTGAACCCCATCACAAGACTGCTGCTGTACCAACTGAGCCCCCAAACATGAATGGCTGATTGGTCTAAAGCACTTTCTGTTACGGATCACTGCCATCTCACCTCTGACTGTATGGGTTTGAGTCTAGGATTCGGCAAATGCGGATTTGTGAGAAAGCTTGTGAGTAGCTTCTTGTGGGTTGGTGGTTCTTTCCGGGCATTTCCCAGTTTCTTTCTCCACCATTAATACTAGCTGCCATGTTTAGTCAATCGTGTGCTGAAAAATGGCGTTAATCCCAACAACAACAACAAAAGCAACAACAAAATATGAAATGAATATGGTGTCCACCAAACTGAAGGTCTGGGTACTTTTAAATTGAGTAAAGATAATGTTTTGCAGGACTAATGGGACTTGCTGAAGTTTATTTCTACAATAAGTTATGTTTCCTGATTTTATGCCTACTTCATCAATGACCAATTATAGTGTCTTTTTGCTTGCTTGGATTTGAAATATAGGGCTGTATGAAAATAGCATTGTCATTTGTTTAATGTAACTTGAAATAAATGACTGTCTAAAAATGGCATTGTCTGTTGCTTGCAATGACTTAAAATACAGGACTGGCCAAAAAAATGGCATTGTTACTTGCTAGGACTTAAAATACAGGTCTGTCTTAATAACTTTGCCTGTTGCTTGCTGTGACTTGAAATACAGGTCTGTCTTAACAGCATTGCCTGTTGCTTGCTGTGACTTGAAATACAGGACTGTCTAAATAGCATTGCCTGTTGCTTGCTGTGACTTGAAATACAGGTCTGTCTTAATAGCATTGCCTGTTGCTTGCTGTGACTTGAAATACAGGTCTGTCCTAATAGTATTGTCTGTTGCTTGCAGTGACTTGAAATACAGGTCTGTCTTAACAGCATTGCCTGTTTCTTGCTGTGACTTGAAATACAGGTCTGTCTTAATATCATTGCCTGTTGCTTGCTGTGACTTGAAATACAGCTCTGTCTTAATAGCATTGCCTGTTGCTTTCTGTGACTTGAAATACAGGTCTGTCTAAATAGCATTACCTGTTGCTTTCTGTGACTTGAAATACAGGTCTGTCTTAATAGCATTGCCTGTTGCTTGCTGTGACTTGAAATACAAGACTATCTAAATAGCATTGCCTGTTGCTTGCTGTGACTTGAAATACGAGACTGTCTTAATAGCATTGCCTGTTGCTTGCTGTGACTTGAAATACAGGTCTGTCTTAATAGCATTGTCTGTTGCTTGCTGTGACTTGAAATACAGGTCTGTCTTAACAGCATTGCCTGTTGCTTGCTGTGACTTGAAATACAGGTCTGTCTTAATATCATTGCCTGTTGCTTGCTGTGACTTGAAATACAGGTCTGTCTTAATAGCATTGCCTGTTGCTTTCTGTGACTTGAAATACAGGTCTGTCTAAATAGCATTGCCTGTTGCTTTCTGTGACTTGAAATACAGGTCTGTCTTAATAGCATTGCCTGTTGCTTGCTGTGACTTGAAATACAAGACTGTCTAAATAGGATTGCCTGTTGCTTGCTGTGACTTGAAATACAGGACTGTCTTAATAGCATTGTCTTTTGCTTGCTGTGACTTGAAATACAGGTCTGTCTAAATAGCATTGCCTGTTGCTTTCTGTGACTTGAAATACAGGACTGTCTAAATAGCATTGCCTGTTGCTTGCTGTGACTTGATATAAAACCTTATGGGGACTTGGAAAACAGAATTCTGCAAATGGCTGTGTTTTGTTGCTTGCTGGGATTCCATAGTTTCTGGTTGCATTTGTTCATATATTGGTTTTTTAAAAAATGGGTTTTTATTAAAACAAATGTGTTCACGATAAATATACAGTTTGCTCTGATAGATGATCATCTTATGACTTAATTAGATGACCCACACAAGGAGAAAAAAGGGGGTGTAGGTGCTGGAGACATGAATCTCACTTCAGTATCTTATACTTCAAAATTAGAAACAGAATTAGCTGGGAACATTCATTTTCTAAATTTAAACCACATATAAAGTATTTGACCAGGAGACAACTGATTTTGTCAATCCCATATTAGCAAAAGCTTCCACATAACCATCACTTTGGCATTCATTTGCATAGTTTTCTGTATGTTTATCTACACCCTAGATTAACCTGAGTGTGACAGTTTTATGCTTTCATTATTATTCAGTGCATTTTATCCCACTCATTTAAATTAGCTTCTTCATGCATTTATCATTACCTAGTAAAAACAAATTCATTCATTATTGAAAATCATATGCTGGCTTTCCTATCATTCCATTGTCAGTTTCTTGTGACAAGTGGTGTTTGTTGGACCATACATTAAAATGGATCTGTTAAGTAAAGATGAAAAATATGTTTAATATAGATGAAAAGTTACTATTGTAAGAATAGTTGTTTCCTTCTTTTGTTTCTTTTTTACAGAAAAAGGAAGATTTCCTGTATCATGCTATGTTCATAGCTCTGGTGCAGAATAAAGTGGATTTTGTTAAGCTGTTCGTTGACTGTGGTGTGTCATTCAACAAATTCCTCAGTATAAAAACACTTTGGAACCTATATGCATGTGTAAGTACATTTATTGGTGAAATTGATCATAAAATTTAGATATTCTTGAAAGTGTTACATAACTCAGTTTCCATTATCAGGTCTTTTAATTCTTTTCATTGGACATAAAAAAAATGTCTGCTTAAACAGGAATTCAGCCGAATGGCTAAAATTATGCTGAGTCTGCACAATTGGAGAACAAATGGGAGAACAAATACTACCAACGGTCATTGCTGTGATATTCATTACAGTGGAATGTTTGGTTCTGACAAAAATATTTTGGTAGCAAACATGTCCAATAAAAAAATTAACTTTTACAATGGAATAGTTAGCTTCATACTTGGGGAAAAGATAACAAACATGAATAACAAACAGGCACATTTCCTTTATATTCTTTACAATGATATGGTCCTTCCTTTGGTTTTTACATTCTTCTTCAAATAGAATACCCAATCAGAATATTTTGGGAGACTACATCTGCTGCCTTCCAAACTAAATAAATAAGATGTTCACCACATCCTTTGGCTTGTTTTAGCAACAAAAGTACTAAAAGATTTTCTGCCTACCAAAGGCAGAAGTCAGACAAGAGAGGTCTTTCCTAGGAATGGGGATCACATTCATCCAACATCTGTTCAGTTACTACTTCTGTTTTGTCACCAGTCAATGTGTTCTTTACCATAACTCACAGATATTGATTTGGTCTGTGCCTTTTTGTCAGTTAAGCTTTTCTTTAAGGTTCCTCAGCCCTGCTGAAACACATGTCATAAGACCTCTACTGGCCCATACAATCACCTATCTCTTAAAGTGGAAGCTGAAAATTTGTATAACTGGCTCAGAGTTTAAAGTTTTTAGCTATGTTTGGTCCCATCTCAGCAAATGGAAGGACCTTCCCTGGCTTAAAGTGGATACCTTGCTGAAGAATCAACCACCAGAGATCACAATCCACAAAGCTGCAAACACAAACAGCCACTGTTCCCTCTTTTGAAGTGAGTGGGGTTTCAGCCTCTTTATGAGTGCTCTATAAATATCAGTCCACTGCAGAAAAAGGCCACAGTGAATGCCTTTTGACCATCATGGCAGGAGAGTTTATTTGGAAAGGACATTTTGTTTGACATCACCTTGACATTGTCATTTTCTTTAGTAGTTATTAGACATTTACAGACCTTTACTTTCTCATTTGGAGATTTCTCAAGTGGAGTTTTCATTGACAATTTCACATTTAAGTCCTCCACAATCACAGGTGGGATTTAGTTTCTAGAAAATTCACAGTCCCAGTGGAGATGGTAATACTTTGTGATTGTTTACTCTTTGGTCTTCACTGGGATTAACCCTTGGTGGACCTCATTGCATCAAAGTGGAGTGCCAAGTTTCTGAATCATCCAAACATGGAAAATCCCAGGTTAGCCAAGTCCTGTTCCTGTATTGGAGTGGTCTCAATAAACACAGCATTCTAAATCTGGTTTACTTAAAGAGTGGGAAGAAAAAAAACATGGATCTTCTTCCTCAATCTACTTGTGGAGATTTCCTAGACAGTAGTCCTGTCTTCTTCTTGCCTGCAGAAACAGTTGTTCATGCAGGTTTTCTTTCAGACTGAGGCCACTAAATCTGTATACTTCTTTCTCCCAATACCTATGAAAGTCTTGCAGAAAGTGAGGAAACTGGATTGTTGGTTAATCCTAATTGCTCCACTCAAATTGGGGAAATTATGGCTCATTAAGTTAGTAGCCTATACTCCCAGAAATATCCTGACTCTCTCTGCCTGCAAAAACAAATGCAGTTTTTCCATCTGAACCTATTGAACATTCATGTCTGGCTCATATAAAATACAAGCCATCAGAAAGAAACAGCCCACAAAATTGAAACCTTGTGAGAGGAAATGGATGGAAAGTTTTTTACCATTCATGTAAGGTGAAACACAAATTTTCCATTAAAACTTCAGTTTTACAAATAGCTAAATTCCTCCTATTGCTCTGAAATAAGAAACATTGGATCCTACCATGATCAAGGGCTACTATTTCACAATTTCAGATATGTTGGAGCCAAAACAAAGACCTCTACCACCTTCTTGCAATTTGTACCTGTCATGATCAAAGGCCTTGACCATTTCTCTGAAATGGAATGATCATGGGCTCTGACTGAACACCTCTGTCTATGATTCAGATATTGTACAAAACTTGTTTCTTGTCACTATTGCTACAGCAGACAGAGTCAATGGGATACATGCCTTATCAGTCAACCCAAACTAACTGCAGTGGTTTCTTTTCTCTTGTGATAGTTCCATCGTACATTGCCAGAACAGGTCTGTGCACAAAATTTGACAAGGATAATGTTTCTTCAGAAATAATTAAATACATAATGAAAATACTGGTTGTTGGGGTTTGTTATGGTTTGGGTGGGGTGCTCCCAATATTTTATTTAAACTATTATAGAAGTCCCACCCATGCTCGATTTTGGTTGGAAGTTAAATTAGTGAAAGATGGGTGTTAAACTTCAGTCAGCAATACCAAAAGTTAGATGGTTAAATATACATAAAAGGTTGAAATTCAATGAAAAACAATTTAATAACAATTCAATAGTCAAATGACTTTTTCCAAATTACACTCCTTCCGCTCAACCATTTAATAGCTTATTGAATCACTTGATTAACAGTGTGAGATTGATTTCCACCTGTCCTTGTATTCTAATCATCTTCTCTCTCCTATTTCTCTCAATTCCTTCTCCTCTTCCTCCACAACTTCTCTATACTCTTTCACCTCCTCCACTTCTCCTCCAGACTCCTTTTCCTCCTCCACCTTCTCTCCACTGACTAGACTTCTGTTGACTTTGACTGTTTTAAGCTAGTCTCAGTCCTGTCTCCATCTCTTGAAGACTTGGAACCCAATGGAATCCTAAGTTCTGTGTCCCCTAAAAAGCTTCCTTTTTTAAACATTGTCTTTCCTTAGAATCTGCCTCTAAGTTTTGCCACCAAATTATGAGTTGTTTTATTCTCAGAGTCACCCTATTAATCTTCAATCCCTCTAGGCAAATACTAAATTTTCACTTATGAATTCCAAAAATTATCATTTGGCTTGTGTTGTAATCACACCCTCTATCTCAATTCAATTGGATATCACTGTGAACCAATTCAATCAAACTCAGCAGACAGTGTCTCTCTTGTCTGTCAACATGGGATGGGGACCAATAAGAATACCATGAGAACTTTATTTTGATCTTTGGACTAATTTTTAACACCTGGGTGTGATAGCTACATGTACAAGCCTTTATTTAGATAGTGCAATCTATTGCCTGTGCTGATTCAAGAGTCTAGTCTCTGGCGGGTCATGTAACCTTGCTTAAGAGTTTAACACTAGCTCATGGCAAGCTTTAGACATTAAACACATGGCCACATTAATAGTCCCAAGACAGGTAGGTTATAGCTTTATACATGACTTCATAGCTGGGACTTAGCAAACAGGACACTGACATACCATCCCAAGCCTTTGCCATAGTTACATTTAGGGAAGAGCATTCATATTCATTCCTGTAGTAATCCATATTTTAGTGGATTTGGCATTATTCAGCAAGAGACCACTCTAGTCTGAATTTAATATAAGTGAAATTTAAAAAATAATTATTACATTAGTTAGATATTATGTATATTTTGGAGACATTATTTTCATTTTTACATGCAGGTTTGACAATAATGTGACAAGAATAATAACTCCTTTAAATTAATTCCATGAGCTTTTATAAGCAGATTCATTACTACAACAAAATGACTTGACAAAATCTTGAGTCTTACTTTCTGACTGTGTAAAGGACCAATAAATTGATAATATGGACTGATAATATTATGCTGTATTAAGACACTTAGTGTCACACATAAAGCTACGATGATATGTATGTAAAATTTTATCAGTGCCAATATTTTGCTTAGTTATTACAAAAATACATAAAACTAAATGTAGTTTTATCTCTTAATGCAAATTTATGCAACTGCTCTTTTGTTTTAGTCATTTTGCCCACAAATTGATTATTTATTATAAATATTAATAAAAATTATTTATTATAAATAATTGAAGTTTGCTGATGCTCATTGATTGAGTTCTGTTGTAAGTTTCAAAAGATCACAACATGGCATTCATACCAACAGATACATTCTATTGACATAATCATTAGGATAAAAGTTTCCATGTAGTGCAGGTTGACTTTACATAAAGTAATTTGCAATGATTTTCTTGTACAACAGTTTTATATAGTGTCACATTTCTAATTTATTTCAGTCCCTTTTGAACCGTTCTGACAGTAGTGCTCATCTTTTAAGACAATTGATAATGTATATAAAGGTAAGTTTAAAAAATACAACCAAAAACTCCTCCACTCTTTTTCCAGCTTTGTGTTTATTGTACAGTGAACTCCTCTGTACAATACTGTCTGTAAAAACTAAAAGGTTTTTTTGTTGCCTTAATGGACGAGACTTCATTATAAATGGTTTATATTAAGAGCAGGAATATGTTAATAATGAAATTCTTTTATGAGAAGGACTTGTAATGGATTATATTAGAAGGAGGACTGTGTTATGATGGATTTATATTTTTTGACAAGTGACAAGGCATAAACTGTCTTCTTTAGCTGGTAATAAGAATGGCAAAAAATATACTTATAGTTTTACAGCTTGAATTTCCTGAAAACACAAGACTTTGTTGTGTTGAGTTTATATTATAAACAAAATTTTATTGTAATGAATATGTTATCTGTAAAATAATGTCTTGGTTGTGTATGTTGTAGGTAACATTAGCCATAAACCCCAACTATAGTGAAATAAGTTATAAGTAATATTTTGGAATAAAATCTACCCATTTTTTTGGATCCATGACTGACATACCTGCTTTATATAAGGAACAGTGTTATACTGAAGTATTTTTTTTTTTTAAGGAACCACTATACAATGAATGGCATTGGGCATGGAATATATGTCAAGGAAAGAGATTGATTCATAGTGCTTACAGGTTACTGCCTTTGTATTGGAAAAAATATGAAAAAGTTTTTTGGATGGATATACTGCACATCCTTAGGGGTGCAGTGTATCAATCCAACAAAATGAGTTTATATTTTCCCATACAAATGCTTTATCCTTTTTATTATATGCTCATTTTCTTATCCTGCCTAAGGTTTAATTATGATAAGCATAAATACACTACAAGAAACTAAGTAACTGAATGTATGCTGTATTCCAGATTAAATACACAAGCAGATTCATCATTACATAACAACATTAATAATATGCACATAACTCCACCCAGGTAAATTTGAACTTAGTCGCGCGCTAGACATAACTTTTGAAAGAAAATGGCATTGTGGTTTACTTAATATTGAAATTTGTAGTCATATTGTGAATGAATGTGCATTGCAACAATTTTTCCATTTGATTTGGAATGAATAGATTTTGGTATTTTTGTCGATTTGATGAAATTTCATGATTATGGACTGGATTTATCTACATGAAGTACATTAGATTTGATCAGCATCTGTGCCAATTCTGCATGAAATACATTGGATTGAAGCAGTGAGGGAGAAGTGTGTTGACATCTGCAATTGTGTTTCTGTTCGTTCATTGAATGTTTGAAATCATGATGTGGGAAAAAATATGAAATCTTATAATTACAATTATCAAAAAGATGCTATGGAATATATAATGTTTATTTCATTTTGAGCGCAGTAAGGAGGATGTAATTGAATTTTGAATATAATCAAAATTGAATTACAATTTCAAAATGTGTAATCAAGCTTGAGAACCTATGACATGGCTCATGTAATTTGGATCTAAGAAAGTATATTTTCAGGAAATTTAGAATGTAAAACTAAGTATATTTTTTGCCATTCTTATTACCAGCTGAAGACAATTTATGCCTTGTCACTTGCATGGTATTTGTAAGGACCTTGCCTGGTGTCTATAGCTAGCCTAAATCTGAATCACTGTATCAAAAAAAAATTAACACAGAATGTGCCAATGCAGCAGGTATGTTGCAGTCCATGAAATATCTGCATTAATTAATTCAGAAACAAATTTAATCAACCAAAATCTAAAGGATCTACTATGAGAGTGTACCTGATTTGTTTATAAAGTAGTTCATAATACACTGTTGGGCGTACATTAGTTTAATATGAAGTTGCATGTGAGTTCAATATCATAAAATATTGCATGATTCTGACAATGTAAAGTTAACAGAGAGAAAAAAATGAGTATATAATAAAAGAAGTTATTCTCATATCATGTAAAGGAACACATAATTGTCTTGGATTTATATTTTTCAATGATACTTATTCATGGTCTTAAGCATGTATTTCAAAGCAAATTATATAATTTAGACAGGCAGATGACCAGTATAGCTAAATGCATGAATAAATTTGTAGGCATAGATTGCACTTTTACATGCAGATTATATTTATTTTCTATCCTTTTAAACCATATTACCACATTAGTGCATTTTCTGTACAGATTCATTTATTTATATATACTTAAGCCTTGTTTTAATAAATCTCTAACTGTACATAGAGTATTTATAGCTCCCAAATCATGCGTGTTCTCTGCCCTTTTATGTATTAAACATTTCTCTTTTCTTTAATGATTAGAGATCTAGGGTGTTAAAGATGAAAATTTTGGAAACATCACATATTAAAATTAGTTTTAGCAATTACAGTGGGGGAAAAAAATAAGATTAATATGATTGGATATGTATATTAATATCAGCAACTACTTATTCTGTTGCTTTTGCTTACCTAAATCAACTTTCATACCAAAAAATATACCAACTGTATGATTTGAATACATCCTGCCAGAGTGGAGAAAAGGTCAGTATGACCCTTTCAATTTTGGCACACCACTCTTTGACATGGTCATGCCTAGAAGGTAGATGTACCTAATTATGTCATTCTTTTCAAGCTGTATTAGATATCTGAAGCCATTGTGACCAAGAAATTATGCCTGTGGACAATTAATATACCACAGTTAGTGGTCTCTCTCTGCAGTGTTTAATCATTTTCAGTGTTGCTACTGTCTATTCATTTATAAAACTGTATTTTTTGTTTTCTCTTCATCCTTTGTGGGAATTTGGAAGCTACCTCATATTCTACCCATGGTGGTAGACCCTTTTACTTAAAATACTAACTGAATGGTACTGGTTAAGTCCTATTGTTCTAGGAAAAATAACAGGCCCCACTCAAATGTTGAGAACAGCATTTCTTCCATTTTTATATTGTACTCTAAAAAATAGCTATAACTTTGTTCAATGCTCACATTGACATGTATTTGCATATTACCTCAATAAACAGATAATCAGAACTGAAATATCTTGATTTTTTAATAAATAAGGAAACATTTCAACAATAATTTCTATCCTTAGTTTATTTGTCTATAAGTCAAATTTCTTAACAAGGGACCACACCACTAATAAAAATCTTTTTTTTATATTTAATTTTTGTTTCTTCAGAGAAAACAGTCTGTGGGGCAAGGTGGCCACAAACAGGCCTTGTGGGCTACACACACACACAGACTGCATCAGGTGCTACAGGTGCACTGGGGGAAAACCATTGCACCATTTGTGATTTGTGTTTTTCCAGCACCTGGAATCTAGAAAATTTCAGGCAAACATACCAAAGGAAAAATGGAAGAACATTCCCTCATCTACATCTGATTTTTCTGGCTTTTCTTCCATGTTAGGACAAATGCCTTCAGTGGCTGTTGAAGCCCTCCAAAAAATAGGATCTTGATATTTGAGAAGCCATTAAGCTTACAACTGTAGGGAGATGATATTTGATATTTGAGAAGCCGTTAAGCTTACAACTGTAGGGAGATGATGGAAAGTTCTTGTTTCCCTAATAGCATTTATGCTTCAGGTAGCAGGTTGCTTCTTCTTATTGGGGAGTTAGAGCACTGCAACCATGGAATGTGACATCCTGATAGGTAGGTAGAGCACCACAATGGCTGTATGCACCCTCCCATCAGGTAGGTAGAGCACTGATAGCAGGTTACACTCTGCCTTGAAGGAGGTTGAGCATTGCAAGCATTGGTTGCATCCACCCATTAGGGTGGTTGAGCACCACAATAGCAGATTGCACTCTCCTAATATGGAGTTTGAGCACCACAATAGCAGATTGCGCTCTCCCAATATGGAGTTTGAGCACCACAATAGCAGATTGTGCTCTCCCAATATGGAGTTTGAGCACCACAATAGCAGATTGCACTCTCCCAATATGGAGTTTGAGCACCACAATAGCAGATTGCACTCTGCCAAAATGGAGTTTGAGCACCACAATACATACTCTGGCAATACATACTCACAATACATACTGTTGACCCCTTCCATTAGACAACACATCACACCCATGATACACAGAGTGAAGACAAGATCTTCTGCATCAATCACTTATCAACCTGTCCAGATCCAGGACAGAGCTATATGTTCTCCTCCCCAACCAATCCACCTGTGCAGGATTTAAAATCCATACACAGGATTAAGGCTAGAGATGGTGACCATTTTGGTGCCCCCCCCCCAATTGTACCTATGAACCCTTGTGGGGCCTTGCACCTCAGGGACCTTGGTCCATTATGCCCCCATGGACTATTGAACCTTGCCATACCAACTGAAGTGATGCTGCGGCTCATGTCCCACCCTCACCTCATCAAGTTGTTCCTTTTGTAAGGTTACTGGTTTTTTAATCTTCAAGGGTAGTTAGACATTTTTGTCTCCCCGCTGCACCTCCTCATCAACCAGGGGTTGTGACACATAGTACCCTAATAATATGTCCCTCGATTGAAGGGACATAGTGATACATAGCCATTTTCCAACTCATAGTGTCCTAGACTATGAGGATGATGATGCTCCCTCCATCCTCATGGGCTCCCAATGAGTTTGAGACAGAAGCTGTAGCAACAAGACCTTCTGTTAGACCCACTACCTCATATCTGGTAGATGAGTAAGAAGAGGAGGTCTGAACACTTGATATAGTAGTAAACAAGGTTTACTATTTGTTACCTCCCTCCCTGACTTGTGCCCCAAACCTTCCACCACACATTCCAAAAAGATCCTTTCTAGTTAGGAAAAGATCTCCAGGGTACCACCTCAACCAGACCTTTTACTTCTCCCACATTTATCAATGGTTGAAGCAATAACAGGGAGGTTTTCACAAGGCCAAAATATTGCTTGACAACAAAGAGGGTGGTCTGTACCTCTCTCTAGCATGAGACCCTTTATCTCTTATTGAATCTACCATGGACAAAGTGGCCTATCAAACCTCCTCCTTTGGACACTGATGCAGCCAAAGTGAGTATTTCTTTGGGATCCTGATCATGCCATTTTGCATTAAATAAAAAGTGGACTCCTCTTCTATTATGTCTTTAGAATGGAATAATGGAGGTGGAATAAACAACAAAGTTAAATGGCATACATATCCTACATGCTAAAGTATCAGTGGCCCTGTTGTATGTTAGGTAACTCATGTCATTTGATCAAATGAACACTTTTATAAATGTTTTTGTGTATGTAATCTAATTAAACAACCTTAAATTAACCTACTCAATCATAAATGTGATTAAAGATAGCAAGGAAACCAAGTGAAATGAGTACTTCATAAAATACAGAGCTTTATTTCACAGGTACAGACAATTGAAGAAAACAAGTTTCAGAGAATTCCTGAATTTGCACTTAGAGATATCCTCAGGGATGATAAGAAGCTTTATTGTTACTTGCTTGAAATCATGGCATTAATATTTTACTAATTAAACAATTAACAAATTTACTTTCAATGTAGATGATTGTCTTGCATTTTTTGATAAAAAGGAATCTTGTTTAGTAGTGTATCAAGAGTTAGTCTGGTTTACTATTTGGTACACACCTTGTTTCACAAAATACCATTCACACCACTCTGGGAACCAAACTTAAATGAACAAAGCAAAAAGCTGTGACATAATACACAAATGTATTAATGTACCATGTTGGTTGTTGAAACAGGTTGGAATCGTGTTATCGATCTTTCAGATAATTGGATATTTTGAAAATAAATGTAATTTGCATTTAGTAACAAACAACTTCATTGGAAAAGTGCTCTATTTACAATTATTCTCAACCTGATTATAAAATGAGGAGCTTGGTAAATATATATATATATATATATATATATATATATATATATATATATATATATATATATATATATATATATATATAGTGAGACAATGAAGTGGAAGGTAGGTGAATTTATACTTGAAGTTGTAATGTGTTTGTCATATCAAACATGTTCTGCTTTCATCCATTGAATTTGATTATAATTACATGCATTTGTGATGATCTGAATTGAATGAGCATATCAAAATTCCAATGAATAATTTAAATAAATGATTCCTCTAAAATTTTATCGGAATACAGCTGCAAACTTTGATCATAGATTCCCACAGACTGATGTGAAATAGCAATCAATTATTTGTTTGCTAAGTCCCCAGATATATCAGTACATTGTTACATGACTTATATATGAGTAAGTCCATAGTAAAATTCTTATCAGACTATAACAAATTTGCATCTAGAATATTCCAAACTCATGCCAACCTGTATATAACTTACAATCATGGACAAAAGTTAGCTATATAAACATGTTGTTTACAAATGACCAATATCTGAAAGTACAATCTGCATTCATTGGCAAACGTTAAGCACACAATATAAAATATACATAATAATGTTTCTTACAGACAGTTTGCATGTTATCAGAACTGTAGTAGATGTTCATACTAGTATTGACTTGTGTGTTGGCTTGATTTTTAAAAAAAAGTAATGCAGCTAGCAAGGCTATTGATACTTTAAGAAACAACTTGTTTCTGGGTTTTTTTCTTTAACAAATGAGGACTTTTTACCACATAACAAGGGACTTTACCACTTAACTGGGCAATTTTTAGCATAAAACAGCACACTTTTTACAACATAACAGGATAAGAGGTCATAAAATATGTTTGTTTGGTTTTGATTCAGGATTTTTCAGTTTTTTAAATTTTCTAAATCCATGATGGATTTTCTTCATATCTGAGATGAAAGATTACAGTTAAAGAGATTTACTTGTTATTTACTAGTTTTCTGTATTCATAGGGACACACTGTTACTAGATCATGCATAACATTTTTCTAATTAGTGATGACAACCTGACCTATTTTGCTTTTCTGTCAATGCCATTGACTTTATGTTGGGCTTCATCACATTCTCTGTACTTTGTCTTTAATGAAAGAATTTTCAAGCTGAAGTCATTATGATAAAGGATAAATTTGTATAATTTGTTTTAATTCCCCTTTTTTCTTTGATTATTAAAATTAATGTTAGTTCTTTAATAAATTAAAAAGCTGATTTGTTTAACTTTTCCTGTGCATTGATTTTACTTATAGAAAGTTGTTTAATTATTGCATTAGTACCACAACAGAAAAATAATATCAGGAAATTACCTGACTTTTAATTTTGATTGTTTACATTGATTTATGAATCCCCAAAACCTTATTTATATTTCCTCACCCTGTGACTCCGTATAATTTTTTAGGGTTGGTAAGGCAACTTTATCAAAAGTCAGTAGTCCATAGGAGTTAAGTAAGTTCATTGTCGAGATTGTTTTAAAAGATAAACAGTTTTGCAAACCAGGATAAGGAGGTCTCCATGAACATGATTTCAGTCCTAACTTAATCGACACACTTTTAAGTGTCAGTTTATACATATGTATGAATATTGTTTTCTTGGCAAGTAGATACTCTTACTTGATGTTACTTTGTCTTTAACAAAAAACAAGGCAGGTTAATGTGATTTACAGTTTCAGCATTGGAAACATTTATTGTCTCTTTTTATAACAATGGGTACCGACTATTAATATTTTAGCTAGTATTTGGGTTTTTTATTTTTGGTAAAGGTTTTGTTAAGTAAAATAATTGTGTTACATTTATGCAAATTGGTGATGTATTATCTAGCATATACTTTATAAAATGACAGTAATACAAACACTTCATCATTCACACTTTTGAATTTATGATGACATTAGAACCAATTTAGTCTATTTTTGAAAACAGTATTTGCATTTTCCCAACAACCTGAATTATACACTGTAGTACATGTTTCATTGGATGGCAAAAATTTGTCTAATGTGTGATATTTCTTGATATCTGATTGTAATTCTTCATGTAGTGTGGTTGTGATATGTCGCATGATCATTCTTCATGTTGTGTGATGATAATTCTTTAAGTAGCATTGTCATTCCTATTATCACATGGTCATTCTTCATGTTGTGTGATGATAATTCTTTAAGTAGCATTGTCATTCCTATTATCACATGGTCATTCTTCATGTTGTGTGATGATAATTCTTTAAGTAGCATTGTCATTCCTATTATCACATGGTCATTCTTCATGTTGTGTGATGATAATTCTTTAAGTAGCATTGTCATTCCTATTATCACATGGTCATTCTTCATGTTCTGTGATGATAATTCTTTAAGTAGCATTGTCATTCCTATTATCACATGGTCATTCTTCATGTTCTGTGATGATAATTCTTTAAGTAGCATTGTCATTCCTATAATCACATGGTCATTCTTCATGTTCTGTGATGATAATTCTTTAAGTAGCATTGTCATTCCTATTATCACATGATCATTCTTCATGTTGTGTGATGATAATTCTTTAAGTAGCATTGTCATTCCTATTATCACATGGTCATGCATCATTTTGCATGGTTCTGGCTTTATTTGACTTGAATGTGACATCATATTATTAAGTTAGTTGCAGTTGAAATGGCACTTGTACAATTCTTTTTACTGTCATGTAATACAAAATTATAGACCTTCACTTTAATAAACATGAATTTTATGATCATTGAACCTATGATAAAGATGCCCACTGTGCTTTAGTTAATATTAATATTATTAGTTCATAAAATTTAGTATTCATCTCAATAAATGTCTATAAGAATATTATTATACTATTTTTGGTTTTAAGGCTATCATTCATACATCTATATTTTGATATAATGCTTAACTCAAACTTATTACGTATACTTTCAGGAAATTACAGTGAGTATATTTCAATCAATATATATTGTAGAGAACACATGACATTATCATACAGTGCATCTGAACATTGTCAATTAGAAAAATTTTTATCAGGGTAAAATTATGACATGATTATATAGTCCTGTTAAAGTGTATATAAATTGGGGCATAGTTTTCTGGAGTAAACTATAATTGCAATGTACAGATGGTTGTCATTTTTAATTGTATTGTTAAGTTAGTATTGTCTCTATTTTCAGCAATCTTGGAGAGCCTACCTTTGCTGTAGACAACCAGATAATTTCCGTCCTAAAACAGATTTGTTGAAATCAGTTGGCAAGATCATAGTTCATCTGCTTAGAGATGAATCCATGAATGTATACAGTAGTGAGTTCTTTCAATCCATAAATCATTTGGTAATGATTTCAAATAATCCTCAGACATATATGAAAATTAATGAGAATTGATTAGAAAGATAATAAAATACCATAAATATTGAAATTCATTTATTTTTATTGACATCAAAGATTGTGTAGAAATGGACAATTTTAAAATTAGCTATGTGCATGCCTTGAAGGGTGTTGTTGTTTGGTGCTTAATGGCACTTTTAGTGCTCTATTTAGATATATCTTGTCAAGGCGGTGGGAGGTAAGAACCTAGATATATATTGTCAAGGAAGTGGAAAGTAATTACCTTTTCCCAAGACATACAAAGGCTACAAATGTGGGCTGACCATGGCATGTATTGAACTTATGACTCTTGGATATGAATCTGCGTGGTTCTTAAGATTTTGCCACTTCATTTGGAAAAAGGAAGTCCTACTGCCCTATCAAATGTGTTATTGTTTCTTAGATCAGACTTGATATGTATTTCCTTTACATAATTCTATCATATTTATTAAAGGTTTTTAGGCCTTTGCTGATATCAGAAAAAAATTCAATATTCACACAAAACATCCTGACATAGGGACCTTTCATTATTTAACTGATGATATTGATGTGTGATCAACTGTGGCTGAAGATGCAAAATTAGATAAATCTTGGAACAGTTATTTTCATTACATATGGAATGAATAGCACTGGATAAATTTGAATAGAAAGTATCCAACTGACCAAGGTTTACTTGGCCAGCTACTCAAGCATTTGGCTATTTTAGGCAGATATCAGCTGGTGAGCAATCTCATGATCACTTGGGCCTCTTGTTTTGCTGTAGAATATTATGCATGGATGAGTTATACCTAAATGTGAGATGAATTACAGAATTCCATTGCTAATTGTCTTATTTTGTTTTTTGACAGTTAATTGTAGAAGACCACAGGGTATTTAGACTGAACTATTTAAGATATCCAATGACAAGGTTTACTTTATGTTCTAAATGCCCAAAAATCTAGTGAAAATATGCATTTTCATTGATAGACTTATTTCTACCATACAATGTTAAAATTACAGGGATCAAATTGTTATGATTATGATCTGAGTATGACTCATTATTGACTTTGAACAAAATTATGAGTTTTGTTTTTGGACTGGTTACGAGAAATTTGTGTGTATACCATAATATTTCCATAATTGTGCCATTTTTGTTAGGTAACAGTTAGAATATTTAATTCTTAAATGATACTCAGATTGAAATTTAAGTTGAAAGTATTTTGTGTTTGTTTTAATGAAGAAAATTAAAAATATAGTTGCATGTGTAATTATATCCATTATGTGGTAAAAGTAATATTTGAATCTGCCCCACCCAGTTTTTAAAAAAAAATTAATATATGTTATGGGGATGAAACTCCAAGCAAATAAATACTGGAAATTTATTAAAACATACATTAGGGTAGCTGTTGCACAAAAATATAAATGTAGTATTCATCCTACGCAGTTGCAGCAATAACAGTGATGATACCAATTAGAGCATAGTATTTTCCAAAAACTTTATGATGACAAGAAAATTGGCATATTTGAAGAACTTGTAGAATGATATTAACTGATAAGAAACATATCAATTATGATAAATATAAATGTCAAAGAGAATTTGAACTTCTTGAACATTTAGCGATACACTGTTGAACAAACCAGAGCATGTCACTAATTTACATTTAAATCACTTATAGCACTGTGGTCAGAGGTTACAAAGTGCCATTGTGCTATGTACTGTATCATGTAAGTGAGTCATCTGAAGTTTGCACTTGTATCTCAGCTATACCAGATATAGTGGGTTGAGAGGGTGAATCGATCTATTGGGGTTTGCAAAACTACAGACTTACCTTGATAAATATTAAACAAGAAATGCTTGAAACAGTTATTACATATTTCATTTTATTTTTTGACAGAAGACTATGCTTTGGTACATACATATATGTGTATAAAAATATTTGCAACTGAATTGTAAATACATTATGTACAACAGTTAGAAAATGTATACTCAACAGCTGATCTCTTTGTATTTTTAACAATAATTCCCTTAAAATGCAATCAAAATTCCATTTGAATTCAGATACATACTTTTTTGGTAATACACTCATGCTAACTCATAAAACACTGTATTTTCTAAAATATTCATGCCTTTTGTCTTTATAAACACTACAAAGATGGGCAGTAAACTGCAAAAACATGCAAAGACATGGCAAAGATGTGCAAAAAAAAGATGTGCAAAGACAGAGCAAACATGGCACATAGACATCTAAAACTGACAGTAGTTGAAATTATTTACTATTAATATACAATGTATACAAATAAATAAATAAGAATAAGAATTATTTGCTTGGTCTATGTGTTGATTATTCTTTTCATTAAATATATATTTGCACTCAATATTGTAATGATTTATGTTAAATATTCAATAATTTCAAGCTAGACCATCATAACTTCATGCTTGTTGATGGTTCATATTCCATTTTTCTTGCGACTTGAAGCACACTTGTTTTGAGATCCTGATGACATGAACTTGGTCAATACTTTTTGTCAACAGCAACATTAAGTACTGATTAAGAAATATTGGATGAAATAAAGTTTTAATACATATGGCAATTCAAATAAAAAAAGCACAATAGAAATGTCCAGTTTAACTAATGCCATTCTTGCCTTAAGTTTGTGGCCCTGGAGCTAGTGTTGCCTGTTCAAGTCAGGACTACTGTTTAGATGTTTGTTTACTGGAACTTTTTTTATTAACGGGAAACCCAAGATAGATATGTTTTATTATGGCAACACAGAAAATTGGTTACTGTAACATACACTTCGTACAGCATGTTAGGTAAAAAATGATTGAAATTGACAACTATACAGAATGAAATTTTTCACTGAAATATTTAAATATAAAGGTAATCTTTGTTATTTAACAGTATTGAGAAAAAAATTTAATTAAAAATCACATGAATATATGTAATTTTTGCAAGAATTTTATATAAAACAGTTCAAAGAAAACAGATGGGTTTCTTAAAACACTTGTCATAGATATATTCTGTTTTGATACTACATAAATAGCAGACCAGTCTGAATTGAAAATAAATAAATGGTGCCAGATATCTTTAATTAACAAAAAATGAGATATATAGATGTAACTTATTGCTATATGACTGAAAAATCTTAGAGGAGAAAGATTTTATTAAATATATTGTTGCACCAGACCAACAGTAAATGGATGAACCATTGGCAGGTTAATACAACAATCATCTTTTGTGAAGTTTACAACTCTTCACAAAAGTTGCTGTTGACATGTAAACTACCTGTAGACTATTTTTTTTAAAGTGAGTGTTATTTATAAATAATTTACAAGTTTCTTTTGTGTCTTTACTGACTTGTAATCCACATGAATTTAGCTGATTTATGACAAATTTTAAATGCACAAACATATAAGTAGCACAAATAAATGTATGTTTGTCATAAATTTATTGTAATTATGGAATGTAAAATATAGATTGCTCTGTTTATGCTCAGATTATGTTCTGTTGCCACTTATATTAGTAATACTTACGCTTATACCTCACTTATGGATTGCAACACCACCTACCTGACTTAATCATCTAGTAGGACATTACTATAAACTGCAACACAGGTTCAATATATAGAATACAAAAACAAATCATCTATTTATATTTCATTGTAATCTGCAGCCATGGACCAAAAGTTAAGGACACAATATTGATATACTTTACATTAGTCATTCTCTAAAAGACAAAGGAAAATATTTTTTTAAACTTATGCTTATGACTTTGACCTTGCACTATTGCAGTGGTATTTGTAGACAGGTGACCTCTAAAGTCAGGTATAGCTTTCAAGCTTGGTTAATGACAAATTTGTGCTCTATGAACCTAATAGCATATCATTATTATTAGAATCAGTATCATTATTATTATTTCACCTATATTATTATTATTATTATTATTATTATTATTATTATTATTATTATTATTATTATTATTATTATTATTATTATTATTATTATTATTATTATTAACAGTATTAGTATGCTACCAAATTGCATGTGTTTAATTAGACTATTTAACAACAGTAAAGAAAACTACAGCCCATGTACATGCACTCATATCTTTCTCTATCTCTGTCTTTTACTTTACAACTGGATACATGCTCTCTCTCTCTCTCTCTCTCTCTCTCTCTCTCTCTCACACACACTCTCTCTCTCTCTCTCTCTCTCTCTCTCTCTCTCTCTCTCTCTCTCTCTCTCTCTCTCTCTCTCTCTCTCTCTCTCTCTCTCTCTCTCTCTCTCTCCTTTACTTGCTAGCACTTTTATCTAATTATCAATATAAGTGACTCGTAAATAAAATTACTAATTGACAGCTTACCTGTAATTGTGAAAACTGGCTGACAGTTTGTTCAGCATGAAAGACACACTTTGAACAATGGATGGATTAAGATGTTGCTCAGACTTACCCAGATAAAATGACATTAGACTTTGCAACCTTTGGTGATTAGTGAAATGGGGTGGGAATGTCACAGGAGACATGGATCATTACTACACCTCCTTTATGGTTTAAAACTGCATTGATTTTGAACCTGACAAATTGTTGGTTTATTGTTGTCCCTTAAGTAAATAAGTATATTAAATTCCAGTGATGAATGTTTCTAGACCACTGCATTGTTTGGTGCCTTTTAGGGACCTAATGTTTTTATTAAACCAATGCTATTCTTTTTCAAAAGCTCAGTGTCATTATTAAAGTTTTTCAAGGATGATTTAAAAGAATCTTTTAAGTTTTTCTTCTAACAACCCTAAGGTTTCCTCCCCTCTTTCAGATCACTGTAGAAGATTATCTTTGGTAGTCACTCTTTTGACATCCTGGTGACAGCCTGCCCAGCTAATGGCCATAGAACACAATTACTATATATTCTCTACATTTGTTTCTCAGTACTGAACTTTCAACTGTGTGACAATCAATCCAAATTATATGTTAATCTAAAATACCTTCAAAGATGACTTTACAGTGAAGTTCTTGTCAAGGGTTGATCTGCATTTTTTTGAGATGCTGAATTGTAAACAAAACACCATGTAATGGAACATAGATTTCACCTCTGAATCATCACCAAGGCTTTATTACTCACTGTGCACTGTGCCAAAATACGCCCAGACAACCACACTATAAGCTCACATTCAAAATAAATTAAAAAATTGTCTTTAAACCTTAACAAGAATGTTTAAATCTAACCATTGTATTACCACCAAATGGAGAGAGGAAAAAAAGGATCTATAAATAGACTGGGACTACATTTGTGGGTAATGAACTGGAATTATTAATTGAAGCCTGATTCCTAATATATGATTGATCAACACATTGTGGTTGCTTGAATGCCTCCCAGTATGAGAACCTTAGTGCCTGGGGCACTGTCCTGCCATCATATCCTCATCAGTGTCCTCAGGCAGAAAATGTGAAAATGGCTGAACTTCTTGACTTTGTATTTGCATACCATCAAGGTTTCACATGCATGCAAGAGGTTCAGCTATCTTTTGTAAACTTTCAGTTTTGTAGTCTGACTGATGCCTTTGCATGTAGTCTGCCAAAGTCCATACCTGCTTTGGCAATTCTGGCACTTTTTCTTCATTGATGTGGACTGCATATGACGGCATACTGCCAAGATACATAATTTTGTCCACTGTCAAGAGGGTTTGACCATTTACTGTGATGGTAGGCTGTAAGTAAGGCTTTCTTGGTGCCAGTTGATGCATCACCTCTGTCTTCTTGACACTGGGAAATTGTCCATATTATGTTGCATATCGAATTCAAGATTTTGCATTCAGGGAACAGTCATGAGTAAATAGATCATAAAGAATCACTTCCTATAACACCATCTTCACAAATTGAGGAGAATAGTATGTGATGTCAATCCTGGTGTCATAGGCATGGACAGTATCAGTAAGCATGGCAAAGAATATCATTGAATAAGGTTAGCCAAGAGTCCTTGTGATACACAAGGTGATTCAACAGAATTATGCCAAGGAATTTTCCAGAGGTTTGGCAGCAAAGAGGTTTTTGTTATATTGTTTGTTGCCTTTCTGCTAGCATGAACAGATGGACATTGAATGCATCCTTAAAATGTTCTCCTGTGGTATAATTCCTTAAGCAATTTACAACCTGTTGTAATTGGCTTTACTGAATTTCTGTTATGAAAAACTAATGTCATCTCAATTACTAGGTCATGCTAAAGGAATTCACCCACCAGTCTTTGATACTTATTATGCAATTATTTTATTTAGTTCCAGGTACTTTTTTACATACTTTTCTATGTAATGATTCTTGCAAAGGGGTAAATACTCTACTGAGAGTAACATAAGTAATACTCACCAACCTGTACATTTTTGAGTTAATTTGTACTTCCTCGACCCTTCACTTTTTAATAATATCATTTTTTTTCTCCAAAAATGTTAAATACATGTACTCAAATATTTACAAAGAAAACCACCATCCTTAGGATAGCACCTCACAAATACTTTATGGACCAAAGTCAAAATCCTCACACAATGTAGTTAAAGAGGCAGTTTCAAGGAAGGACATGAAACTTGTAATAAATTGGACTGACCTTCTTTACAAACTTATTCATAATATGAACATTGTATCTTTATGGACTGAATTGAATATTTTTTTTATTTTAAATTCAAAATATTCATATAATTTCAGATAAAAAATTCATGGTGGAAGATGAAAACTCAGAACTAAAATGGTTGCCAGGGAACCATAAAAAGAAGAATAAGGCTGAAGGTAATCAACAGCATTCGTAATCCCACGTGTCTGGTATGTGTAAGAGAGATCATTGATTATGAGGGAGAGAATTAGATGCTTTGCTTAACTATTTACCTCATGTAAGCGCCTTTTGATGTTTCTACACCATTCTCATGGAAGTACCTTTTCACTACTACTGTAAATATCAGCCATTTTGTGCAGGTTTTCATAATGCCACCTTCTGAAAAAACCCTATTAGATACTACATTCATTGGAGTGAATGAAAATTATGTCAAATGACCTGGTCACAGTTTATGCTCTGGTCGAAATCTGCTATTTAAGTAACTGGGTCATATTCTCCACTATCCAAAATGGAGGTCACAAATTTCATTTAGTACTTACTCAAGTTTTCACCATTAGAATCACAACTAAGAAATCTTCAATAATTTAGGTAAAGGCTCTGATACTGATGTAGGAAACCATTACTTTTTAATAAATTATCAAATTCAGCTGATTTAGTGATGTAGACACAAAGAACTTGTAAATTTTGAGTATGAGAAATGGCATCTTGACGGTGAATGGGTTCTCTCAAGATTTTGAAGCACATAAAAAAATTCTTCTGTGATAAATGATTATACAGCTACAACAATCAGATTTTACTCTTTAATCTTTCCATACATAATATTTGTGTACCCAAAACATAAAATGGTTAAAATTGCTGTTAAACATAATGTACACTTCACTGCTTAACAGGCCTATGTGTATGGAGTATAAAATGTAACAGGTGTTCTATTTATAATGCACTGCACTGGATAATCTTGCCACATGTGTATTAAAGGGATAAAAAGCCACACACTCTATGAGGTTAAGGATAATAATAAATAAAAAATGTAAAGTGAGCATGCATGGTTTATGTTTGATGGAGGAAATTAGGTGTTCAAACAGAAGATTGTCTACAATAGTGTCATAATTTTGGTTTTGCCATCTTTTGTCCCATACGCATTACAACTGTGGGTAGCATTTATAAAATGCTTAGCATTGACATTGTGGTATATGGTAGAATTGCCAAATTCCAGCTCAGCGTTTGGGAGACTATGTGGAAATGTGTTTGACTATAGTGGAATCAGTCTTACCACCAAGCTGAAAGTGTACTATGTTGCATTGCTTACCACACTCATGTCTGCAAGTGAGATGTGGACAGTCTATAGCAGACATTCCTGACATCTCAATCAATTTCATTTGAGCTGCCTCCAAAGGATTATGTAGGCAAGGTGCCAAGATAAACTTCATGATACTAAGGTTCTCACAAGAGCAAGCATCCTCTCTGTCTTCGCATTACTCCAGAAGGCTCAAGTTAGATGGGCAGGACATATCATCTGCATGCCTGGGAAAATGCATTCCAAAACAGCCATTCTGCAGCAAACTCTGCAAGGGTAAGTGTGCTGTCAGAAGAAAAAAAGAAGTGCATCAAAGATTTTCTGAAGGTGTACTTGAAAAACCTGCATATCATCATTGTCTCATGGGAGACTCTTGTGCAAGAACATTCTTCTTGGTGCTGAAAGATCACATCTGGTGTCCATGCAACAGAACATCAGAAAATTGCTGAGACACAGAAAAACATACTAAGGCCAGAGCTTCCTACTTCCATACCAATGTTTGAGTGCTCATATGCAGGAGAGACTATGTGCAAGTATTGCACCAAATAGAGTATACAACAAGTATTGCATGGTTTATAATGCAAAAAAAAAAACATGAAAGTGTTTAGCAAACACTCATACAAATTGTTTTTGATGTTTTATTTTGGTAAAGTACTTAGATGATGTGAGTTCATTAATTTTGTGAGGTTTCAGTTTTCAGGGTTTTTTGATTATCAATTTTTGCCAGCACATAATTAAAGTCTTAGATTGGGGAATGATTACTGTAATTTCCACAGAAAGTTCATGGTTCATTGAGTCTTTAAAATCATAGTTTATAAATCCATGAAATCAGTTGCATGAATAATAGTAAATTCCCATTATTCTAAAGATTTAGTTAGTACTTTGGACTTATAATTCTTACATTTTTTTTTATTTTATATTCTTTACTTACACCTTTTTTTACTGCTTCTAGAGGACACTGGTGATTTCGAACAACCAGAAAAGGAGCTTTTCCTTTGGGCCATTCTCTTCAACAGAGAAGATATGGCCAGAATGCTATGGAAAAAGTCCATAAACCATATTGGTAAGTCTCACTGGAAATATGGGAGATATTTAAATTACCATTATTGAAATTGATATTCCAAATTAATATCATAAACATTTTGATTTTCTAATTAAAAGCAGTATACTGTAATTTCTTAAGCCATTCTGAAGTATGGGTCACAAGCTATTTTTTTAAAATAGCTTTTTAAAATAAAGAAAATATATGAACATATAAAATAGACCATATTAAATAATTTTAGAGCAACAAGTTGGCTTTGATGATAAGGGAAAGCTTGTACACTTCTCATAAAAGCAAGTATGACCCAAGTTTACTATTTTAAGCAGACCATTGTTTTGAAAGGATAGTCATTTGATGACATAGTCTAAAAATGATTTAGGAATTTATTTGGAGCATTATGCATTTTTAGCTGTGCCTAATCCTATAGTCCTCATCAGTTTGAACTTCCTAATTTGCTTAGGATTATCCATTAACTCTGTACCTAATACCTCTACCGGCGTACCATGCAGGCAACTTTTGGCTCTTTACCCGATTCCCATATAAGTGCCTTCTGGCAACTCTATTAACAGCAGCTTTTTTGAGCGGGTTTTCGTAGTGCCACCTTCGGGGAAAAACCCTTACTAGTGAGAATGATCATTACGTCAGATCACATGGTCACTGTTGATGCTTGGTCGAAATTTGCTATTTAAAGTATATGTATGTAGGTTGTTTATGTCTCATATTCTCCATGTTTATGTTCTAGTCGAAATCTATTTAAAGTATGTAGGTCCTAACTGAGTCATATTTTCCATTTGACAAAATGGCGGTCTCTGATATCGTTCAGTACTTGAACCAATAAAATCACAACAATGAAAGCTTAAATAACTTGGGTAAAGGCTCTGAGACTGATGTAGGAAGCCATTAGTTTTTATAAATTATCAAATTCAACTGATTTAGTGATGTAGATGCAGACAAAGAACTTGTAAATTTTTAGTCTGAAAAATTGCTGCTACGGTTGATCATTGATCATGCAGCTTCACTGATTTAATAGTGAATGAGTTCTCTCAAGATTTTAAAGCACATATAAAATTCTTTTCTTAAAAATAATTATACAGCTATAATGACCATGTTTTACTCTTAAATCTTTCCATACATAATATATGTGTACAAAAAATGTAAAATGGTTAAAATTGCTGTTAAACGTAACATACTCTTCACTGTTTAACAGGCCTATGCATAGCTAACTGCACTGGGTAACTTTGCTACATGTGTATCAAAGGACTAAAAAGCCATACACTCTATGAAGGAAAGGGTTAAGTCAGTTAGGAGGCTGAACTGATTCTGAAAGGATTTATCCATGAAGTCAGTTTGGAGGTTTAAGTGCCTAAGTTGCACAGGGTTTATCTATTAGTTCTATTTGGAGGTTGAACTGTATAGTATACACAGGATTTAGGAACTATCTGAGTTGCTTAGGATTTATCCATTAAGTCAGTTAAGAGGCTGAACTGATTCTGAAATGATTTATCCATTAAGTCAGGAAGTTGAACTGACTATTTTGTACAGGAATTTATCCATTAAATGCCCTTCCTTCCAAGTGAATATGAGAAAGTTGGTTGCTTTCGTTCTCCCAAAGATGAAAACCTTAGCAAAATTCTTTTCAATCATGGATGGGGACATTTATTGGCCTTTTCACTAACTCTCCAACCCCTCTGATATATCCAATGCAGTATTACAAGCAAAGGATAACAAGTCCAGACTGTCCCTGATTACACTCCTCACATGGGGAGAGTTTTAAAGAAACAAGTGCCTGAACCTAGTGGCAGAGATTCCCAGGAAAAGCATGTCATCTTAACACCTGTTGAAACAACCAGGTTTTCCAACCTAACCAAGATATGCCAGAATTTCACACCTGGCCCATGTCAAACAGTCCTCAGAACAAAACATTTATGTAAAAAGTGGTGGTCAGAATTGCTCAGGTCTGTCTCTTTGGAAGTCTATGAGGAGAAAGAGAATCATTCTCCAGTTATACAGGCAGAAAAAACACTCTTTGGCAGGCCTTGTTGCAAGCAAATCACTAATATCCTCCTTTAACCCTTTGAGGAGCAATAACCAAAAGCTACATTGCATTATTGCTGATACATTTCATTATCAATTAAGGGGAGGTAATAGACCAGGATGAAGACTCTCCACCTTCTATTTGGTTTCAGCTTGATTCAACCAATGGTCTTGTCCTTTTATCCAAAATAGAACTTGCCATGAACAAACTACCATTTAAACCACTGTCCATGGCTTTGCTGAATCACATTTTGTGTAAGGTGTACTTCCTATGGTAATCACTTTAGCCTTTTCAAGTAGAATCATTTAAATATATTCTGTATCAGGTAACCCAAACTTCTGGCAATCCTGTTGTAATGACTTTTTTCTCTCATGATGACCCCTGGTTTTTGTTGCCAAGTGCATATTCATATTCCTTGAAAATTAGTCATTTGTTTGAAACCATTTGCTCAATATGATTAAGTACAGGATTCTGTCAGAGTATTTGAGTTGTACCCAAAACTTACTGCACTGATTAGAAGTGGGAGGTCTTGCTAGTACTTATTGCTTACAGAAGGAAGGTACTGTATTTCTGCTTGGGCTATTTTGGATTTGTTGGCTTATTCATATAGTCTGCAAAGAATCAGCCCACTATAATTTTTAATAGGCATTTTCTCTCATCAGGTCAGTACAATTGCTTCAGTACAATCGCTGCCATACTTACATTTGAGAAAACTGTTCTCTGATCTATTATTCATGCAGTGAGATGGAGGTCTGACTTAAATCAGAGAGACTTGTCATCTCAGACCCATTTTGACCTTGTGTGACCTATCATCAGCTTTATAGGCTACAGTCTAGGTCCTTCATTAATCTGTTGATCATGCAAGTTACTCTGTTTCCACTGGATTTGCAGAAATTAAAATCTTCTCTTCATTACATTTGCTGTATTTTTAAGTTTGCCAGCTTTTATGTGCATAAATACAGCATTTCTCCTCAAGGCATTGACATCTACATGAAATTTTAGGATCAGCTTAATAGTTCTAAACTTTGGTTTTAGCATCAAAAAATAATTTTATTTAAAACAATTGCAATAATTTGATGGAATGATCATTCATTTTGATTCTAGCAGAATAGGAAGGCATTTTTAATATATTTACAATGCCATTGATCATATTCAGCACTAATGTTTTCATTGAATGCAAATACAGTTTGTAGGTATACATTTTTAATAATATTAGTAGACTGGATCATTTTATGGCATGTGTACTTCTTAAAAACCTGGCTGTTGCAGCTGCTGATGATGAAGATTTAGAAATGAAAGCTAAACTTTTAAAAATGATTCAATATTTTTTTTATTTAATATTAAGCTGGAGCCCTTGTAGCATGTGCCCTTCTTAAAAGACTGGCCAGTAAAGCTGATGACAATGAGGAACTAGAACTGAAAGCTAAACTTCTAGAGCACTCAGAGTAAGTTCATTTTATTATTATACATGTATATAACTAGATACAAGTTTCACATTTGAACTACCAGTGATTGCAAAATCCAGAGCATCATTTGACCTTTGAACTACCAGTGATTGCATCATCCATGGCATCATTTGACCTTTGAACTACCAGTGATTGCATCATCCATGGCATCATTTGACCTTTGAACTACAAGTGTTTGCATCATCCACAGCATCATTTAACTTCTTATACATTGCATCAGCAATCTCAAAGGAAGGAAGCTTTAGTTATTCTGTGGACAAGTAAACTTCAAAGTTTGATGAATTTCATTCCATTGCATTAGAAAGATGTGGTACTAAAGAGAAATAGGTTAATAAGGTGACAGACAGGTGGAAGCTATAATAATATCCTTTAATCTTTTTAGAGAAAACAAATAGAAGCTATCACATGATCCTTGAAGCCTTATTAATTAGAGAAGACAGATGGAAGCTATCACATGATCCTTGAAGCCTTTTTAATTAGAGAAGACAGATGGAAGCTATCACATGATCCTTGAAGCCTTATTAATTAGAGAAGACAGATGGAAGCTATCACATGATCCTTGAAGCCTTATTAATTAGAGAAGACAAATAGAAACTATTGCATGAGCCTTGAAGCCTTATTAATTAGAGAAGACAGATGGAAGCTATCACATGATCCTTGAAGCCTTTTTAATTAGAGAAGACAGATGGAAGCTATCACATGATCCTTGAAGCCTTATTAATTAGAGAAGACAGATGGAAGCTATCACATGATCCTTGAAGCCTTATTAATTAGAGAAGACAAATAGAAACTATTGCATGAGCCTTGAAGCCTTATTAATTAGAGAAGACAGATGGAAACTGTCATGTGATCCTTGACGCTGTTTTGATTAGAAAAGATAGATGGAAACTATTGCATGATCCTTTAGGCTGTTTTAATTAGAGAGAACAGATGGAAACTATCACATAACCCTTGAAGACTTTATAATTAGAGAAGACAGATGGAAGCCATCACATAATCTTTGAAGCCTTTTTAATTAAAGATAAATGGAAGTTATCACCTGAGCCTTAAAGCCTTATTCATTAGAGAAGACAGATGGAAACTATCACATGATCCTTGAATTTACCTTTTTAATTGGAGAAGACCAATAGATGCTATCACATGATACATGAACCCTTTTTTAATCACTGATGGAAACTATCACACAATCCTTGAAGCCTTGTTTATTAGAGAATACAGATGGAAACTATCACACAATCCTTGAAGCCTTGTTTATTAGAGAATACAGATGGAAACTATCACACAATCCTTGAAGCCTTGTTTATTAGAGAATACAGATGGAAACTATCACACAATCCTTGAAGCCTTGTTTATTAAAGAATACAGATGGAAACTATCACACAATCCTTGAAGCCTTGTTAATTAGAGAATACAGATGGAAACTATTACACAATCCCTGAAGCCTTGTTTATTAGAGAATACAGATGGAAACTGTCAAACAATCCTTGAAGCCTTATTTATTAGAGAATACAGATGGAAACTATCACACAATCCTTGAAGCCTTGTTTATTAGAGAATACAGATGGAAACTATCACACAATCCTTGAAGCCTTGTTTATTAGAGAAAATAAAGATAATTACACCACTCCCTCGATAACTCGCGGACATCGGGGTCCAAAAACATCGACCACGATATAAGCAAGGGCATGAGTAATAGAGGGACCTATAGCAAACAACAAAACTAACAAAAGAATCAACTGTATATGCAAAAGGGGTGGTGGGGGTGTCTTGGCATGTTACAGTGTTAAATACTCAATTAATAATCGTGCTAAGATTAACAGTGAATAAATATCTCTTCATATCGGTGTACTTTGTTTAATTTTTTTCATCACAGAGTAACATTAATTTCAGGATAACTTGCAGTATATTGATTATCAAAACATTATTCCATGTGTTTCCATTCACTTAGCACATGTACGACTTCATGTTGTGTACTACGTCACAAAATTTTGCTGTGATTGGTTTACATTCTAGTTTTATTGTTTGATCCAAAGTAGACGTTTTTTTTTTAAATACGAAAGATCGACACATTTCGAAAAAACATTGTTGATTGAATGATGTGTAGATATGTATTGCTGTAGACGTAAAATGGAAGAAAAAAAAAATTCACAAGGGTTAACCATTACTAACATAAAATTAATGGGTCTAAAAATTTTAAATGACCTAAATTAGAACACGATAACACTTGCGGTTTGTACACGTTGTTGTGTGAACCATGCGTACACAGCATCATCTATTTCATTATTGCTTGCAGCCCATGCTCATATTTGTTTCATCCTTTCATCTGAATCAACATCATGTGAGCAATTTCGAAGTTTCGGCTCATCCCTAAGCCAACCTCTAAATGTCGACTCAGCAATTTTTAGTTCATTGCAAATTTTTTATCTCGCTTCTTCTTTATGAACACCATCTATGATGAACAGCTTTTCAGTTACTAAGTACGCCTTTTGCTTAATTCTTTTGCTCTCCATGATCACATTTACAAATGATTAGGATACATTACTGATATTATATACTTTAATTATGTTAATACATAAAATGTAAAAATATTTTCGATTGGTCAAGTAAAATGAAATTTGATAACGGTAATGAATACAAGAACGTTTGCTCCTATTGGCATGCCTTTGAACTTTATTTTATGGTACTTACCTTGTTTGATTTGATACAAAAGACATATTCAAAGTGATAAAACAACACAGGTCTTTTTTAATTGATTCTTTTTATTGCAACAAACACTTCCCCAAGCTGTTGATCAAAACAAAGCCGGCATTCAATTATGTTCTCCCGGAAGTACTCATGGGTTTCAATGTGACTGTCCACTGATTCTTTTCATGTTTTCAGAGAAGAGAATATGTAGGTTGAGATTATAGTGTTGAGATGAAATTAAAGGATTATAATGTGAATTTCACCTAGCAAGACAATTTAATTTGTATTTATTTCATTCTCTGTTGCCGCATATTAGAATTTACCAGAATTTTTCGTTGAGCGCTGTTTATTTACAGTGTATTGATAACTATTTTTCTATTTAAAAAAAGCCTAACATAATATGTGATATCTTATTAGAAATTGCAAATTTCACAATATGGAATCTATCTTTATGGGTAATAATCACCATTTTTGATGATAAAAATGAGCTAATTATCAAGGTATAATTTACCAATTTACCATTTCTTATCACAACTTTTTTCATGTTCAACACATTTTAAAATATATTTTCTTTGAAAAAAATCGGGAGCCATGCCAGACACTACGTTATAAGTGGGTTCGCGAGTTATCCGGGCGCGAGTTATTGAGGGAGTGGTGTGTATTGATTTTTGGGCTTGGAGATATGTCAGTCTTTTATGTTTATGGTACAGTGTGTATTCTTTATTACCAAATATAATTTGCAGTGAAAAAGTGTAGGATCAAATAGGGTACTAATGTTGTACTACACTCCACTAAATTTCACTTTCTACACATTCAGAAAATATGAAGACTTGGCCACAGCAGTGTTGGGGCAGTGCTACAGAAAAGACAAGCAGTCAGCACATCAGCTTGTAGTGAGGCAGCTTAACAATTATGGCAGGACCACACTGTTTACATTGGCAGAGGCCAATGAACTGATGAAGTTCATGGGACACACTTGCTGTCAAACCAAGCTCAATCTCATCTGGAAGGGACAGATGGCAGCAAACACACCAAGCTTGCAGGTATAACTATTTGTGTCTACTTTTCAATTCAAAGCTTTTTTCATTTTACATGGATTGTAGAACAGTCTTGATGACTTTCATGTTGTTAGGAGTACTGTGGAAAACGTCTACTCGTTTACTCATGCAACCATCTCATGCACAGATGATTACTGGATAGAACCTGATATTTTCAGCAGGAAATGGGACAGTAGATTTTACCCTGAAATTTACATATATACTCTACTTATGTAACCACTCTTACATACTAAAGACTGAATATCCAGTTAAGTGTATTTCTTGCAACAAACCTTTTACTGTGAAGTACTTTCCATTAGTTTCAATGTCCAACCTATACACAATCTTTACTTCAATGTTCAGCATATGAAGGAACTTTTTAGTTCAGTAAACACATCTTATGTTTTAATTTTCTTGAATGAAGTTAAAATTTATTCCAATTTATTCCAATTTATTCAAATAGGTTGCTTGTATGCAACCTATTTCCCTTGAGTATACTTATCCAGCATGTGTACTGTTAATCACCAACCATTTGCTCCACCATTGATTGGGAACCATCAAATATTAACCTCACCATCTTTTGTGTTGTTTTTGCCACTTGTTAATCATGAATCACATTTCATATATAAAAATGTATATCATGTTTTTGTGGTACTGTGTGGCCTTTTTATCTTGTAATTATGAGATACTAACTTATAATTATGAAAAAGAAAATTGTAATTATCAGATAGCATGTTGTATATGACACTATGCCACAAGAAAACCAATGAATTTACGCTCATTTTGGCTGATATGAAAAATTATACAATCCTTGTAAATTAAATATGTGCAGCTGCCAGAATGACTTCTCTTCAGACTGGGAAGATTCCAGTGGGAGTTGCTGCCAGAATGGCTTGTCTTCAGACATGGAGGCATGGGGACGGGCTACAAGACCATATTTGCAATGAAGTCAAAATTACTTAAAGCTATGACCTGAATCTGATTTATATTTTATATTCTGGACAGTGAACCTAGCAAGTGATAAGAACATACATATGAGTCATTGTGGAATTCTTCCAGAGATATAGTGACAGAATATCAAGCAAACCCACACCCATGGTATCCATGGGGTCTACAGGTTTTGCTATGTCAACAATTTCTTTAAATATTAGTATTCATATTTAAGGGAGGTCCCTTTATGACACCTTCCATAAAGGCTTCATTACTAACCTGCTCAACATATACTTTGGTAGAAGCATCATTTAGTCTACAGGCTCTCCCATTCCAACAACTCAGTTATTTACTAAGGAGCCCAGAAACCCACAAAGTAATTTGCAGTTTTGTTTAGAAGGCCCTTCAGCAGCACAGATAATACTAATTGTTATAGGAATGATCAAACATATGAATTGGTCACCACATCTTTGGTAGCTGTGGGATCAACCTTGGACATAACATTATTTTGACCTATATTCAAGGGGCAAGTCAAACTATTGCCCATTTCATAAATCGCCCTTTGTTTTGGCTTTCAGCACAAGATTTAAGCTGACAAACATGTTCATCCATGCATCTGTCTACCATTTCATCTTTATCATTGGCATACAATCATATTGGAGGTTGACATGTGCATCCTTAGTTGTATATCCATGTATCTTTCTACCATTTCATCTTTATCATTGGCATACGTTTTAATGTCATCATATTGGAGGTTGACATGTGCATCCATAGTTGTATCTTGAGTGTGTACTCGGTTACCTATGCTGATGACTAAGCAAACCTATTTACAGATCTCTAGTTGCAAAAGAGTTTGGTCAGATCTGAACACTTTGACAGTGATAGTGGGATTAAAGTTGTCAAACTTTGTGATGTCTGACACATTCATTAGAAATGTAAGACTGCCAAAGTATAGCTTTCCCTGATACATACTAGTTGACTGTGGGCATTGTCAGTGACACAATAAGGGCTGATAGTAAAACCCATTCAAAGCATATTTTGTCCCAATTTTCTATATTTATGATGGACATTTTTTGGGATCCACCTTAGAATAGGTACATGCCATTTGACACAAAATGAGTGGTACTGTGAAATATGTAGCTTTACCTCCTCAAATCTTATTAGCCTGAGCTCCTATTCTTAAATGTTTCCAATTTCTCCTCAGTCTTAACATCCAATATTTCAACTAGTTCCTCAAGGTCATCAGCCAACAGTGCCACTTAATGTTCACTTGGTCACTATGTGTACCAGCATGGAGATACCTTCTTTCTTCTTTAATGATTTATATCATGATAACCTTTCCAAAAGATAACAACATTCTTTCAAGTATCCTCTTTTATAATGTCGTAGCTTGATAGTTGACCACAATTTTTCTGTTTTGGTTCCTCTTGGTATGAGAGGTAGTGGCTGAACTTTGGGATCACAGGGATCATCTTGTTGGAAATAGAGGTCGGGATGAGTTCTTTTGCTGCTGCCTGGGCAACATTTCACCTGGCTCATTGTTTGGCATGGCTTGTGTCAACTATTCTGCTGTATACTATCAATCTCTAAATGAAAAATTGTTGCTTATTGTTGCTGACTGAGGGTAGCACTAGGGCAGACTATGACATTGTTGTGTATGCAGTGGCTTTCTCTACATAATTGGCTGTCACTGTCATTAGGCAGGAATATATGCTTTAGTGCTGTACATGTCTTACTTCTATAATTACTGATGATATCCCACACCTCATCTCTAATTAGCTGTGTTGTTGTTGTTGCTATCCGTGATGGCAATACTACCTCTATTTACATCCACACCTCTTAGACCACTTCCGATGTGTTTTTCATGAAAATAATTACAGCTCTGTGACATGGCAGTTGTGGTGCAAGGTGAAGTGGAACTCCCCTTTAACTTCTACTTAATACATTGTTATCATCATTATCATGTGTATAGCAATAACATCATCCAAATCATTGCTATCATTATCATCATCAGCAACAGCAATATCTCATGATTTTATCTTTCACCATTCAGCCATACTACTTTACTAATTAGTCCAACTACATCACTTCATACATCTTTACCAATTAGCCATACCAACCTACCTCCCATATCTATCTGAGACATCAGCTTCCATATTAACTGTCTACAAATTATATGTTCATTTGTATTTAAGGTTTTTATATTTCTCTTCCTAGTCATTTACCTTAGTTTATGTTGTCTCATTCTCTTACTAAGTCATAATTGCAAAATAATAAAAAAAATTATTTCAATGTGGCACTAACAGTTGTCCTCAGTTGTTAGTATTAATATAATTACATTCAGGCTAAATATAGTACATTGATGTTAGGTAATGTAGTTTGCATCTTCTCTGTATAGAATGTACAACTCAAAAATGCTGATTTAGACAGCTTATTGTTAGGCATAAATCATTGTGGTCTGAGTGTCAAACAGACAGGTTGACACTTGCCATAACTTGGAGCCAAGAGACTAAAATTTCAAATCCAAAAGATAAAAATAAAAAAATTAGAAGTTCAGTATTTGTTCTGTTCTCTGATGCACTGCCAAAATAACAAATGTACGACAACTTCTAATAGACTTGTAAAACAAAAATCAACAGAATCAACTAGCTTTGATAGTTTCAAAGGAATGAAAAATATTATTTTATCATTTGCAATAATTTTAGGTGAGGCTTTTAAAACTGCTTAGGCCAGGAAGGGTTAACAATAGCTTCTTGTACATGGAGGAAGTCGAGTTCTGATAAAACTTAACAGGTTTATATCATGAGAATCTTTTAATTTATTTTCAAAACTTTTGAGTTTGTTATCAAAACCTTCGAGTTTCTTATCAAAACCTTTGAGTTTGTTATCAAAACCTTCAAGTTTATTATGAGCAAAAGACTAGAAATATTAATTATGCATTAACTTTGAAAATATTAAGTTAGTGAGATAGTTTATATATGGTTGTGTTCTTAAAACATAAGCTTAGGGCTTGTTAAAATGGCTGATGTTAAGTAAATATGCCAGGGGAGCAATATGGAGCTTTGTTGGGTCTCTTGTTCATTAATTACCTTACTTGAAAAGTTGCTTCATGAGCTTGGATTACACTCAGTATCAGAGGTGCTGATTTTCTGCTTGGATTTCATTTATTAATTTTGTGAACACTGAATTCAGTTCTTTTTTGTATATTTTTGGATACTAGGAAAAAATTATATTTGTCAAAAAAGGAGTGTAAAATACAATAATGGTACACAGGTCACATTTACAATGATCCGCAGGTGCTATATTTTAATTCAAGTATATTATTCTGTAAAATGTACATGATTTTTAAAGATTTACAGATCTAGAAAATAGCACACGATAGCTTCTGAAATCCTTCAGATGGCTGAGACCTTTTACACTACACAGATCTTTTATATTCAACATGACAACTTCAGATATGTAGACATGACGTTATTTGAGATCTTTCACATTACACATAACAGCAGTTATAAAATCTTGGAAATAGTATAATGGATGTTTTATTTTATTCTGCTGCCTTTCAGATCCTAATTTCCATCATTTTCCCCATATTGATACCACTGATCAAGTTTTCAAGTGACCAAGCACAAGATGAGGTGGAAGAACAACCAAAAGACAAGGGCAATCGAAAAAATATGGTCTCACCAAAAGATGAGGATCAGAAAGCAAAAGCTTCTTCCAGATCGAAAATACACCAAGACAAGCATGACAAACAGTGGCTTTACAACATTGAGAAGTTCACTGATGAAACCAGCCACTCTGTCAATTTATGCTGTGCCTTCTATTACTTTTATACAGCCCCCATCACAGTTTTCATTATTAATACTGTAAGTATATAAATTTCACATGAATATCAATTGTGGTATTCAAAAGTTACATGATTCAACTTATCATAAAATCTAACTGCAACCCTTCTCTGTTACTTCTTTTAGGAAACTGGTGACAGATTCTGAGGTAGGGACCACTGTTATGACTGTATGGTCTTAAATTAATTAGCAGACAAGTAAAAACCAATAAGTTTACATATATTCCACAAAGAAGTTATTTCCATACAATACAAAGTGAAAATTTGAAAGGAAGTTTGTGTTGTGAATTAAACCCTAAAAGTTCAGTCACTAGACCAAAGTCCAAAGATTATTCCAAATTAATTCCATGTCTTAGAAAAATCAAAACCAATAAGTTTACATAAATTCAAAAAATAAATTATTTTTATACAATACAAAGTGAAAATTTAAAACTTTCACTGTTGTGAATTAAACCCTATAAGTTAAGTCACAAGTCCAAAGTCCAAAGATTGTTCCAAATTAATTCCAGGTTGTGAATATGCTGATGTACCAATAATCATTAATATGCTGATATACCAATAGTATTGATGTATTACAATGATATAATCCAGAATATCTTTGAATGCACAGTAATCCAAAAATACTGTTGTAATACAAAATACTAATGATCAGTTTGCAATTTCAGTGAATAATTTAATAAAAATACATCTCAGATTATATCTGAATAGTTTTTCCATTAAAACTGATATTAAAATAGGTGTGAATACTTGTTTTCTTGGTCTTCCTTATATATAGACTGTCACGAGACTTATGACACAACACAATGCCTTGGACTTGGGTCATTTCCAAATGAAAGTTCCATCAAATACATAAATAAGGTCTGGTCTGTTTTCTTAAATTTTAGCAAACAAACTGACAAAAATAAAGGTAGACCCATACAATTTCCAAGCTTGTTGTGTAAAGATCAATTGTTATTGAACTATACCAATCTTATTTGCTCTGCCACATCTTTGCAATGGTTGAGCTGCAAGAATGCTGGCTGATTCAGACCAAGGTTGATTCAGACAGTTTTTAATGTGGTGCAATTTATGGGCTGATTCGGCCCAAATGTCTGGCTGATTGAGACCATGTGAAGTATTAGCAGAGAAACAATGGAACACACATATTTGAATTATTTTAATAGCTGGTTCTGTTCCTGAATGCATAGTTCTTACTATAATGTAAAATAGATAATGTAAAAGGTTGATATTCAGCTCTTACATTTACCTCAGATAGTTATTAGCCAATTTATAGAGCATATTAAACATGAGCTTTTTCATTTAGAAATTGTAACCAAAATGACTTTCACTGATTCAATAAAGAAAATATAAAGTTAACTTGTCATAAAATAAAGCCAGTTTGAACAATATCAAACAGTAATGTATATAAATTGTCAATGTAATTATTGATTTCTCATTCAAATCATGCTTTCTTCACATTATATTTTTTAAATTATAGAGTTATTGATGAGTAAAATGGTAATACAGTAAAACCAATCTTGAGAGACCAGGCTTACCATGAACAGATTTATTGATTAAATAGTGTTATAACCTGTTATGATAGACCACCTGTCATGAGAGACCATTATGTTTTGGCAGGAGGGTGGTCTTTCAAGACAATTTTCACTGTATACAGTACTTCACTGTTATCATTAACTTCTTTTCATTGAATTGTTACTTGTTGAATAAAATCATGAAGATTGTAAGCCAACTTACAATCTTTGAACTTTTGTAACATTTGAACTTATTTCATTTAAAGCATATTAAATCCACTGATATCTAAAAATACATTTTTTATTTTGGTCGAACAGGTTTTGTCAATTCATGGTCAGATAATTCCACTATTAGTGTTTGCAGTTAAATTAATTTGTGATGCAGTGATGGCATTATATAAAAAACAAATGGTGATAATTTTTGTTAAGATGGTATCCAAGGTAAATTCAGGAAATACCATTTTAAACTGATGAGGAAGTGTCATAGATGATTAAAAGCATTGTGAAAATTCTATGCCAAAAAAATTACCTCCACCAGTCAGCTACTGAAGTTATGTCCCAATATTTATGGACCATGTTAGTTTTTCCATTGCTATGTTATATGAATAAAATTATTATTTAAAATAATATGCTATTTAGTTATCTTTGATCTTTCACAGTATTCATTTTCAATAATAATATGCATACATTTAAATAATACATTATAAATTCAAATCATGAAACTTTCTTATGCTGCTCATTGTTTTAGGGTTTATTTAGTACTGTATAAAGATATATTATACACAAATGTAATTTTTATAACAAAGTATTAACATAATCAAGCCAGAACATATTGATGAAAAAAAGTAACCATAACAATAGCATACTGAGTCCAATTTATATGTAGATGAAAACAAATTTACAGCATCGATTATTTTTCATTCGTAGTAATTTACAGAACATTAACTGATACATTATGAATTCAGATTTAAAAAAATGAATATATGGTGCTTTAAATAGATTATTAAGATACAATTCTCTTTATGAGGCCCACAAAATTAATGGAGGTCAAATAGTTTTGATGTTTACACAATACTAATTGCTGTTTTATCACCAGTTCATTCAAATAATCATATTGATGAGTCACTGTATGACATATTCAGGTTTCTATTACAGAAATGTGTGGGCCTTTGTTGTCTTGCATGGGGGTCACATGCCATTAGTTCTTGTGCATCACAGGTAATTGTGTGCATTTGCCCAGGTCTGTATGAGATTCTGTATTAATGGATGATATCAATCATCTGTGGGATGCTGCCATCATTCCTGCAACACAAGCTTAACCAATCTGGCCTACAACCTTTCCTAATTTCATTATGTTATGACCAGCAAACATCAAGGGTCAAGACTTCCTCAATTTCATGGTTATGACCAGCAACATCAAGGGTCAAGACTTCCTCAATTTCATGGTTATGACCGGCAAACATCAAGGGTCAAGACTTCCTCAATTTCATGGTTATGACCAGCAACATCAAGGGTCAAGACTTCCTCAATTTTATGGTTATGACCAGCAACATCAAGGGTCAAGACTTCCTCAATTTCATGGTTATGACCAGCAACATCAAGGGTCAAGACTTCCTCAATTTCAAGGTTATGACCGGCAAACATCAATGGTCAAGACTTCCTCAATTTCATGGTTATGACCAGCAAACATCAAGGGTCAAGACTTCCTCAATTTCATGGTTATGACCGGCAACATCAAGGGTCAAGACTTCCTCAATTTCATGGTTATGACCAGCAAACATCAAGGGTCAAGACTTCCTCAATTTCATGGTTATGACCAGCAACATCAAGGGTCAAGACTTCCTCAATTTCATGGTTATGACCGGCAAACATCAAGGGTCAAGACTTCCTCAATTTCATGGTTATGACCAGCAACATCAAGGGTCAAGACTTCCTCAATTTTATGGTTATGACCAGCAACATTAATGGTCAAGACTTCCTCAATTTCATGGTTATGACCAGCAACATCAAGGGTCAAGACTTCCTCAATTTCAAGGTTATGACCGGCAAACATCAAGGGTCAAGACTTCCTCAATTTCATGGTTATGGCCAGCAACATCAAGTGTCAAGACTTCCTCAATTTCATGGTTATGACCAGCAAACATCAAGGGTCAAGACTTCCTCAATTTCATGGTTATGACCGGCAACATCAAGGGTCAAGACTTGTCAAATTTCAGAGGATATTAAGAGCCAACTTCCAAACCCACTTTTACATCAAAATGGACATCAGTGCTTTCATTTGTTCACTATTTTGAGAGGAGTGAAACGTTTGCAATCTTACCTTGAAAAACCAAAGCTTCCTATAACCTTTCAGCTGCTCAAGTGGTTATGTTTCCTATTCTCTGCAGGACACTTTTCACCATACATGGATCTCTTGATGGAAGTGGTTTCATGTGTTGCATTTTTTAGTTTTTTACAATGTGGTGAATTCACGGTTTCCACTGGCAAATTTGATACTGCACTCCATTTATGTTTTCAAGACATCTCTGTTCCTGCAGATTATTTTGCTTTGAAACCTAAATTCTCAAAAACTGATCCTTTCCGCAAAGGGATTGTTTGTTTTATTACAGGACAGACAACTCTATATGTCCTTATTTAGAGATGGTGAAATTTCTGCATTGTGCATAAAAGCATGGGTGCCCTTCCAATGGACTCATTGTTTATGGATCCATCTAGGACATGCAAAAATTTTCATATATTATATTTGCCCTAATGTTTTCATATATTTTATTGCCAGGTTGGAGATGCTTCCTACAAGGTTTTCTGCCATACAACAAACAAACAAAAACAAAACAAAAAACAACTATATATTAGGGGGCACTCTGTGCAATTTCATCAGATAATTTAAATTGCACTTCGTTTGGTGTTCATGTCGTGATACTTAATTCTCTTGCCCCAATACTACCTGTACCTCAATCAGATCATTAGTTACTTGTAGTAGTTCAATTTCAGAGTGCAGCTCTTTAGCCAGTTGCAAGCTTAGAGTTATTATCCCTGTTGCAGCTTCATAGTTAGTTGCACCTTGATTGCTGTATGCAACTCCATAGCTAGTTACAGTCCCTGTTGCAACTCCATAGTTATTTGCACTTCTATGCAGCTTTGGGGAAAAAATCAGGATCCATGCCAGACACCGTGTTATAAGTGGGTTTGCGAGTTATCCGGGCGTGAGTTATTGAGGGAGTGGTGTATTTGTATTTTTTTTTCCATGATAACAAGAAGATAACTATTTTATTGTAATTTACTTGTGATATTTTTATAAAGATGGCACAGAGTTCTTCAGTAAAATGATATCTGACATAATTGATACATACACAATACTGGGCATATGTTTTGTTTCAAGTTGTTGGAAAGAATGAGTTGATATGGCATTGGGATGTTAGGACCAATAGGCCAAAATAACATGTTTTTTTCCCAATTTGCAACTAAACAGAAATGCGATTTTGTACTTATTACATACCTCTCTTTTACACTTTTGAAATATTTTTAACTTTACTGTGTGAATGAAATTTAAAATGAATTAGGATTTATAAATGTTTCACACATGGACATCAAAAAATACACCCAGTAGTTTCAGTCTGGATGGTGTATGACATGGAAATAATGGATTGATCAGCTGTATCAGACACCAGATAAAACATGCAAAATTAATTATATAAGTATTTTTATGTATTAATAATAAAACAATATTTTACCTTGTGCATGTAAATCATTTCCTCATTTCAGATCTCTTATTTGGTATTCCTTGCCATATTTACCTACTTTGTGCTGACAGATCTGTACCCTGGCAAGCCTTCAGTACTGGAATACATCACATGGGGATGGTCAGTGACCCTGTTGATTGAAGAATTCAGACAGGTTAGAAGTTTTTCACAAACAGACAACTGCATTATATTTGCTTAAATTAATGGTCTGTTTTTGACCATAAAAGTTTAACATCAGTTAAAATATTGTGTAATATATAGAGGTTTGTGCATGAGGATTTATTTGCATGTAATTTATTTAGTGAGTTGAACAATAATATTTGCAATGTCATAGAGAGAATATATCTTCCAACAAGTGAATAGTGGATATATTTCATCAAATGAATGAAACATTCAGTATTTTTGTATGTGGCATCCTCCCAAGAAATGTAACTGTTATTCTCTTGCAGCAAAAAAATTATCTTTTTGTTTTGTGCTCAAACGTATTTGCTAACATTATATAATAGATTAAAATAGATTTTCTTGCTGTATCCCACATTATGTCATTGGCTTACCATTTGTGTTTTGTGCATTTTTGCTTAGAAAATATAAGAACAATGTAGTAATGATATTCTCCTTCCAAATTCAGGGTAAAACAGTCTATTTGAAAATAAATTGAAGCAAAAACATCTTGCACTTTGTTGGATTTGAAATCATTTGTCTCAATGCATTGCGGCCAAACTTACCACTAGACCACATAAGCATCTAAGAATAGGTTGAAATTTCTTGGTCATAATCCTATCAGTTTCTATTGATCAGCACTGAAAAATTATCATATTTCATACCATTGAACTATGAAGATTATTTCTCAAAAAAAAATCCAGTAATTCAATAGCCTAGTATAAATCCAGTAAAACAAATCCAGTAATTCAATATCCTAGTATAAATCCAGTAAAACAAATCCAGTAATTCAATAGCCTAGTATAAATCCAGTAAAACAAATCCAGTAATTCAATAGCCTAGTATAAATCCAGTATAAAAAATCCAGTAAATCAATAGGTAGTATAAAATAAAGTGACTGTATTGTTCAAAAAGTGTACTAAATTTCATGTCAAAATGAACACAAGTTTATGTTCTATTTATCACATTGCACTATTTATCACATTACATTCAATACTTAATATTACTCAGTGATACTGCTGTGCAACATATCTAAGTGTTTCAAGATTTTTATGATGTGAGATTAGTAGCATTGAGCATTATGTAATAAATATATGTAGCAAATGATTTCTTGATGTCAAGTAAAACATAGGTATCTGAACACATTTCAAAGTTTTAATTACAATTCTTCTTAGCTCATCTAAATGGCTATTAGTGATGGCTTTGTCTTATTTTCCTTTTCTCTTGTGTTACATGGTTTGTCTTGTGTCCATTAATAATGTCTTTACCAGAATAAAGACTTTCATTCTGAATAGATTTCAGTCCGACTTGTTGTATGAGATTAATTATGAATGATATCTATGAATTCTAATCATGTAATCTGGAGTTTGATTTGCTGAGCTTGTTACCAGCTTAGAGACTGGATTTCTTATCAGATTTGGATTAAACTTTCTGTATTATACAGGTAGGTTGATATCATCAAGCTCTCACAGTTCAAATTTCTATGGACATTAGTTAACATTATTTAGGTAATCTGGCATCTGCTTGGCTCTAGAGCCTGTATTTCTTAACAAATTTCATTCAGCTTGACACATGCCTGTGTCCTCATTATTTGACACAAGTGTGATTCTTGAATGACATTTGCACATACTGATGAGGGGAACAGGCATCGAACTTGGAAAATTACAAGTCAGTACATCTGAACAGATTTTGATCACATTTTCTGTGACCTTGAAGCTCACCTAAAAGGCCAGACAGTGGCATTGTCCTGTAATCTTATCTTTTATGTCAGATGGCATGTCTTATGTTTATTAATAATTTCTTGACTTTCCATAGTTCAGAAATTGCTTAAAGATTTCAGGATTACTGACACTCAAACCAGTTCTGCCAATTCCTGTTAGGGATGGATTCTTTATGCCTCTCAAGGAAGGGATATTGCACCTTCCTGAAAGTAGGGAGGAGCGTACACTTAAACAGAGATGTTGCTGACTCTAGTTTTCTAAACAGATATTTTTTTTATCAGATCTTCATCTCCAGACCAGTCTTTGACCATTGACTGTTCACATGCCACTTGTCAGTTTCTAGGCACCAGTCTACAACAATTAATCCCTGGTCACCAGGCAATGCTCCTGAACCAATTGGACATGGATTTTGATTAATAGTCTGGTGGAGGGGTGTGTGTGCTAATTTTAATCATGTAACACACACCTAGTGCCATTGCAAAGATTCCTTCCACCCCCATTCTGATGTCCTGTAGTCTCTTTAAAAACCTAAAAGGAAATATTCTGTATGTTGACTGTTACTAAGGAAGCAGACTGGAATCTTGTTCTGTTGTTTCTGGCCAGCCAGTTACAAATTGGAGAAAGGAATATCTATCGTGAACTGATGACTTGGAATTCCTGAAAGGGTAGTAATAAATGCAATAGTGGCTAGAAAGTATTTCACATTTAATATTATTCTCAGAAAACTACATATTTGTTCATAGCTTATGTATAAAATGAGCACTCATGTCAAATCCTGTATTTTAACGTTAAGTTTTTTTACAGGTTGCAGCAAGAGACCAGCGTTCCATTAAGTTTAAGATCCACAGCTGGTTTAGCAGCATATGGAACAAGTTTGATCTGGTGATGTACTTACTGTTTCTGGTGTCTGTCATAACTCGTGGTGCCTTGAGTGAGGATCAGTTTACATGGGCTCGTATCATCTACAGCATAACATTGGCTTTATGTTACCTACGTTTTATGCAGGTTTTCTTTGTGGAGAAACACATTGGGCCTAAAGTAATCATAATCAAAAACATGGTGAGCCTGAATATTTTCTAATTTACATTTACAGCACTTTGCAATGAGTTAATGTTATTTTTTTCAAACTTGTTAATTTTAACTAACGACGTTTTGATTAGGCCAAGGTGGACTTTCAGAACAGGTAAGTGCTTCCTAAAGGTTCATTTCTTCAAAATGCCAAGTATCCTAGATGGAGTGTAGCTACTTAGTTCAAATTTTACTACAAATGATACAGAATAATTGTTCCTATTTTTATTGTCCTTAGTTTATAAAGGAACATTTTTTGGGCTGAGTTAATATTTATAAAAGAAAAATATGCAATTTAACTAACTATATGATATGTATTTAAACCTTTCATGTTGATATTTTATGAAATGTAATGCTGAAGTCAAATGATGCAGGAATTATATAGTAGATAGAACATGAAGTCTTGAATTATTTCAGGTTTAGCTATACTGACCAATCTTCCATTGATGTCTGATACACGTAAACAAACCCTATAGATGCATTTTGTTATTTCTTCATACAAGGTAATCCAATGGCAGTACCTTACAATTACATCCATTGATCACATTGCAGTCTCCCAAGATAGTTTTTAGCAGTTAAAAAAGCTCAAAGGTGCATACTGACATAGGCAGGAGTCAGACCAGATTGATTTCCCTTTGATAAAGAGATTGTCACTGAATAGGATCCTATACAGCTGTTTTTAATTTGTGCATTTTTTCATTTTGAAAGATTTGGGATCTTTTTCACACAAGGAAGTATGTACTCCATCTATTTTTGTATGCATATATATATATATATATATATATATATATATATATATATATATATATATATATATGTATGTATGTATGTAGTATGTATCCTCCATCTATATGTGTATCTAATGCTTGTTCCAGTTTATTGAAGACAAAGTCTACTACTTTATCAGTTGAACTTAACCATGCTATATACATGCTAGTACCATGTTAGTTACCTGCCTGTGGTCAAATAATGTTTATTTAATAATTATATATATTTAATAATTTATACTTGATCTAGTGTATAATTGTTTGATTAATTTTCAATGTATTGCATGCTGTAAGGTCATTCATGTAATTATTGTAGACATTTGTGCTGGTTATTAGCATCAACTTCACAGTAAATTGATGCAGTTCTTGGCTGATTTCAACTGTATCAGCTATTGTTTTTGCTGTCTGTATTTACAGGTGTTCACACTATTGACTGGTCTTTGTACTTTGAGCACAATTACTCTAAGCTGTATGAAGATAACCATGCTACATTTTGAATTATGAAATTGGAAATTAAGAAACAAAATGATCACCATCTTTGATTTTGTGAAATAGTCTGTGATCATTTCATTTTTTTTATTTGCTTAACAGCTTATTTAATGCTATGTTTGAGTAAATTAGAGATCACATTTTAAATGGCTTTAAAAATACTGATGCATAAATTATTATAAGTCAAAAGACAAGTGTATTGTTTGCTGATATGTCTCATATTAAAAGTATAACTGTACTATACTATTATAAACTTCATATAAATTTTTAATTGTGGCATCAGTTAATCAAACAAGAGATTATGAAATAAACACATAATCACAATTAAGGCATCTGATCATCTCGTTTTGAATGTATTGTTTTTTTAATTGAAAATCTACTCTGTGACATTCATTGATCCTCCCTTCTTTTTTCCTCTTAATCCACAAGAGATAATTATGAAGCATACAACTCATGATTCATAAAATGCATCATTAACAACTATTTGTTTCTGTAACAAAACACCATGCATGTTTTAAAATGCTTTCAGAAGCCATTTGATGTATCCTTATTCTAAGGACCAGTAGAAATTATATCTTAGTACATGCTACCATCAAGACCACAGACCATTGGTCAATTAGTCTTATTCTTTCATGATAGTAATGCAGCAACTTTGTTATTTCTTTCATAAATGCAGAAGCCAATGAAGTTTTAATTCAATTCTTTGAATAATTAGGGGTCATGCTACCATGCTACATGAAGTGGGCAACTAAGTCACCTAAAGAAAGCAAACTTCACCATCTTCTGTTAAGAAAGAGAAACTGACCTGTGATTTTTAGATATATGTTTTGAGTGACTACTAAAATTCAGGTCCTGCTTGACCTCTGATAATATTTTTTGGTTGCTTGTATTATACTTGTTTCAAGATTTATTCATTATTAAGCTTTTTTATTCCCTGACAAAAGGAGTGACATTTGTTCTAATGCCACCTAAATGTGCTGAACTGTAAAAGGGAGGTAGGACAAAGACAACCTAGAAAAGACAAGCACTAATTTGTCTATGATTACTGCACTAGACAATGATGATGAATGCACTGTATTGCCATTTACCTTGTGTATTGACATACTTGGTGTCAGGTGATTTGTTAACACCCATGATTATCTTTCAGGGAAAAGAGAATTAAAGTCTATGAAGACTCAAAAAGGGAGTTATAGTGAAAGAAACCATGGATGGATGAACATCTCGTGTTGAAATTTATTGTTGAAGTGTGGAAAGCACACACAAAATGCTCCTAGATTCATAACATGGCCATTTCATTGATGTAGTAAGAATATCAATGAAAAAATCTAGAACAACAATGGTAGTACCCTAGTGAATGCACAATTAAAGGCAATCCAGTAACAATTCTACTTTCACAAAAGAATTTTGAATAAGTCTTATTTTCCTTCTTGCAGATAGTGGATCTTGTGTTCTTCATGATGATCTTTACAATATTTCTGCTGAGTTTTGGAGTGGCTTACCAAGCAAACCTGTACCCCAACTCAGAGCCCAACTGGTATCTTTTGAAAAGTGTTGTCTATATGCCATTCTGGCAGCTGTATGGAGAACTGTTCCTGGATAATATGGAAGGTAATTACATGACAGGTACAATTTAAATATTGAACATTGATGTGATGGACTCCTGTTCAAACAAGACACCAGAACATTTTCTATGGTTTGCCAACAGGTATCTTCATGTTTTTTCTTACACACACACATACTCACACACACTAGACAGTAAGATGGAGTTTGTAAACAAATGTCAGTTACATATGTGATGTGTGTCATGCTAAGGATGCACTTAAAAAGTTTGGTCAAAAACTTGATGTCATTGGATAGAGCCAAAAATAAAGCTTCTTTTTGACATGGTTATTGTGAAAAAATATAACTTGTTTCTGTTTGTCTTTCAAGTTCCAAGCTGACCATGACATCACTAAGTAGTTTGGTTTCTGCACTCGCATGATTGGCTGAACACAGAACTGAACTGTGGTTAATTGGACAGGAGAAGCCACTTAACAATGCTTAATCAACAGAGGATGTATATGAAGTGTTTCAGCTGACATTATGTTAAGACATTTCTTTCCAGAGATTGTTTTACCTTCATCAGTATGCCAAGGAAGATCACCTTTGCTACTCACTCATCTGGCAACCTGGCAATGCCAGCTCCCCATCTCAGCTGTCATTTTATCAGCAGAATATGAATGCTTGTAATGTTTACCCATGGCAAAACCTTAGTCTAAGTCTGCGACCTTGTCCTGCCATCTCATACTCATGATCTGTTTCCTCAGGCCATCAATGTGAATATTGGTTAACTTCTTGGCATGGTGTCTGTATGCTGTCAAGATTTCTCTAGCATACAGCATGGTTGGCTTTGTAGACCAGTTTTGTTTGCAGATTGGTGTGTCTTTGTTCCCACACATTTGTATAATAGTGTACTGAAGGATGCATTTGTTTTAGCAATTCTGGCATGGGTTTCATCATATGTGTGGACTATAGGTGACAGTGTACTGCAGAGTTAGCTGAACTTGTCCACTGCCTGTAGGGTTTGGCCTTGCACTGTGATGGTCGGCTCTATGTAAAGCTTTCCTGGTGATGTTTGATACATCACCTATGTCCCCTTAAAACTGTTGTGAGACCAAAATTGCCAGAAAATGAAGAGAAACAGTCCAAACTCTGTTGCTTGTCAGAATTAGATTTGGCATTCATGGAACAGCCATCAGCAAACAGAACAGCCCTTTGCTTTTAATTTGTGTTCAGACGTAGTCTCCTCAGATTGAAGATCTTTCCAATCAATTGTCCTCACTCGGATATAATATTCAGTTTTGATAACAAAGTCACAACTCAACATGAAAACAATCAAAAATTATTCACACAGAGCAAAGTTCACAGTATGTCATAATATGTATTGTATTAAGCACAGTGCAACATGCTACAGCCATGTGTATCATTATATGCATTACAGTGTAGGAAAATCAGTCCCAGTGTATCATAACACACATCACAAAATAGGAAAATCAGTCCCTGTGTATCATAACACACATCACGAAATAGAAAAATCAGTCCCAGTGTATCATAATACACATCACAAAATAGAAAAATCAGTCCCAGTGTATCAGAATACACATCACAAAATAGAAAAATCAGTCCCAGTGTATCATAACACACATCACAAAATAGAAAAATCAGTCCCAGTGTATCATAACACACATCACAAAATAGAAAAATCAGTCCCAGTGTATCATAACACACATCACAAAATAGAAAAATCAGTCCCAGTGTATCATAACACACATCACAAAATAGAAAAATCAGTCCCAGTGTATCATAACACACATCACGAAATAGAAAAATCAGTCCCAGTGTATCAAAACACACATCACAAAATAGAAAAATCAGTCCCAGTGTATCATAACACACATCACGAAATAGAAAAATCAGTCCCAGTGTATCATAATACACATCACAAAATAGAAAAATCAGTCCCAGTGTATCAGAATACACATCACAAAATAGAAAAATCAGTCCCAGTGTATCATAACACACATCACAAAATAGAAAAATCAGTCCCAGTGTATCATAACACACATCACAAAATAGAAAAATCAGTCCCAGTGTATCATAACACACATCACAAAATAGAAAAATCAGTCCCAGTGTATCATAATACACATCACAAAATAGAAAAATCAGTCCCAGTGTATCATAATACACATCACTAAATAGAAAAATCAGTCCCAGTGTATCATAATACACATTACAAAATAGAAAAATCAGTCCCAGTGTATCATAACACACATCACAAAATAGAAAAATCAGTCCCAGTGTATCATAACACACATCACGAAATAGAAAAATCAGTCCCAGTGTATCAAAACACACATCACAAAAAAGAAAAATCAGTCCCAGTGTATCATAACACACATCACAAAATAGAAAAATCAGTCCCAGTGTATCATAACACACATCACAAAATAGAAAAATCAGTCCCAGTGTATCATAACACACATCACGAAATAGAAAAATCAGTCCCAGTGTATCATAACACACATCACAAAATAGAAAAATCAGTCCCTGTGTATCATAATACACATCACAAAATAGAAAAATCAGTCCCAGTGTATCATAATACACATCACAAAATAGAAAAATCAGTCCCAGTGTATCATAACACACAACATGAAATAGAAAAATCAGTCCCAGTGTATCATAACACACATCACAAAATAGAAAAATCAGTCCCAGTGTATCATAACACACATCACAAAATAGAAAAATCAGTCCCAGTGTATCATAATACACATCACAAAATAGAAAAATCAGTCCCAATGTATCATAATACACATCACAAAATAGAAAAATCAGTCCCAGTGTATCATAATATACATCACAAAATAGAAAAATCAGTCCCAGTGTATCATAACACACATCACAAAATAGAAAAATCAGTCCCAGTGTATCATAACACTTCACAAAATAGAAAAATCAGTCCCAGTGTATCATAATACACATCACAAAATAGAAAAATCAGTCCCAGTGTATCATAATACACATCACAAAATAGAAAAATCAGTCCCAGTGTATCATAACACACATCACAAAATAGAAAAATCAGTCCCAGTGTATCATAATACACATCACGAAATAGAAAAATCAGTCCCAATGTATCATAATACACATCACAAAATAGAAAAATCAGTCCCAGTGCATCATAATACACATCACAAAATAGAAAAATCAGTCCCAGTGTATCATAATACACATCACAAAATAGGTAAATCAGGCACTGTTGCATTTCATTGAATTAAGTGGGTCCACATGTCACTTTGGACTGAAACTTATGCATTTCAACAGGTAATTTAGGCTCTGTGTATCATATGCATTACAACATGGGTAATAAGGCCCTGTGTATCATGATACATATTACAACATAAATAAATCAGGCCCTGTGTATCATACCAGTTATTACAACATAAATAAATCAGTCCCTGTGTATCATGATATGCATTACAACATAGGTAAATTTGGCCTAGTGTATCATCATATGCATTACAACATTGGTTAATCAGGCCCAGTGTATCATGATAGATGTTATAACATAAATATATCAGGCCGTGTGTATCATGATAGATGTTATAACATAAATATATCAGGCCGTGTGTATCATGATAGATGTTATAACATAAATATATCAGGCCGTGTGTATCATGATAGATGTTATAACATAAATATATCAGGCCGTGTGTATCATGATAGATGTTATAACATAAATATATCAGGCCGTGTGTATCATGATAGATGTTATAACATAAATATATCAGGCCGTGTGTATCATGATAGATGTTATAACATAAATATATCAGGCCGTGTGTATCATGATGGATGTTATAACATAAATATATCAGGCCCAGTGTATCATGATAGATGTTATAACATAAATATATCAGGCCCAGTGTATCATGATAGATGTTATAACATAAATATATCAGGCCCAGTGTATCATGATAGATGTTATAACATAAATATATCAGGCCGTGTGTATCATGATAGATGTTATAACATAAATATATCAGGCTGTGTGTATCATGATAGATGTTATAACATAAATATATCAGGCCGTGTGTATCATGATAGATGTTATAACATAAATATATCAGGCCGTGTGTATCATGATAGATGTTATAACATAAATATATCAGGCCGTGTGTATCATGATAGATGTTATAACATAAATATATCAGGCCCAGTGTATCATGATAGATGTTATAACATAAATATATCAGGCCCAGTGTATCATGATAGATGTTATAACATAAATATATCAGGCCCAGTGTATCATGATAGATGTTATAACATAAATATATCAGGCCATGTGTATCATGATAGATGTTATAACATAAATATATCAGGCCATGTGTATCATGATGGATGTTATAACATAAATATATCAGGCCGTGTGTATCATGATGGATGTTATAACATAAATATATCAGGCCGTGTGTATCATGATGGATGTTATAACATAAATATATCAGGCCGTGTGTATCATGATAGATGTTATAACATAAATATATCAGGCCGTGTGTATCATGATGGATGTTATAACATAAATATATCAGGCCGTGTGTATCATGATAGATGTTATAACATAAATATATCAGGCCGTGTGTATCATGATGGATGTTATAACATAAATATATCAGGCCGTGTGTATCATGATAGATGTTATAACATAAATATATCAGGCCGTGTGTATCATGATGGATGTTATAACATAAATATATCAGGCCGTGTGTATCATGATAGATGTTATAACATAAATATATCAGGCCGTGTGTATCATGATAGATGTTATAACATAAATATATCAGGCCCAGTGTATCATGATAGATGTTATAACATAAATATATCAGGCCCAGTGTATCATGATAGATGTTATATCATAAATATATCAGGCCCAGTGTATCATGATAGATGTTATAACATAAATATATCAGGCCGTGTGTATCATGATAGATGTTATAACATAAATATATCAGGCCGTGTGTATCATGATAGATGTTATAACATAAATATATCAGGCCGTGTGTATCATGATGGATGTTATAACATAAATATATCAGGCCGTGTGTATCATGATGGATGTTATATCATAAATATATCAGGCCCAGTGTATCATGATAGATGTTATATCATAAATATATCAGGCCCAGTGTATCATGATAGATGTTATAACATAAATATATCAGGCCCAGTGTATCATGATAGATGTTATATCATAAATATATCAGGCCCAGTGTATCATGATATGCATTACAATACAGTCAAACCACTTGTCTCAAACTCGGTTATTTCGACAACCCGCATATGTTGATCGTTTTGGTCCGGTCCTGGAAAAAATCCTTCTTTATTTTGCAATTTTTTGCCTGCTTATTTCGACCTCTGTTAAGTAGATAACCCAGTTATGTCAGGCATAAGTTTCAGTCCGCAGTGACATGTGGACCCACTTAATTCAATGAAATGCAACCTTTTAATGTATATGGTTGTTTTTTGTTGTTTTTGCTCATGTGAGCAACATCTTGCTCATAAGCATGCAAATTTCACATCAGCAGACTTGCTCATGTGAGCAAGATGTTGCTCATGTTAATAACAATTCTTGCACATGTGATTCTCATGTTAGAATCTACTTGCTCACATGGGTTCTATCTAATTTGCATGTTAAAATGCACATGAGGCTAAGCTAAGCTAGATCTCATGTGAGAATCTCATGTGCAGAAGGGTAGGCATGTTTGTTGTGGGAGATCAATCTCACAGAAATTATACAAGAAGTGGTCAGCAAAAGCGATCAATTTTCACACACAATTTTGGTAAGTTACAGTGGTAGTCACATGTTTATTTAGCATTCTTTCTATTTTTGGTTCCTAAGAGTAGCTTAATCGATTAGTTTATTAAGAATATATCATATTCGCTACATAAAATATTCAAGTGTGTACAAAGACAAGAGTGTGCACAAATTACAATATATTTTTATTTTATGAAAACATATAATCGTAGATATCATTTACATATCAGCTATAGCTGTATATACTTCTTGTTTGTTTCTTAAGGTACATTTCAGATCTGAATTATGTTTAGAAATACATGTATAAAAGAAATAATGATCGAGGAGATACAAGTAATTAAATTAATAATCAATGTGCAGGCAGAAAATTGCTGATCACCTGAATATTCAAAAGTCCTGAAATTGCTCCATATGCAAGTACTATCATGATGATTAATTTTATAGCATTTTATGACAAAATAGCCAAACATGTCAGCAATATTTTCGAAATATCTAGGAATTATAAACATCATGATCTGTACTGCATTATATTTTTTAGCAAATATGAAGTAATATCAATCTGCTTTTGTTTAATCCGATGCTGATTTGTAATGAATGATTAAAGAGCGCTTATGTTTTCTTACATATGCTCGGCACCGGTGACACTTGCCACAAACAATTTCATTTTTTCAATGCATTCACCCATTTCATGTACTTGTTAACAGAATATAAAAAGAAGAAATTTATTACTAGGCAGAATATCACCCTATATATACACTCGTATATATGCATGGGAATAGATAATCTCAGGCACTTGGCTTCTATACACTGGCATTCAAGGCCCAATAATTTAGGTTTCAGGCTTGAGCTCATCTTAATTTTTTTGTTCTTATTTGTAATATCTCTTATTCTGGTCTGGCAGAAAAATTGGCTTACATTGTCTTAATTTATTTTCATCTGTTGAAGGTGGGACTGTATATCACCATAGCATAAGGTAATGACCTATCATACCTAGCTGAGTCAGAAAGATATCGACAGTAACCAGAAAAAATATTCAAAAAACACCTGATCGAGGCCATAACCATCAATCTTGTCATCTCGGCTATAGGTGTCTTCACACTCAAATATTATATTTGCACTGTCCAAGGACTCCTCTTCAATCCTGTCCATGGTGTCCCATTGATGAAATTTGTGGTATCCCATCATCACACCTTGTCTCTAACTCAAGTATTGTTGATAGTTCCTCACCCTTTATTTTGTGACTTTTGCAAAGTGATACATAAAAATCACAAATTGGTATTGATATAGTGGTGATCGAGTCCTCTAATGACATATTACATTTTGAGATATAACTACTCTTGTATGGGTAAACCATGTAATTAAATGACAGTGACACGCCTGGTTATAGAGGATTGCTTTAAAGACCTAATATATTTTTAAACTGAGTGTTGTATTGAAATTAACTCTCAGGTGACTTTACACACAAGGAAACTATATGCTGTCTTGCAGACAAACCATCTAATGACTAAATATATAATAAAACCAATATGCTTTGTAACAGGGAACCAGTTTATTACTTTGCACATTACAATATGCTTTCCTAAAGATGAAATTTCAAATTGTTATAAATTGTGAGAATGTGAAATGCTGTCCTATAGTGAAGGCCTTGGTCATAATACAGTAAAGACCCTAAGGGCTGAATTTTCTCAGAAACTGAGGCTATGTGGGATGATAGACAGCGAAACTTTTAAATGCTAACTTACAAGTATATTTGTATCCCCATTTGTTTACATCAGATGAAATTCCTGTATTCTGCTCTTTTACAGGTAAAACACAAGATGACTGTATCAAAAATGAAACACTATGGCGTGCACAAGGTGGACAAGGGCGTTGCCCAGCTGATAATGCCTTGGTACCCCTGTTAGGGGCAATCTACCTGGTACTGACAAACATTCTTCTCATCAACCTCCTGATTGCCATGTTTAGGTAAGGGTTACAATATTACTCTACTCCCTTTGACAACTCGCACCCTGATAACTCAGTTATAACACAAGGTCAGGCATGGATCCCAATTTATAAACTAGAAACTACCAAAAAACTGACCCTATTTGTTGAACTTGAAGAAAATCACAATCAAAATTGATATCAGAAACATTTGATATATCGCTCATTTGATCATCAAAAACAGTAAATAGGACCTGGAAATTTAATCAGTGTTATGAAATATTGACTTTTAATAAGAAGTTATATAATTTGTTACATTTTCTTTTCAAATGACATTCTTTGTAAACCGCAATTAACAATATTCAAAGACATTTTGATCAATGAAAATGTCACGCCAAGTGGAGGCAGTACTTTAATAAATGTATAACAATTAATCATTTTTATCAATTTTTTTGTTCTAGTTCTATCTTTTAGTTTCCTTTTAAGTGTCCTGTTGTAATCGAATGTAAAATGTGTCAATTTACTGCAACAGCTATGTCTGTGAGCATTTCGAAGAGAACCTAATTAAGTGCCCACCGTGTTTTGATATCAGACTAGCAGAAGCATTTGTTTGTATTGTTGCACTAAAAAAAACCAGGCCTCCTTTTCTATTATCATGGTAATTACGTCTTTTGAATCAAACAAAGCAGGTGGAATAAAAAAGTCAAAAGGCATACATACCCTACATACTTAACCAGCGGCACCAGTCATATATCGGGTAACTCATTTCAGTTGATCAATCAAACACTAGTACATTTTTATTGTGTACATATCTAATTAAACTACCTTAAATTAACATATCCAATCATAAATTTGATTAAGGATAGCAAGGCAACCAAGCGAAATGAGTACTTCATAAAATAAAGAGTTTTGTTTCACAGATACGGACCACTGTGGGAAAAACAAGTTTCAGAGAATTCTTGAATTTGCACATAGAGATGTCCTCAAACATAATAAGAAGTTTCCCTGTAACTTTTACAGTGAAATAATGGCATTAATATTTTACTAGTTGAAAAATACAAAATTTGAGTATTGACATAGACGATTGTCTCAAGAAATAAATGTTTGATGTTTTTGATAAAATGGAATCTAATTGACAGTGTATCAAAAGTTAGTCTGGTTCCTGCTTTGTAGCATTCTAGTTTTGTGAAATACTTGTATTCATCACTCTGGGAACCAGACTAATCAACAAAACAGAAAGCCGTGACATAATACACAAATGTTTTTGTGAATCAATCACCTAGAGCAACATGCACAATGCAGATATAGTAAATGGTATGTCTCATATACAAGGAAAGACATACATAGTGCAATTTAAAAATCCCTCATAAACATTTTGGAACCAGCAATTCCTAAGTAGGTCTACTTTTGACACTAAAGTGCACCAGAGCTAACCAACCCATGGTTCTTATTGAGTGAGTTGCAGTACATGGAAAAAAGAGGATGAAAGGAGTGTACATGGGCATTGTAATAGTGTTGCATTCACAATGTTTACATTGCATTAAAATGCAGGTGATGCAGTTAGACTTACCAATCAGCTGAGCAAATATTAATAAAATATGGCACCTCTTTCAGCATATTTGAAATTTCTAATCACCATTGTCAAATACATTTAACAAGGTCTCAGTTTTGTGGTGCCATCTAGCTTTTAGAGATTGATAAGTACCATTTTTTAATTGCTACAAATGGTGATAACTACATGACAGTCATACATACATAATATAATGATAATTAGTGACTGATTCTTTGTGGTGTTTGTTTATCCATTAGATTACTCCTTATATTCAGTGTACTCAAAAAAATTCTATCAAAGCAATGTTACCACAGACTTTGGAAACATTTGGAACATCAAAAGTCTCAAAAGAGGCAAATGAACCATCACTTTGAGATGAACAGAATTACTTCTTCATCTACCACTATAACATTTAATCCAGCATTAGACCCAAATGGAAAAGCTAATTTCTTTCCACCTTTCGACCAAAAATATTCCCTCATTTAGTAACAGAAAAATCAGTCTTGCCAATAGTATGAAATTCTTAAGTACATTGTTACCAACTTGGCTGTTACCAGTCCTCCATGGTATTTGATCTTATGCTATTTCTAACAATCCTCTCACTTTTCTAAGTAAATTGAAGTAAAAGAGCCTCATATTGTGTCCTTAGAGTCAGTTCAAAAGATGGGGCTACAGTTACAATATTCTAGAACATAATCTCCAGTAATGTTTCTGAGATTTGGAACCAGCTTGGTACATTTGGTAAATCTGCTTGATCTTTGCAACAGAAATTGCAGCTATCATTGAATTATTGCTCTCTGTTGGTGTTGATTTAGAGTTGATCTGTGGTTACACAGATGTCCTCAGATGAGTTCTTGTCTTTCCCAAGGTGTTTCACCCCTTATCTCTGTACACCTTTCAGATGTCTAGGCTGAGTTCCAATCCTTCCCCAGGTGTTTCACCCCTAATGCCAGCACTGAAGTCTTCCCTCCTGTGCTTAGCAAACTGAGTGACTGAGTTTGAATATTTTTCTCTTGCAGCACAAGGCACCATTCTGCCCATTGCTAGCATACTGGGATCTTTCCCTTTCCCCAAATTACCTGGAAACAATGCCACAAATGTCTTAGTTGCTAAGGGCATTTCATGTATACTTTGTAGGTTAATGGCACAGAAGTGGATCTTTATCACTTCACTCACTTTATTCCATGTAAATTCCTTAATGTAATGATCTGGGTTATTTATTCCAGGACAATTCTGTTACAGTCGCTGAGTGTATCATTTCTAAATGCATCACAGTGGTGGAAATAGGTGCTCTTCGAAAAAGTGAAAACATTTTAATTAGTCACATGATGTGTCACCTGAATAATCCTATATAAATAAAACACCCACATCTCATAGTTTAAAGTGAAGTGTTTTGTTGTCTATATAATTCAGGGATGGAAAACTCCATTGTAGTAAAACCTCAACTTGCAACAAAAAGAATGGGTTGGTGCATACATACCCAGCCTCCGGTTTTACTCCATTAATGCCATTCATCCTTTACAAATGCTTGAATGAGAGAGATTCATTATTTTCCATAGCCTTCAGCTTCACATGTTACATATATACATAGCATATTTAAAGACTGACAACAAAACATCTGTTAAAAACATTAAGAGGTTAAAGGAAACACATGTTAACATGTAAACCATATCAAAAAAATATTATTTATATGCTATTAATAACTGCTTCAGCAAAACTGTTACTATTAGCCTCAATATGCCCTGGTAATTTGTGAAAAGTCTTATGTCCAGTCTGCCATTTGCAATATATTGTGTAAAGGAACAGCCTTGTCTGAAAGCAGCTGATGCTACAGCAGTTCTGCATGAATGAGCTTTAAATTTAGATGTATCCATTCCTGATTGTTCTCAAATCATTTTTAACCATCTTGCAATAGTACTAGATGGCCCAGCTGTATAGGAACAATAAGATACCAGAACTTGAGTAGTATGATTAGTCCTGTCAAGATAATGCAACAAAGCACTGAGCATCTCATCCTAGAAATTCTCACCTTGTCTTGAAGTTTTCAACAAATCTGAAAAACTGAAAACTATTTTATCTGCTATACAAGATTGGTTTACTAACATTATCAGCAATAATTTTATTCAATATTTTCCAACAATATTAAAAGAGGAAAAAAGTGTATGGGATTAAATCATGCTAGGAGAAAGAAAAGTCATCATTTTTAAAAGCACATGGTTCTGGAAACCATGAGATGAACTTTTTTAACTGATAGTTTAATCTAGATGCAAAAAGATCTATGTCTGGAACAAAAGTCTTTGCATGCAATCTTTTGCAAAATTTAATTCTTCAGCATCCATTCAGTGGAAGCAGAATAGTTTCTGGACAGATAATCTGCCATTATATTATGTTTGCTAGCAATATGGACTGCAGATATGACTATTTCTCTTTCTAAGCTGTATACCCACTGTTTGATTTTTTAAAAATATTTTTATTATGACTTTATTTAAAGAGGGTAACTCAATTAGCTAAGAACTAATCTACCTTGAGGCCCTCATTCAAAGAAATTTACTTATTTTTTGCTGCATATCTGAAGCCACTTTATATACTGAGTTTGGAAAAAGGAAATAGAGTGGTCATTTCAAATCTCAACTGGAATACTATTCCAGAGCAAAGTTCCAGAGTATTGGCAACTTTTTGTTTTAACCCTATACAAAACCATTTTGTTACAGGACATTAAATTTGTACAACCTTTGGGTTTATGGTCCACCTCACATAACCACTTGAAATTTTATAATAATAATATATATAATAATAATAAAAATAAAAATAAAAAAAATCAAACAGTGGGTATACATCTTGGAATATAAAGTGTGTTTAGAAGTTGGTTGTAGTGGTTTACAGGTTTCAAATCAGACTGGTTTTTTATTTTTAAATTAAGACTTATTTGTCTTGTACTGTAATAAATGTTCAAATGTATAATTTCAGCTACACATTTCAGAAGGTTCAGGTGCAGTCAGAAAATGTCTGGAGATTCTACCGCTTCTCTCTGGTGCATGAGTACTATGACCGACCTTTCTTGTGCCCACCTTTCATCATTTTTATCCACCTCTATAGGCTTTTCAGATATGTCTGCCACAAGCTTGGATGTGTCAGTTCCAAGTCCTGCAATGAATTTAGTAAGTTATTGCAACTTATATCATATTGTACTTATGCAGATCACAAAATTTCACATTTGTTAGAAACAATAAATATGTGAAAATATTATTTAGTGGACAGAGACATAATTTTTCAAAATAAGAAAAAATTGAAACACATCTGTGGCATAAAAATGAGACTGCCATGATGGCATTATCACTTTTAGAACTTCTTTTTTTTCATTTAGAAGTATATCTGCCCTTCTGTATATTATTCTAACCTGTATTTCTATGTTTAGTCTTATGTAATACCTCTATAGGATATGGGGCCTATTACATTTCATTTATTTCATTTGTTCATTTTTTTTTACCTTATCTCTCTTTCCTTCCATTACTCTCCCTCTCTCACTCACTGTCAGGAGGATGAACAGATCATACAATGTGTAAAGATTGTAAACCCTCTAGTATACATTTATGTAATCAGTGTGATGGCACCTGAAAAATGCCTAATATGAACACCCTAAAATATGAACAAACAATAAAAATAAGCTTTATGTATTTACATTTTATAATTATTGTTTCACATAAATCATGCATATTGTCAGTGACTGAACCTGCATGACCTGTGGCTATTTGATATTGTGTGTTGCCCATACAATATTGTATACCTGTTACACTGAATGACAAATATGGTAAATATTTTTTTATAAAACTCTTGATTAAATTAACTAGTAATAAAATTGTCAAACTGATGATTTTCACTCTCAAAGAATCATGGTCATGTCTAAAAATGGTAGATAATGAGGCATTAATGAGTGTTGATTGCAACTCAAAAATAGGTGACAATCAAAATTTGGGTACATTATCATCTATTACTGAAATAAGCTGAAAGCTTGCCGACACAAATGTTCATGCTTGAATGCATAAATAAACAAAAGTTGAAATAAATATCTATACATCTGACACTTTTTAAAATCAGTTGTTTAATTAGAAAATTAAACCATACTTACCAATTTGAAGTTTGATTAGTATCCTTAGGGATCACATGAGATGATGCATAGGCCATGTGATGCTCAGTCTTTAGAGAAGTTGCAAAATGCTGGATGGGGCAAAGGGAAGGTTAGTGGGTGGAGGGTGTGTGTGTATAGGAATCCTAGGGTACTGCAGGTTCAATGAGATTTTCATCCAACTTCAACTTGGGAAGTATAGTTTTATTTTCCAATTTCATTGGACCTTTTGTACTTTAAGGGATCTTACAAGATGTTTGGATTGTGACAGAAATTTGGTAGGGTAAAAAGACAAATTACTCTACTTTGTAAATGATATGAATTCATTACACAAATTCAACTGAACATGCTTAATGCATGTACTAAATTTAAGAAGAGTGTGTTGGAGATCATCCAGATGGGTTTGCCTTGAATGATAAAATAGGTTTCTGTCAATGTTTCAGGAATATAGTCTTTCCTTCAATTACTTAATATTATGGTCCATGGTACCTTGTCTGAAAAAGTAGGCACTAGTAAATGCCATTCATGTACTATGTAGTTCAAGATATCAGTACAGATGGCACTCAGCTGCAGCTTGATTGGTGGATTTTAGCCATCTTGAAATAGTATCCCTGTTCACTGCTTCAAAACAGGCCTGGAAACTAAAACACAATAGGTTTAATTATTCTCAGTACTGTTTGTCCTATCAAAATATCAACAAGAGACTGCCTGTACAAAGTTGTCTGATTGGTGCATAAGCTACTAAGCAAATTCCACCCCAATGATAACCTGCACTTGACTGCTTAAGATCACAAATTTTTATCAAGATAACTGCTCACTTTGGCTGAAACCAATGTGTATGAGGGAAAATTCAAGGGAAGTTTTGCAAACTATTGAATGTAACTTAACCCTTTACTGCATGCCTTTTGGCGCCTCTACCACATTCACATACAGGTGCCTTTTAGCACTTCTACCTGATTCGCATATAAGCACCTTTTGGCAACTCTTTAAACATCAGCCATTTAGAGCAGGTTTTCATTGCACCACCCTCAGGGAAGACCCCCTAGTAGATACTACATTCATTGATGTGAATGACCATTACCAGATCATGTGGTCATTGTTTATACTCTGGTCGAAATTTGCTATTGAAAGTAAGTAGGTCATAACTGTGTCATATTCTTCACTCTCCAAAGTGGCAGTCGCTGATATTGTTCAGCACTTTCTCAAGTTTTCATGATTAGAATCACAACTTTGAAAGATTCAATAACTTAGGTAATGGCTCTGATACTGATGTAGGAAGTCATTAGTTTTTATAAATTATCAAATTCAGCTGATTTAGTGATGTAGACGCAAAGAACTTGCAAATTTTGAGTATGAGAAATTGCCACTACAGTTGATCATGCGGCTTCACTGACTTGATTTTGAACTAATTCTCTCCAGATTTTAAATTATATACAAAATTCTTTTGTTAACAATAATTATAGAGCTATAATGACTATATTTTACTCTTAAATCTTCCATACATAATATATGTGTACCAAAAATGTAAAATGGTTAAAATTGCTGTTAAACGTAACATACACTTCACTGCTTAACATGTCTATGCATAGAGCACTGCACTGGGTAACTTTGCTACATGCATATTGAAGGGCGAAAAGGCAATACACTCTATGAGGGAAAGGGTTAAGTATCTTAGCATAGTATTAACTCAAGATTGCTGCCATCATCACCACCTGACATCCCCTTTACTTTCAGTAGAACTCCAAGGATAACATGGAAAAGGGGAAAGAATATATGGTAGAGTGTAAATACTCCAAGATACAGCAATGGCATCACTTATTGGTGAATCTGTGATGGTCCTTTTGATGGAAATGAAAGTTCCAAAGTTAAAGATGACTGGTACATATAGAGGATCTCCACACAGCACATGCAATTTACAGTTGTGAATTATTCAAACAAAAAAGTACTCCTGTCATGTTTCATAACCTGCTTGGATATGATGGTCACTTAGTAATGAAGGCAGTTGTAGTGGTATCAAAAGTACCAATAAGTGTCATTTAAAATCAAATGGAAAAATACATGATTGTTAAAGGACTTACAATTACAGTTCATCAATTTGTTAGTTTCTTATTCATCACTAGATTAGCAAGCTAACATTCTGGAATCTGAAAGGTTCAAAATTACTAGTTGCTACACTACCACTTACACTGACTAATGTTAACTAGAAAAGGAGTGGACTGCAGAAACTTGTTTGCCATTGGTCAAGGCAATTTATTCATTGTTATTGCATAAAGGTATCTCCACCAATGACTGAAACATGCAAGCAAAATTTGGTCTGCATTCAAATTAAAAAATAACTATCATGATCTGTATTTGCACACTAATGTGTTGTTGCTTATTTCAGGTGTTTTGTGACATTGCTATGCAAGTGTAAAAGCTCCATCCCACACACTGTTTTTTTATCACTGTAAATGGCTTGTGATGCATTGTTTTAAAACATGAACATCAAGTTGTAATTGCTCACTGATATTAATATGCATTTGTTTATTGAGCACTCACTTACTGGTAAAATATCGACATGTGGAAAAAACCCAAACATAGGTGGGTATGAGTGCTCTACCCAGAAAGTTACATCATGTATATTTACACCAATAGTTTTATGACTAAGCAATGATGCAGCCATTGCTTATTAGTAAATTTGAATGGATTGATCCTGCACACATTACTGTCATTTACTGCATGTTTTCAGATGGCAAAAAATAATTACTTTTTTTGTTGTCTGAATACATATTAAATTCTTAAATTAGGTGTCAAAAAACAAACAGGAGAAAACAAATTTTTGCCTCTCCCTCTCTGTATCCATAACGAAGTTACAATTATATAGGTTACATGTAATTGTTTAATGATATAAAGCAGGGATCATGGTTTCTAATCAAAGTCATAACTCACACCTGTGTGTAGTTTTGTATGTAACAATATCTACACTGAAAACTAATCCATGTGGAAGTTTCTGATCAGATTAAATACTTGCAAGCCAAATGAAGTGAACTTTGTATCATTTAAATTAATGGCAAACACATTGGAAATTTTACTTTAAAACGAAGCAGATCTTTTTAGATTGTGTCCAAAAACAAAAATTGTAGAAAAAAATTATAATGGAGCAATGTCCAAAAAATTATAAGGCATTTAAATATTATTTTTGCCCCCCAAAATGGTGTCTGAAAACAAACAATGTCTAAAAACATTCAGTAAATACAGTAACATGCATAAACATGTACACAAGTATAGCAACAATTGCAACCATGGATATTTCCTTGAAGTTGATCTAGAATACCCTGAAGACTTCACCACACCCACAATGAGGATCCACTAGCACCACACCCATGAGGATCCACTAGCACCACACCCATGAGGATCCAATAGCATCACACCAATGATGATCCACTTGCACCACACCCATGATGATCCACTAGCACCACACCTAAGGATCCACTAGCACCACACCCATGATGATTCACTAGCACCACACTCATGATGATTCACTAGCACCACACCCATGATGATCCACTAGCACCACACACATGATGATTCACTAGCACCACACCCATGATGATTCACTAGCACCACACCCATGATGATCCACTAGCAACACACCCATGATGATCCACTAGCACCACACTCATGATGATCCACTAGCACCATAAGCAATTCATTGCCATATAAGTTGCTGTCCACATATCAATGTACAATCATGGATAAATCTGGATGCAGATTTACCAAATGTACCAAGCTTGTTCCAAATCTCAGAACCAAAAACAATTGTATAGTGTACATACAAATTCTGTGGTTTTATTTGCAATCGAGAATGCATATAAGTCCAGAGGTAGCTTAGAATTTGTCAGCGTGATTGGATGGTTCCTTGTATGCATCTAGGTAGATTTACACACAAAATTAGCCTCCAATAGTTTCCAAATGCTTCTTTAAAACTTATGAACAATTCTGTATTTGATGTTAAAATGGAGAATTTATGAAAGCCAATTTGTGTTGACTTTGTGAACAATGATAGCCTCGAAGGCTTTTTGTGGAAATGGTTTTTGCATCCTAACAAAATTTTTGAAAGTGAACTTGATACTGTTCATAGTAAAACATTTAAACTGTAGCTGCCAAAACCTATTTAAGTTGGCACATCAGTGTTAACCCTCTCAAATCTGCTTATTCACTAGTTTCATTACAAGAACAAACCATTTTACCAGGATCGTGTCATGATGCTTTGTCTCAATACCGACTCACTGCTGATGCATATCAGAACCAACAATATCTATGCAGATATGGGATAAAACACATTTTTGAAAACAAATTTATAAACTCTGATTATCGTGGGAAAAAACACAGTTTGTTGAGTAATGCCATTGAAAAGGTTGTTGGCAAGTTCAAAATTGAATGCTGGCAAGGCAATCAAAGAATATGTTGTACTTTGATCCAGATATTTTCAACTGTAGTTGGACTGCAGAGTGGTCTCGCTTCCAGTTCCATTGGTGGATCCAAGAATATTAAAAAGGCAAAAGGAGTTCCAAGGGTTACTTTGCAATAGGATCTTTGGCACAATATGTATGTGGAATGTCTTTGCAATCAATGGGAATTTATTCACACAGAAGATATTGTTAGGTCAAAGAAACAGCATGTGTGTTAAGTGATGCAAAGACACTGTAATGAGTTTGTCACCATTTAATACCACACGATGGATATTTCCTGATACAATGACCACCTACACATTTGGACATCGCATGATAAAACAAATGAAGTACTAGTGCATTAAAGTAGATTATAATGGTACTTGCCTCTACTGATCACTTCCATCTCACCTCTGTCTGAGTGGGTTCAGATATCAGTCTCTCTCTCTCTCTCTCTCTCTCTCTCTCTCTCTCTCTCTCTCTCTCTCTCTCTCTCTCTCTCTCTTCATATTTGTATTCTTTATCACGTACACACTTAATGTATAAAAGCCTCATTAGTTCTTCACATTCTCCTGCTAAATACCTAGCTGCCCATTACTATCATCATGATCTTAACCAAGCTCCATGTATGCTCCTCATATATAATTAAGTGGGGGCATAACTAATTCATATAAAATTTTGTAAGGATGACTATTGGGTTTACTTTGCAGGACTTTGTACATAGTTGACTAGCATATCTTAGCTTTGATATCTTTTTTCATTGTAATTTTTATAGCTTTTTAGACCTTAATGGAAAAGAGTAAAAGGTGTTTAAATGTAGCTGAACTATTTACTACCATTTTTCTGTAATTTGAAAGCAATAATCCAGGGATCAAGAAATAGAGAATCTAGGTTAGTTTAAAACAATCAAAATACATAATGATAGTGAGATTTTCGTGAAATTCTTGTACTGCTAATAATGTCTTTTTATGCAGGGCTTAAGAAATAGAGAATCTAGGTTAGTTTAAAAAAATCAAAATACATAATAGTAGTAGATTTTCATGAAATTATTGTACTGCTAATAATGTCTTTTTATGCAGGGCTTGAGCTGGATAACGAGGAAGATTGCTGCTTAACACTGATTGAAAAAGCTGAACTAGAAGAGTACTTGAGTTCCACCCAGAGACAAGAACTTGAATCTGTTGAGAAAAAGGTCACCACTACACATGAAAGGTAATGTACCAGTTTGGGCTTGATGCTTGTTAAATGTTATTCTGTACATGAAACACAATGTACCAATAAGAGGTTGATCTTTATACTTTTATAGAGCTTCCACATCTGCAAACAACAACAGTGACACAATAGCCTGGCAGGTACAATACACAATTATTTTGTGATCCAGACTGAGCAGTATAGTAACATACACAAACTCAGGGCAGAAGTTGTCAGAATTGGTAGATTATCAGGAAGTGTAACATATTTTGGTAACTTTATATAAATTGCTGTAATCACCCTTCAGGTATATCTTGATATAAATTGCTGTAATCACCCTTCAGGTATATCTTGATATAAATTGCTGTAATCACCCTTCAGGTGTGTATTGATATAAATTGCTGTAATCACTCTTCAGGTATGTCTTGATATAAATTGCTGTAATCACTCTTCAGGTATGTCTTGATATAAATTGCTGTAATCACTCTTCAGGTATGTCTTGATATAAATTGCTGCAATTATCTTTCAGTTAAATTTCTTGATATAAATTTCAGTAATTATTCTTCAGGTATGTCTTGATATAACTTGCTGTAATTACCCATCAAGATTACAGTGGCTTGTATGGTATTGCAGTAAATAATACTTCAGGAGCTGATGGTTGATTGTGTTGAGTTTGGACTTGGATGTTGTTAACACATATATAGTGTTGCAAATTTAATCAAACATGACAAACAGCAAGAAAATAAAAAACAAATAAGTGCTGATAAAGAAGTGATAATATTTTGATATATTTCATTTGACAATGAGCAGTAAGTCCAAGAACAACCTGTCTGCTTTTCTAATTCTAACTTGTATCATGTTTTTATTCTTACCATAGTGAAGTTAAAAATTCATGAACCCACCCACCCTGAAACCAGCATCTCAATTACCAATATTTTCTTGAGAAGTGAAAACTTAAAGTAATGTCTATGAATTTATGTTGATAAGCATGTACCTTTTCATAATAATTATTTATTGACATTGTTGTCTATACCATACTAAGTTACCAAATAATAATAAAAATTAACAATAATAGTATCTTAATTATTTGAGTAAGAGGACATATAAATGTATAAGTTTAGGGAATCATGGGCAAACAAAAACACCCTCATCTCTTTCCAATGTAAGTCAAATAACTATCAAGTCAATCAAAAACACCCTCATCTCTTTCCAGTGCATGTCAAATAGCTATCAGGGCTATCAAAAACACCCTCATCTATTTCCAATATAAGTCAAATAACTATCAAAGCAATAAAAACCACCCTCATCTCTTTCCAATGCAAGTCAAATAACTATCAAGGCAATCAAAAACACCCTCATCTCTTTCCAATGCATGTCGAATAGCTATCATGGCTATCAAAAGCACCCTCATCTCTTTCCAATGTAAGTCAAATAACTATCAAAGCAATCAAAACCACCCTCATCTCTTTCCAATGCAAGTCAAATAACTATCAAGGCAATCAAAAACACCCTCATCTCTTTCCAATGCATGTCAAATAGCTAACAGGCTATCAAAAACACCCTCATCTCTTTCCAATGTAAGTCAAATAACTATCAAGGCTATCAAAAACACCCTCATCCCTTTCCAATGTAAGTCAAATAACTATCAAGGCAATCAAAAACATCCTCATCTCTTTCCAATGCATGTCGAATAGCTATCATGGCTATCAAAAACACCCTCATCTCTTTCCAATGTAAGTCAAATAACTATCAAAGCAATCAAAACCACCCTCATCTCTTTCCAATGCAAGTCAAATAACTATCAAGGCAATCAAAAACACCCTCATCTCTCCAATGCAAGTCAAATAGCTAACAAGCTATCAAAAACACCCTCATCTCTTTCCAATGCAAGTCAAATAACTATTAAAGCAATCAAAAACACCCTCATCTCTTTCCAATACATGTCAAATAGCTATCAAGGCTATCTCAATGCAAGTCAAATAACTATCAAGGCAATCAAAAACACCCTCATCTCTCCAATGCAAGTCAAATAGCTAACAAGCTATCAAAAACACCCTCATCTCTTTCCAGTGCAAGTCAAAAAACTATCAAGGCAATCAGATACACCTTCATCTCTTTCCAATGCAAGTCAAATAACTATCAAGGCTATCAAAAACACCCTCATCTCTTTCCAATGTAAGTCAAAAAACAATCAAGGCAATCAAAAACACCCTCATCTCTTTCCAATATAAGTCAAATAACTATCAAAGCAATCAAAACCACCCTCATCTCTTTCCAATGCAAGTCAAATAACTATCAAAGCAATCAAAAACACCCTCATCTCTTTCCAATACATGTCAAATAGCTATCAGGGCTATCAAATACACCCTCATCTCTTTCCAATGCATGTCAAATAACTATCAAGGCTATCAAAAACACCCTCATCTCTTTCCAATGCAAGTCAAATAACTATCAAGGCAATCAAAAACACCCTCATCACTTTCCAATGCAAGTCAAATAGCTATCAGGGCTGTCAAAAACACCCTCATCTCTTTCCAATGTAAGTCAAATAACTATCAAAGCAATCAAAAACACCCTCATCTCTTTCCAATGCAAGTCAAATACCTATCAAAGCAATCAAAAACACCCTCATCTCTTTCCAATGCAAGTCAAATAACTATCAAGGCAATCAAAAACACCCTCATCTCTTTCCAATGCATGTCAAATAGCTATCAGGGCTATCAAAAACACCCTCATCTCTTTCCAATGTAAGTCAAATAACTATCAAGGCAATCAAAACACCCTCATCTCTTTCCAATGTAAGTCAAATAACTATCAAAGCAATCAAAAACACCCTCATCTCTTTCCAATGCATGTCAAATAGCTATCAGGGCTATCAAAAACACCCTCATCTCTTTCCAATGTAAGTCAAAAAACAATCAAGGCAATCAAAAACACCCTCATCTCTTTCCAATATAAGTCAAATAACTATCAAAGCAATCAAAAACACCCTCATCTCTCCAATGCAAGTCAAATAGCTAACAAGCTATCAAAAACACCCTCATCTCTTTCCAGTGCAAGTCAAAAAACTATCAAGGCAATCAGATACACCTTCATCTCTTTCCAATGCAAGTCAAATAACTATCAAGGCTATCAAAAACACCCTCATCTCTTTCCAATGTAAGTCAAAAAACAATCAAGGCAATCAAAATCACACTCATCTCTTTCCAATATAAGTCAAATAACTATCAAAGCAATCAAAACCACCCTCATCTCTTTCCAATGCAAGTCAAATAACTATCAAGGCAATCAAAAACACCCTCATCTCTTTCCAATACATGTCAAATAGCTATCAGGGCTATCAAATACACCCTCATCTCTTTCCATTGCATGTCAAATAACTATCAAGGCTATCAAAAACACCCTCATCTCTTTCCAATGCAAGTCAAATAACTATCAAAGCAATCAAAAACACCCTCATCTCTCCAATGCAAGTCAAATAGCTAACAAGCTATCAAAAACACCCTCATCTCTTTCCAATGTAAGTCAAATAACTATCAAAGCAATCAAAAACACCCTCATCTCTTTCCAATGCAAGTCAAATACCTATCAAAGCAATCAAAAACACCCTCATCTCTTTCCAATGCAAGTCAAATAACTATCAAGGTAATCAAAAACACCCTCCTCTCTTTCCAATGCATGTCAAATAGCTATCAGGGCTATCAAAAACACCCTCATCTCTTTCCAATGTAAGTCAAATAACTATCAAGGCAATCAAAACACCCTCATCTCTTTCCAATGTAAGTCAAATAACTATCAAAGCAATCAAAAACACCCTCATCTCTTTCCAATGATTGTCAAATAGCTATCAGGGCTATCAAAAACACCCTCATCTCTTTCCAATGTAAGTCAAAAAACTATCAAGGCAATCAAAAACACCCTCATCTCTTTCCAATGCATGTCAAATAGCTATCAGGGCTATCAAAAACACCCTCATCTCTTTCCAATGTAAGTCAAAAAACTATCAAGGCAATCAAAAACACCCTCATCTCTTTCCAATGTAAGTCAAATACCTATCAAAGCAGTCAAAAACACCCTCATCTCTTTCCAATGCATGTCAAATAGCTATCAGGGCTATCAAAAACACCCTCATCTCTTTCCAATGTAAGTCAAATAACTATCAGGGCAATCAAAAACACCCTCATCTCTTTCCAATGCATGTCAAATAGCTATCAGGGCTATCAAAAACACCCTCATCTCTTTCCAATGCATGTCAAATAACTATCAAGGCTATCAAAAAGACCCTCATCTCTTTCCAATGCAAGTCAAATAACTATCAAGGCAATCAAAAACACCCTCATCACTTTCCAATGCAAGTCAAATAGCTATCAGGGCTATCAAAAACACCCTCATCTCTTTCCAATGTAAGTCAAATAACTATTAAGGCAATCAAAACACCTTCATCTCTTTCCAATGTAAGTCAAATAACTATCAAAGCAATCAAAAACACCCTCATCTCTTTCCAATGCAAGTCAAATACCTATCAAAGCAATCAAAAACACCCTCATCTCTTTCCAATGCAAGTCAAATAACTATCAAGGCAATCAAAAACACCCTCATCTCTTCCCAATGCATGTCAAATAGCTATCAGGGCTATCAAAAACACCCTCATCTCTTTCCAATATAAGTCAAATAACTATCAAAGCAATCAAAACCACCCTCATCTCTTTCCAATGCAAGTCAAATAACTATCAAGGCAATCAAAAACACCCTCATCTCTTTCCAATGCATGTCAAATAGCTATCAGGGCTATCAAAAACACCCTCATCTCTTTCCAATGTAAGTCAAATAACTATCAAGGCAATCAAAAACACCCTCATCTCTTTCTAAAGCATGTCAAATAGCTATCAGGGCTATCAAAAACACCCTCATCTCTTTCCAATGTAAGTCAAAAAACTATCAAGGCAATCAAAAACACCCTCATCTCTTTCCAATGTAAGTCAAATACCTATCAAAGCAGTCAAAAACACCCTCATCTCTTTCCAATCCAAGTCAAATAACTATCAGGGCAATCAAAAACACCCTCATCTCTTTCCAATGCATGTCAAATAGCTATCAGGGCTATCAAAAACACCCTCATCTCTTTCCAATGCATGTCAAATAACTATCAAGGCTATCAAAAGCACCCTCATCTCTTTCCAATGCAAGTCAAATAACTATCAAGGCAATCAAAAACACCCTCATCACTTTCCAATGTAAGTCAAATAGCTATCAGGGCTATCAAAAACACCCTCATCTCTTTCCAATGTAAGTCAAATAACTATCGAAGCAATCAAAAACACCCTCATCTCTTTCCAATGCAAGTCAAATACCTATCAAAGCAATCAAAAACACCCTCATCTCTTTCCAATGCAAGTCAAATAACTATCAAGGCAATCAAAAACACCCTCATCACTTTCCAATGCAACTCAAATAGCTATCAGGGCTATCAAAAACACCCTCATCTCTTTCCAATGTAAGTCAAATAACTATTAAGGCAATCAAAACACCCTCATCTCTTTCCAATGTAAGTCAAATAACTATCAAAGCAATCAAAAACACCCTCATCTCTTTCCAATGCAAGTCAAATACCTATCAAAGCAATCAAAAACACCCTCATCTCTTTCCAATGCAAGTCAAATAACTATCAAGGCAATCAAAAACACCCTCATCTCTTCCCAATGCATGTCAAATAGCTATCAGGGCTATCAAATACACCCTCATCTCTTTCCAATGTAAGTCAAATAACTATCAAGGCAATCAAAACACCCTCATCTATTTCCAATGTAAGTCAAATAACTATCAAAGCAATCAAAAACACCCTCATCTCTTTCCAATGCATGTCAAATAGCTATCAGGGCTACTAAAGCATGTCAAATAGCTATCAGGGCTATCAAAAACACCCTCATCTCTTTCCAATGCATGTCAAATAGCTATCAGAGCTATCAAAAACACCCTCATCTCTTTCTTATGTAAGTCAAAAAACTATCAAGGCAACCAAAACACCCTTATCTCTTTCCAATGTAAGTCAAATAACTATCAAAGCAATCAAAACCACCCTCATCTCTTTCCAATGCAAGTCAAATAACTATCAAGGCAATCAAAAACACCCTCATCTCTTTCCAATGCATGTCAAATAGCTATCAGGGCTATCAAAAACACCCTCATCTCTTTCCAATGTAAGTCAAATAACTATCAGGGCTATCAAAAACACCCTCATCTCTTTCCAATGTAAGTCAAATAACTATCAAAGCAATCAAAAACACCCTCATCTCTTTCCAATGCAAGTCAAATAACTATCAAGGCAATCAAAAACACCCTCATCTCTTTCCATTGTAAGTCAAATAACTATCAAGGCTATCAAAAACACCCTCATCTCTTTCCAATGTAAGTCAAATAACTATCAAGGCAATCAAAAACACCCTCATCTCTTTCTAATGCAAGTCAAATAACCATCAAGGCAATTAAAAACACCCTCATCTCTTTCCGATGCAAGTCAAATAAAAATCAAGGAAATCAAAAACACCCTCATCTCTTTCTAATGAAAGTCAAACTTAAGCTCACTGAGGTAATCATTATAATACTTCCCAGATTGGTATGCTTGTGGTGGCTGAATATTGATCAAATGTACAAAGATTAGATCCTTTTGAAATTATCGGTGTTGAAAATAACACTTGATGTTTCCACCATAAATGAAATACATATACTTTTAATTATTATTGGTATTCCTGCACATATACTTTTAATTGTTGTTGTTATTCTTACTTTTAATGACAAAAAAATTGAGGTTCAGTTTCAATTGACCCAAAATATTGCATAGGCTGCTGTTAGTGATGATTGTCTTTGTTATGTCAATAAACTTATTATGATGTAATAATGACCAAGGGTCTGGACACTGTCTGCATCCAAGTTTTTCTCCAGCATGTAACAGAAGAAAGGGGTATGTTCCAATGGATACAAGATTCTGTGTTATGCAAAATAATTGCATTTTTAGGCCACTAGGCTATAAGTCTAAGAGTTTATGGTATGCTCTTTCATCGCATTCTCTTTTATCCATTTTCAGTCACAATTATTATTTATGACTTTTTACCAGAAACCACTCAACAAAATGACTGAATTCAAAAGAAGGCATGCAAACATGAAACTCTTTTTCAATTAATTAAGATGATATTAATCCTTGATTAAATATGGTTGCATTTACTAAAATTATTTAAAAATATCTTTAAACAGCTTCTTCTCAGAAACCACAAAAATTCATTTTTCTACAGTAATTTGAGAGAAATCATTCTGTTCATATAGTGCTTTCTAATACATACCAGTGTTACCAATCTACCATCAAACAAATTGTTGTTTCAAATGATCTCTTCTCAAATACTGTTCAAGAGAAATTGATCAAACTGTCTGACAGAATGGAAGCATCCCAGTAATAGGGGATTTAAAATTTATGCAGATGATGCAATTTTATAATCAAACTGGCAACCATTACTTAATATGGAAACATCCTTGAAATACCTTAGAAGACTACATCATTGACTTTGTCTAAATTTTACTGAAAGCATTCAAGGCCTTATTGTTCATGCAAATGAAGACTAATCTACCATCGAATATAGCTGCTATTACTAAAATGCCACTTAACAGACTTTGAACAAATTTGACAGAATGTGCCTTGCTTGAATGCCTTTGTATTTATACCAAAAAGATGATGCTATTCTGCCATCCAATATGGTCACTGTTGGTAAAAGTAAAAAACAATTGTCATCTAATATGGTCACTGTTATTAAAAGTAAAAAAAGCATCTGCCATCCAAAATGGCCACTGTTTGTAAAAGTAAAAAACATTTGCCATCAAATATGGTCACTGTTAGTAAAAAAAAACAAACATCTGCCATCCAATATGGTCACTGTTAGTAAAAGTAAAACATCTGCCATCCAAAATGGTCACTGTTAGTAAAAGTAAAAAAAAAAACATTTACACAACTTTACCTCAGATAACTGCAGAACTGAATTTGATGAACTATCATATAAAATGTCCTGATGTAAGGACTTTGAGCTTCAGACAAATGATAAAGATGTGCCACCAAAAACTAGAGGACTCTAATAAAGTAATGCTTTCATTAGATATATGTGCACCAGACTTTTACTCCAGTCTTTATAAATGTGAATTTTCAAGGGCAAATATCCAGATGAGCAGTATCAGAACCCCTGAATCATCTTGTTTAGTGTCCCATTGTGTCCTTATTTCTTGGGATTCACTCGAAAATGTAAAATGTTTCATTTTTAACTAATTCACAGGTTGAAAGAAGTAATAGATGACCTAGATCACATCAGAAAATCTATAAAGTTGCTTTCCAGACAGAATGAGAAAGTAACAGCTGCAACACTTTTGCGCCCGTAAGTAACCAGGAGTGAGAGAAAGACTAATGGATGAAAAATTGGAATAGTAACCAGGCTGAAATTAGTTGCTTAATTTATAGTGCAACTACCAAAAATCACCATATTTGTATTTTGTGATAACGAACTATTCATACACTTTAATGTAACTTGAATTACTTATTGTTTACTAGGGTAAAGCCTGCTCTTGTTCAGAACATCACCAGTGAAAACAATTGAAAACCTTTTTTAAAAAAATGTAGTATAGTAAAACTTTTTTTTAAAAATTGATGAAAATGTGATATTTCACATTTCCTTAAGTTTTATTTTCCATTGTGAAAGATGTGATGTGATTATTATTTTTAAAGTAGCTTTAGCAATTTTTCAGTCATTTGATTACGATGTCTGCAGTGTAGCAGTTTATAGTGATGTCTAGCACTGGGGCATCATGCCACAGACATTTAGCATCATGTCCCACCAAGTCATATTATCCTGACACCAGGCTAATCAGTTCTGACACTAACTTCTTAATGCTGAGCATCAAGTGAGGCAGCTGTTAGTACCATTTTAGTAAGTCTTTGCTATGACTCGACTGGAGATCGAACCCATGACCTGCATCTGAGGCGGACGCTCAAACCACTAGGCCACCGGAGCAGTTCCATTGTGAAAGAATTATCAGAATATTTCCCATATACTGACTTACATATAGTACCAACTCAGCTGAAAAGACATAGACCCAGATCTGTTTTAAACCTGCCAGTGTGCCAGAATCTATGTATAAAAAGCAGCATCTGTTGCCACCTAATGTATAGTTCTGCTGTTACTTTCTGTACCAGCAGATCAGGGTGTATGTATACCAAAAGTATTGACCCAGCTCTGTCATTACCTGGTGAACCAACAGATTTGGATATGTGTAAACAAAACAGCATATACACAGATCTGTTGTTACTGTACCAGTAGATCAAGGTCTATTTAAACAAAATTTATTTTGTTGTAACAAAATATCTGGGTCTGTTTATATAAACAGCATATACCCAGATCTGCTATCATTTTATATACCAGCAGATCATGGTCTCTAGATAATCACCATAGACCCAGATCACCATAGACCCAGATATGCTGTTACTTTCTACAATGTCATATAAGGGTCTATGAAATCTGATTGTTCATTGTCTGGCCACAGAATTGCGTCTGAGCTGTTCTTAGTTGGGTATGCATAGATGCTTGAATATGGCACATTTTCTAGACCAGCTAACTAGGTACACCTCTCCCTCAATAACTCAAGCACATCAGGGTCCAAAAACTTAGACTGCACTATAAGCGAGGGCACAAGTTACTGAGGGACCTAAAATAGTATCCACTGGATATCCAGAGAACCATGGGGTGGGGGAATGAAGCTGTTTAAGGACTAAATCATCATTTTATAATTGCATCAAAAAAAATTGTCAATAAATCACTTTTTCTGATAAAGTTGTTCATTATTCTGTATAACTTACATTTATTTTCAAAATGTTCAACATCTAAAAGATTGATAACATGATTCCAGCTAGTTTCAATAGCCTACATGGTAGTGAAAACATTTTTGTGTTTTACATCAGAGCCTTTTGTTGTTATGTCTATTTAATTTAGTTTTTTGTTTGCTAGATTAAAATTTTTTAATTCCATTACATGTTATTGTAATGTCACTTTGTTTACTGGATTTGACATTGTCCAGAAATTCATTTCAGTTCTGTTTGACCATTTTTTTTTTCTCATTGATAAGCAACTAATAATAGAAACATTGTATCTAGTTTTTGACCTCATTCCAAAATCAGTTACAGTTTTGGTAAACAACTTTTTTTATTCTTTTTATGAGTAAGAACCATTAAGTTAAGTCAAGGCCTGGAGTATGTGATATGAAACTTGTTTATTTTGACCCTCATCCAGGAATCTGTTTTGCGTCTTAACCCTTTACCTCATACAAGTGCCTTTTTGGCACTAAACTGCATTCGCATACAGGTGCCTTTTGGCACTTTACCTGATTCACATACAAGCGCCTTTTGACAACTCTGTAAACAGCAGCCATTTTTAGTGGGTTTTTATAGCGCCACCTTCAGGGAAACCCCCTATTAGATACTACATTCATTGGTGAAAATGACCATTACATCAGATAACATGTTCACTGTTTATGCTCTAGTTGAAATCTGCTATTTAAAGTATGTAGGTCGTAACTGTGTCATATTCTCCATTCAACAAAATAGCAGTCGCTGATATCATTCAGTACTTGCTCAACTAGAATCATAACTATGAAAGCTTCAATAACTTAGGTAAAGGCTCTGAGATTAATGAGAAATGAGCCATTAGTTTTTATAAATTATCAAATTCAGCTGATTTAGTGATGTAGACACAGACAAAGAACTTGTAAATTTCGTGCATGAGAAATTGCCGCTATGATTGATCATGCGGCTTCACTGACTTGATGGTGAATGAATTCTCTCAAGACTTTAAAGCACATACAAAATTCTTTTGTGAAAATTAATTAAACAGCTATAACGACTATATTTTACTCTTAAATCTTTCCATACATAATATATATATATATATATATATATATATATATATATATATATATATATATATATATATATATATATATATATATATATATATATATATATATATATATATATATATATACCAAAAATGTAAAATGGTTAAAATTGATGTTAAATGTAACATACACTTCACTGCTTAACAGGCATTATGCATAGCGCACTGCACTGGGTAACTTTGCTACATGCATATTGAAGGGCTAAAAAGCCATACACTCTATGTATGAAAGGGTTAATAAGTTGTATAACTGTTGTTTTTGATTAAAGTTTGATAGTTGGGCTCCAAACAGTTGATACATCAAATTATTATTATTATTATATTGTGACCAGTTTGATTTGAAATTTTTTTTTATTGAATTCAAGTGATTCTTTTTCTTGGAAACACAAAAGTGCTCCTAAAAAATTCTTGGATAAAGGTATTTATTGAAATTTTTACAGAATTAAAAACTCGAATAATATTTTCTGTGATTCAGCTAGAAGCTGTTGATACATCAGTATGACACTGACCACAAAAGATGTCATCACCTTCCATCTTGGATTTCATCAGGATTTGAATTTGGTTTTTTTCAGGACTTTTTATTACTAGGACTTATGTTTTTTTAAATTCTTGATTATTTTTGGATTTAATTCATGAAACCAAAATTCTTTCTTAATAATGTTTTCACTTTGTATTCTAGGGTAATAAATTATTTGTTACATTTGACAAAACTTGTTGTCTTTACTCTTTTCTGTTACTTATTTTAAGAGCATAGATTCATAACATTGATTTTGTTGATTAGTCTGATTCCCAAAGTATTAAATGATAATATTTTGTGAAACAAGGAGTCTGCAAATCAGAGAACCAGACAAACTGTTGATACACTACCAAACAAGATTCCTTTTTAGCAAAAACATGCAATATTTGTTTTGTGAGGCAATCAATCATCTACATGGAAATTTAATTTCTGTATTATTTAGCTAGTAAAAATATTGATGCCATGATTTCACTACAAGTAAAAGTGAAACTTCTTATCATCACAGAGGATATCTCTACATTTGAATTCAAAAATTCTCTGAAACTTTTCTTTCCCTCAGTGGTCCATATCTGTGAAACAGGGCTCTTTATTTTATGAAGTACTCATTTCGCTTGGTTGCTCTGCTATCTTTAGTCTGCTATGGTTGAATAGGTAAATTTAAGGTATTTTAATTAGATTATATATACAATAAACCTTATAACAGTGTTTGATTGGTAAAGTGAAATGTGTTACCCAACATATGACTGGGGCCACTGATTCTTCAAGCATGTCGGACATGTATACCATTTATTTCACCTTCATTATTTAATTCAAATGATATAAATAATATGATAATAGAAAAGGAGGCCCACTTTTTATTTAGTGAAACAATACAGCAAATGCTTCTGCTAGTCCAATATCAAAACACGGTTGGGTTCTCAGAGACTAAGCACTCATGGACATAGCTGTTATTGTAGATTGACACATTTTTTGTTAAATTACATTACATTTATGATGATTATATTTAAAAGGAAATAAAACTTAGGCTCAATAATACAGAACAGTGACTATAATGGGTTTTATATATTATCTAATACAACATCTTTCAAATGGCTGCATAGCTTATTTGGTTAGAATGATAAAAATGTACAGGGCATGGGTTCAATTTCCCCTGTGACCACATTATTTTTTTTTTCTTTTCTTCTCATTTTATTTCATTCTGCAGGACAAATTTTCATATTGTAACAGTATACAGATTTCATATCATATATTAATACATATACGCTGATGAATTTTACATTGTACCATCATGCATCTTCACATCAAAATATATAAGCAGACATTATTTATTTAAGGTGTATTTTACCAGCATTATCAAAGATATCTCATTTATTTGAAAAAAGCTCAAGTATTTGGATCATAATTAAAATCCAGTGTAAGATGTCTAATTTTGTATTCTAAATTTAGACCTCATTCATTGAGTATATGTACAGGAAAGTAGTGCAGGTAGCCATGGGTTTAAAAAGATTGGGTTCATATAGGTATAAACTAAAAAAATTCAAAAGGACCTGTCCAGTCAGATTGCTGTAAATTGTAATGATTACAGAATAACTTAATTATATGATATTGGCCAGTAAATATGGAACACATAGTGTTAAATATGGTGCATGTCATAGACCAGTCAGTATGGTAAAATACGTTATTGAGTAGTAAAAATGCCAGATGATCAGATTGTTACTTTAGTAATGCAGAAAAAACTTTTAAGCACAGGCTGGATTGAATGGTGAAGTCTTCATACATGAATTTATTACTATATATAGTTTCAAAGGGATACATTTTAATTTGATAGAATGAGGTAAGAAAATGACAGATATTATCATTTTTAAAATCAGAATTAAATTTCAAAGTCATTGGTGTTGTTAATTATGATCCAGTACCATTCAGTCATCTGAGTAAAACGGTTTGGCACCTATATATCAAGTTCTGGGCCTTTATGCTTAATACATTTAACCTAGAAAAAAGTTAATGATAAAAGTGTTTCCCATCTGATTTCAGTGTGGATGTTCAAACAGATGTCAAAAATGACACCAGAGGAAAAATGCAGATGCATCAAAATGAACCAGAAAGTCAAGTGGAAGAGATGTTGCAAATATTGAAACAAATTCTCAGAAATCAAAAACGAAACATCCATACTTCCCACCTGGAGATTACTGATATCAGTCTATCTACTGATGCTTAAGTACCTGTGGGATTTTACAACAGTGAGAGAATTGTTATATTCCACAAACAGACAAGCTGCAATCATTAGTTACTGAGTATATAATCTACTTTTCATTAATTAGATATTATTACATACATCTGTTTGTTCAAAAGTTTCATAATGTTACACACAATTACTAATACCAAGGAATTTTCAAGAATAATTTACCGTTGAAACTTAACAGTACATTTCTCACAACTTTTTTTTTTCAATCTTTGGGAGGATGGCATATTCTTCAGGCAAAGTTACCTTTAGTTTACACTAGCTTCCAGTGAAAATAATGACAGACAATAACAGACAACAGAGATGTCTGAGATTGAACTATTATTAATATTCAGGATAATAGATTAATGAAATAGGCAAGACTGGTTAGAGTGTCTACCTCGGATGCGGGAGGTTGTGGGTTCAATCCCTGGCTGAGTTATACCATAGACTTACAAAAATGGTACTAACAGCTACCTTGCTTGAAGCTCAGTTTTAGGACTGGTCGGCGTGGTGTCAGGATAATGTGACATCATATTCCATGTCTGTGGCATGATGCCCCAGTGCTAGACATCACTATAAACCACCACACTGCAGACATTGTAGCGATATGACTGAGAACTTGTTAAAGCTACATTCAAAATTTCATCACTGGTGTTACCAACTTCAGATCAACATGCAAATCAGACACCTTTCCAGCAGATGTAGAGTTCTGGCAGATGTATTGTTCATGCAGGGTCAGGTTATTCATATAAAATGGTCCCTTCATCTGTCAAATTACATCAGATTTATTGGAATCTAATTATTGACCTGTTTGCAGAAAGGTGGAGAATAGGCTGCCCACCTTTGTCACACCAGTTCTAGATTTACAAGCTTGGGACAGAGATGTGCTCTAAATCAGTTGAATGGGGTTATGGGCCTTTGCTTACACCCCCACTCAAAAGCCTTAGTCATCAAATTAGTGCAGAAAATACAGGGTCAGAATTACAACATAATTCTGATAGCCCCTCTAAGATGGGACAATTGTAAAGTCCATGATCTACTCAAGCTAGTGATAGATCTACCCAGGAAGATTATGGCAAATTAGAATCTCCTCAAACAATCACCCCTACCCCAAACTGTCCTTAACACTTAGCTCTTGTCAGGAAAGCCATGGAAGAGAAACATTTTGCCCTTTGTGAAGTCTACTCGAGAGAAGAAGAAGGCTCTCAACTCAGAATACTAATGAGAAAAAGTGTCATGTTTTCAGGTACTGGTAAAGTCAATACTTTCATCCCTTTGAGTGCTTTTGTCCCTTAACTTGCTGACTTTTTTCTAAAACTATACAAGGAGAAAGGATGGCACTAATTACCATCAAATTCTGCTGATCCATGATATCTGACACATCGCAGCACCATGGCACATGAGATAACATCCATAATAAAGATCCATCAGAGCCCATCTTGATTTTGAATAGACCAAAATCCCTGTTTTCAAAGTGAAATTTTCTTTGTTCCTAAAAGGAGTGAACTTGGAGAAGTTCAAGTTGTTACCCAGAGCATTGCTGAAGCTGTTATCATACAAAACCGATTTCCTGAGAGTGTGAGCTTCAGCATGCAAGGAGAGTGAGTTACATGCCCTTTCAATCAACCAGAACTATCTTATATTCAGATCAATGATTCTTGTTCAGCATGACACAACCAGGCTTTGTTGCCAGAAACTGGTAACCATCAGTTGGCAATCATAGAGTCATCATACATACTTTTTCATCTATAGATAAGTCGAGAACAGCAGTCATGCAAGGTTCTCTCTGAGCCCTCAAGCACAACATCTTAGCTTTGCTGGGTTCCATAGTGAATTTTAATGGTAAAAAAACCCTCAAATAATCATCTTAACCTGATGGAACAGTCACTGATAACATGACTAGGGACTGTGTTATGCTGCTTTAAGCAGGAGAACAGGTTATCAATTGCATGAGAAATCAAATAATTTTTCTCTAACAGGATACCCAAGTTATAGATAGGATACTCAGCAATACCGCTTCCTATTAACAATTCTCCTAGTTTTGATGTGACTCGAGAATGTATTTGAAGGAGAAAATGAATTGTATAATCAATTGTATTTCTCCAAGAATACTTACCCACATATCTTGAAATCCCTCCCTATCACCCCACTATGCAAGCATCCTCAATGGTAATTTGCTCAGCTTAAACTGGTGACACCCACTGGTAGCATAGGGGAGGTAATGGGCAAGAGTTAATGTCCTTCCTCTATTTAATATAGAAAGAAACGATGACATTTCATCTTTTAGCAGGGTTCAGTTCAGAAGGTAGCAGGCTTATTATACTCCTAAAATGTTAATGAGAAAGTATTCTCAAAGAAACATAATTTACTATAAAGTTTGCTTTTTAACAATGGATAATTTTCAACCTAACATTTATCAGAGAATATGATTTCTTATTTTGAGGTTGGCAACCTTTACTTAAGTTTTGTTTTATGAGACAGAGAGAATACCATGCTCAACTTTTATTTATTTTTTTTGTTTCATTTTTACCTTTTTTAAGGTTGCATGTCTATAATAATTAATAATGGAATTATATATTATACATTTTGATACAATACTTGCTGGGTTTTCAGATTAATGATCTTTTAAAAAAATATTTAACATTTTAGATATAATATTTTAAATATTTTTGTATAATGATTAATTTTTGTTGTTTTAAGGGTTTATATATGACCAATGTACACTATAAAGTAAATATTCTATCATTTTTTTGTCTTATGTATTTACATATATGAATACTGATTTTATCCTAACCCTACTGTTTAAGGATATGTGATTGTATATGAAGATCAATCTTACACACATTTAGATGGTTGTTCATCTTCCAAAAAATCACTATTGGTAACTATTACTATATTTATTATTAAGTCTCTTTCAGAAAGTCGTTCATTTGACTAACACTGGTAAGAGATGAAAGTGTTCCATTTGCTTTCGTCAGTTAAGAGGTGCAAACCAGGTTCTTCAATAATCTCAATGAGTTAATTGTAGAGTTTCTCTAGATAAGCTAATTTTATGGCAGTAATTAAAATCAATAAAAGTCAATTAACTATTAAAGAAAATAAGATCATAAAGGATGGAATGTTGACATGGTACTCCACAGTTGTAAATAATCTTCTGTCTGTGTATATCTGCCAACAGAAAAGTACAAGCAAGTTAACAGGCAATAATTATTTTAAAATTTGCAAAGATACTTTATTTACAATAATTTTTAAATTAAATAAATCAATAAAGATAATAAGTAATTTTTTCTATGCTTTTAGTAGAACAATTTCCAAAATTGAACAGTCCGGTTCATCAGTAAAATTTATTACAGTACTGTCAAATTTGCTGAATTACATTGGTTTCAAATTACCTTCTGCATTACCTCCCTTGACATAAATTGATTTCTTGTTTCTATATGACCTCACTCCAGATTGGTTAGTCAACCAATTATAACTGTAGTTGTGTAAACAAGTAACAGCGGTATCTAGTGAAAATAAGTTTCTTTGCAGTATATGGCCAGTATTCAGAATTATATGATGAGGAAATATTTTCTAGTCATGTTAAAGATTTACAAATTTATTAATTTCATGTTAAAAGATTGACACATTTATTAATTTCATGTTAAAAGAATGATAGATTTATTAATTTCATGTTAAAAGAATGACACATTTATTAATTTCATGTTAAAAGAATGACAGATTTATTAATTTCAGGTATGGAATTGTATATATTATTTTTTTTTAAAAAATGACTAAATGTTCACATCAGTGAAATCTGGAAATTAGAAATCTTGAATATTTCTAACATGAAAACATATATTTGGAGTTACATGTTTGGTTTATTTTTTAATTTTTTCTTCAATGGTATTTTATTGATTATTAAGATATTAATAATTAATTATTATTTATGTGAAAATAGTTATTAATGATTATTTTAAAATGATATTAGTTCTAAGTATATGTACTAAACTATTCATCAGTGTTTCATATTTCTTGATGGTAATATCATAAGGGTTTCATATTATAAGTACAAAGTTATTGACAACTTTTCATGTCATTATAGCTATTCTTTGACTATAGGACTGAAGGAAGATAGTATCGGTGTATGTCTCTATGTATTTAGAATCATTTAAAGTATTTACAGTGATAGATAATATCTTGGTCAAAACACTGAACAATTATGTATGAATTAAATTTGAAGTAACAGTATAAGCTGAATGAAAAACAAAAACAACTTGCAAAACATGACATTGATTTATAGAGGATCAGATTTTAAAGAAGTTACTCATACCATGATTTCAAAAGCTTTTTAGGAGTTTAATTTACACTAAATATTTCACAACATGCATTGTACCAGTTGAAGTTACTTTCAAACAAGGAAAATAAGGTATTTGTGTGTGGGTGAAACATATATATATATATATATATATATATATATATATATATATATATATATATATATATATATATATATTTACAACCATTTAGTTTAATTACATGTGTGTTAAATTTTGAATTCTTTCTATTTCATTTTTATTTCATTATTTTAATTTTTATTGTGATGATGATGATTATGTTCACAGGGTCAGATATTTTGATAGAAACATCGAGGTTATTTAGACCGTAAATGTGATGTGTGAAAACGATTTTTGCATGTCATATTTTGTTGATTCATGTAAACATTCGGAAAAAGCTATGTAACTGATCAGTTGTGACCACCGTCATTTCTAATAATACTTGATATTCTATACTATGATGAGATTTTGAAATTGCCATGTATTCTTCATGTGTGTACATGAAATAACATTTAATTTTGCCTAAAATACTCAGGTACCTGCAAAAAAGGGTCACATTTTAAAACCTTGTAGTATTTCTAATACCTTGAGAAGGTATTCTTTTGTGCTGGAAAGAGTTGTTTGTTTGAATGTCTGTAGAATGCCTGTAGAACAGGTTGTGTTTTGTTATGGATGATAGCTGTACTTCATCTACCTTTTAAAAAATAATTATTTACCCAGGAGAACTATACATAACTGGCTTTGGACAAAGACATTTAGTGAAATTAATTCTAAGTTGGAACAGAACAGTACAAATTGTGATTTACAGTGAAAATTTTGGACACGTGTAAAACCTTCGTCTGACTTCATCATCCACCATTTCCAAATGGAATTGAGATTCAGACTACTTAAATTAGAACTGTTTTTTTTTTTTACAGAACTTATATGTTTATCACAATTCTAGAACAAATTTTGGGATTTTCTATTTTTTATTTTCACTTTTTCACCATGTTTTCTAGGGAAATAAATTACTTTTGTTAATATTTACAAAGCTTGTTGTCTTCACTCTTTTCTTTGTGTTACAATAAATGAGTCAATATATGTAACAGTATATATATATATATATATATATATATATATATATATATATATATATATATAGTTTCTAACACACACACACACACATGCAGACATATATATACCAACACAAAAAATTTATAATGGCACAAATTCAAAATGGTTTCCTAACATTTTGAGCTCAATCAATAGCTTTTTGTCACTGGGCAATTTAGAATAAAAGATGTAACAATACAACATTGTGCAAAAAATAATGGACACGTGTCTATCTTATAGCAAACCAGTATGTTTTGATCTAAGTTATGAACAAAATGATGGAAACACAGCATGGCAAGAGATTGATGACATCTACAGGTAAAGAAATTATATCCCAGTAGAGTTATGCAAGGAGGTTCTAAGGGAACGATGTTAAGGTAATTGTCTGTCTGAATAAGGAACAAGAATTATAATAATAATGATAATAATATTAATACAGTTTTCCCACATTATAATGCGGTAGTCAACCACATTATCTGCTGAACAGAGATATAGCAAAAATAACCAGATATGTTGAGCTTACTTGTGTTTTAGTGTTGGGGGGGGAGTAAACAAAGCATCAATCTAAATCTAAAGTATAGTAATACTGTTAATTTATGTAAATTATGGGTTTTTTTACTGTATGGTATTTACACATTTCATGATGTCCAATAATATTTTCAAGAGCAAATAAAAATATACCAAGTTTTAGATTGCTTTCTTTCAACTAATCTTGTCATATATATGATTAAAACTCATCATTTTAATAAATATACTTACCAGCTATAATTTGTCTATAGTTGCATCAAGTTTAAAGTTATTAAAAATGTTGTAATCACTTGCAAAAGATGATTAAATTTATTTATTTCCTCAAGCCAGTGCAGCCTGACATTAAAAGCTTCATTTCATTTTTTAATTAAATGACAATCACTTATTTACCATTTCTACACCTATTTTGTTATTAAAAAAAGGAACACCTATCTGTAACAAGGGCACAGAGTAATGTTGTAATTTTGTTTTTAAAAATGACACCTTGTTTTCAGTTGAAATCAACAGTTACAAATGACAGATTGACTGACATCGTATTATGTGTAGCATGCTTGTAGCAATTCCAGAATATGGAATAACAGAAAAAATTACAAACTTGAATACAGGGTATGTAATTAATTTCCAAATAGAATATACACTATTTTGTTGTAATTTACATTTCCTACTCATGATTTAAAAAGAAAATTTCAACCTGATTGTTTTTTTTTTCTTTTTGGTTTGTTGTTTAGAAAAGTCGGATATTTCTCGTCTGCATAATTTTCAAGGGCTCAATGTTCTGGCTTTCTCATCACATCAGCATTTGGTGTGTGGCTTTCTCATCACATCAGCATTTGGTGTGTGGCTTTCTCATCACTTCAGCATTTGGTATGTGGCTTTTCTCATCACATTAGCATTTGGTGTGTGGCTTTCTCATCACTTCAGCATTTTGTGTGTGGCTTTCTCATCACATCAGCATTTGGTGTGTGGCTTTCTCATCACATCAGCATTTGATATGTGGCTTTTCTCATCACTTCAGCATTTGGTATGTGGCTTTTCTCATCTCATCACATCAGCATTTGGTGTGTGGCTTTTCTCATCACATCAGCATTTGGCATGTGGCTTTTCTCATCTCATCACATCAGCATTTGGTATGTGGCTTTTCTCATCTCATCAGCATTTGGTATGTGGCTTTTCTCATCACATCAGCATTTGGTGTGTGGCTTTCTCATCACATCAGCATTTGGTGTGTGGCTTTCTCATCACATCAGCATTTGGCATGTGGCTTTTCTCATCACTTCAGCATTTGGTATGTGGCTTTTCTCATCTCATCACATCAGCATTTGGTGTGTGGCTTTTCTCATCACATCAGCATTTGGTGTGTGGCTTTTCTCATCTCATCACATCAGCATTTGGTATGTGGCTTTTCTCATCACATCAGCATTTGGTGTGTGGGTTCTCCTGGTCACTATCAGTAGATCCTACTTCTTGTTGAGTAAGAAACTCTAGTTTGTCTTTCATGCCTAGAGAGATCTGTATGATGTCAGCATCAGTCTTACATTCAACAGTGTGGCAGTCCTCATCAAGTTTGATCCAGTGCTAAACATCATCAGATGAATTGAAGTTACTAATGACACTGTAGAACAGCTTTAGCTTCCATAATATTACAATCATATTGACAAAATAGACTTTCCTTTCTCTGGATGTCTTAATTGCAAGATTAAATGTCTTAATTGCAAGATTAATTATCTTAATTGCAAGATTAAATGTCTTAATTGCAAGATTAAATCTCAACTCACTACTGATAAAACTAAACTCACTTTTAAATCTGATTTCACTGGAAAATGACACTTATTGTTTGAATATACATTAATTTAAGCTATAGCTACATTTTCACATGAACATCTATCTCTTCTGGTCTGCACTGCAACAGGTTACAGAAACTGACAGCAGTTATAAAGACTTGATGCCATTAACTCCTTTCTGTGATCCGTTTCCGTATGTTAGTAAACAATGGTTGACATTATTAGCAGTCAGCTGTGTTTACAGAGATTATGCAAAAAGAATCACCTTTTTTAATTTTCAATAACTTACATTACATAAAATTTATAGAAATTTTAAAAAATCTACTGGTGTGGAAGCAACTCAACTGATCAAAACTTTATTTCTACTTGTTTGATTCCTGGCTGTATCACATATATGAAAACAACATGTACACAGTGTTTGCAGTACCTGTGATAATGGTAACAATACATGTACACAGTGTTTGCAGTACCTGTGATCACAATAAGAGTGCAATGTATAATCAGATTTTGCAGTGCCGGTACCTATGAAAGCCATAACAATACAAGTACAGTACACAGTGTTTGCAGTACCAGTGATCACAATAACAATACTTGTACAGTGTTTGCAGTACCAGTGATAGCAATAACAATACTTGTACAGTGTTTGCAGTGCCTGTGATAGCAATAACAATACTTGTACAGTGTTTGCAGTGCCTGTGATAGCAATAACAATACATGTACAGTGTTTGCAGTGCCTGTGATAGCAATAACAATACTTGTACAGTGTTTGCAGTGCCTGTGATAGCAATAAGAGTACAACATGCTCCCCAGGATCTACATTGTTTGCCTTTTAGGGAGAAACAGGACATTTGCTCACTTGAAGGACCAATTTTACTTACCAGGCATGGCAAAAGATGTTGAAATATGGATCATAAATGTCACTGTTGCAGGCTTAGTAAATCGTCAACCAAAGTTCAAGTCCCACTTGTCAAGATAGTGATCACACAGCACTTAGCGCCTTTTTGTACTGATTTCCTGAGTCTTGAGATGGCCACATAAGGCTACCAATATACATTGCTTTTCATAGATCATTTCACCTGTTATGCATAGACCATTCCAGCAAGAAACCAGACAGCCAGGACTATACTGAGGATTTGTTTCACGGTTTTGTAGTGCATTATTTTATGCCTCTTCATCTTCATACAGGGAAAGGCGCAAATATTAAAAGGTCATGAAGGCATTTTGTAAAATTATTTGTATCAGGAACTCTTCCACAACACCCTATCATCCAGTGGGTATTAGACCTGCTGGTGATTCTCAATCCTGATCAGAAAAAGTGATTGGAAAAACTACATAGATACCATTAGGCCATGCATACACTATGAGCACACAGGTCAAATTCATTCTTTCTTATGTTTGGTAGAGGGCCATGTCTACCCATTTACTGCATATTTGGGCTAGACATGGATAGTGACTTTGTATGTTTGTCCAAATACATCCAATTTCTCAGAAATTGATTTAAAGAATCATGCAAACTACAAATATTTATTGCGGAAGAAGCTCAGAAAAAGCAGAAGAGGTCATATGACCTCGTGTGAAGGCATGAGCAGCAATTCTTCAGCCTTAGGATGGGTTTTTTTTTGTTACGTTGTGGCATTTGATGGAAACACAAAATTACTGGACACCTATGTTGTACATTCCCAACCAAACCCAGATATTCCAGTATATGTTATTTGTCCAGAAGAGGGCATAGTGCCCAAACGTATACTTCACAGAAACATGCTTCTTCCTTCTGACGCATTACTAATGCAATTGGAGAATATTAGTCACAGGTAAGAGAAATTATCTTCCAAGTCTGAGATATCCAAGATGAGAATTCCATCTAAATTATTTATTCTATAAAAGGAGATTCAGACTAAGATGATCAGAACTCTGTATCGCATTATCTTCCAGCTGATAATGAAAAGATTGATGCATCTGGTATTTCCGGAATAGCAGAAAAGGAGGATTCATCTGTAGGAAACAGAGATGAGGATGAATTAGCTGGCGAAAGTTCCATTGCAGAAAACACCAATGAGAGAGTATTAGAGCTGAAACCATTTCAAACCAGGATAATGGGAATTCCAATATGAGAGAAGAAGTGGTTTCAGAGAATGTGACTGATGATACTGAGCAGAGTGGTCATGCTGCTGAACAGTTTGGAGCAGTTAATACAGACGACACTGAGATCAGCCATGATAATAACCCTGCAATATCAAATCACACAAAGTTTGATAGCACGAGTAACTTCATAGCTGCTGTTTAATTACGACCAGAGTATAGCTCTGTTTGTTCCATTAATGTAGCATTCTGGTCAAATAACTAAAGCACCGTTATGGGTGACCTCTAGAGAATATGTGATGTCCCAATCATTTAATGAACCAGACTGGCTAACAAAAGTTCAACACCCCCAGATATTGTACACAGTATGCTATAATTGCATTCCTGGCAGACAGACCTAAATGATGAGGACATTATGTTGTGTTCAGCAGGGTCAGATAATTTATTATTTTATATAATATCCCTTCCTAATTAGGTATGATCAGATAGTGTACCTTTTTATATAATATTCATTGGTAATTGCAGATCAAGTACCCACATATAATTATTTATTATTTTTCTTTTTGTTTAAGCATTGAGTCAACTAGTTCAAGTTCATATGAATCAAAATACAGACAATGTCGAGGTGTCACTACGGATGCAACCCAGATTTTGTTGTCAAATCCATGTTGAAAGTACCAGTTTCACGTGTGTGTGGCACCATCGATGCAACTTGATTTCACATAAAGACACCAAGACAATACTTATTAACTCTACCATTGCGAGTAAATCAAGACTGGTTAATGGTGTGACCTTCTATGAGTTATGCCGGGCAATCGAAGATCTCTTCCAGATGGTATTCGACAACTTCTTCCTGGTAATTGAAGTTCCTTTTCTTTTTTATTCTTGCGCGACCACCAACCACATTTTTCAAAACTATTCCAGATGCAGTCCTGATAGACCCTAGCCCAGCCATTTTTCCCACCACTGCTGTTAATAATGCTGAAATCACTGCAAATAATGGAAATATTTCAGCGGTTCATGCACTTGCATCACCTCTGATTTTGATAATTTTAATACCATCAAGGTGTTATTTCATTTGGTTGTATTAAACTGGTCAAGTTGTATTTGGGTTAACCACACTGAGAAACTTCCATTTAAAATTGTTGAAGAATGTTTCAATGGGCTGTATTTATTTTTCCCAGCTGATTTTGCCAAGACTAACCTTCAATTCATGATATGACATTGTTATTTAAAGAAGTAATAGGTTCAATTATGAATCCACTGAATTTTTCACAGGCACACTGCATCAAGGACCCTAGCAGCAGAGAGGGTGAACAGACAACTTTGCCTCAAACGTTTTTTTTAAAAAAAAAAGGTTCCTGCAGGGGCTGAGAAAATAAAACGTCAACAACGCTAAACCAAAGTCTCTTTCCATACGATTATATATTTATTCGTATAATAAAAATCTTTGATTTAGCTTATTTTTCTTGACGTATTTTTATGATTTTTTTCAGGCGATTTTGTTTACGAGTAAAGCGACTCAATTGTTGTCCTTCACCAGCTCTGCTGCTCCTGACTTTGACAGGAGAGATTAACCAAAGATTTTATCTAGACATGCACAATATCTTAATCGGTATCATGCAGGTTTATCGTTATAAATCCAAACGGAACAGATTGTGCTTTAGAAAAGAATTTTTTTAATTTATTCATATCCATATCCCCTGAACACCAGGTATAATAAATATTCTGCAGAGTAGAATTATCTACTCCATTAAACACAACCAAAATATTATAATTATCTCTGACCACCTTAGGTATTTGTGAATATCTTTGAGTACATTAATCACATCTGTGTTTTGTGTCTACCTCGAGAAAATATTCTAGCTGGATTAGATTGTTTGTCCAACATCACATCATCATATACTACAAGCTTATTAATGAATCCATTTAAGTCAACTACAGACGGGGCTTCATCTATATCTGTGATAAAATCAATAATAGCGTCACCGTCTTTATTAACTGGTTTTGCTTTCTCGTTAAAATCCTTAAGTACTTCGTAACAATGCTGATCATCTACAGACGGTGTTATTAAATATAGTTGGTTCCATCTTAACCACCTCATTAATAACTTTAACAATAATTGTGTTTTACCTGATCCAGATGGATCTATTATAATCATTCTTATCGAATTTGGTAATGCTGGATGGCGCTTCACTGGTTCCTGTTTTTGTGTAGCCGGAAAATCGATTATTGTATCCACATTATTAATAGCATGAGTCTATATTGTGTTCGATGTAGATCATCTACACCCACCACTGGATTGACAATAATAATAACGAAAAATAAACAACATGCATTAACAGGTAAATGTGTAAAATGTGGTTAACAAAAATATAAATTTATCTCAGGAACACCAAAGATAGGTGTCGATATTGATGCTTCTTTAGGAAAATTACCTGGATTACCATGGTTTAAGTATGTTGATGAGAAACACCTTGCTGGATATAATTACTGTGGTCCTGGAACTCGTCTCGATATCCGACTCGATAACCAAGATCGACCAAGACCAGGAAAGTATCAAGTAAATAAGATCGATCAAGCATGTCACATTCATGACTTTGCTTATAAAAATCCTGATTTGCAACAACGGCATCTCGCAGATGTGAAATTGATTCATGCATTAAATTCTATACCTAATAAATCTGTTAGAGAGAAACTCGCTAGTTTCCTAATAAAATCTGTTATGAAAAGCAAACCTGTGTTAGGGGCTGGTAATTAATTGTATAATTATTATAATGGATTCTATTTATCATAGCCCAAGAGGGTATTGAAAAGGTAAAGCAGCGATCACTAAACTTGCTGAAGCAGCAAATGTTTCACGTTCTGTTGCTGAAAATTAGTTAGCACAACAGGCAATATGGCAAATTTATTTACCACCACCAAAAAAAAATTAAATAAGCACATTTTGATGTTAGTGTTCCTAACGAAGTTCATCAAGCAGATATTTTGTTTTTACCACACGATACTATTAAAACATGTGGACGAAAGTCACGCACGTACAAATACGCATTGACTATTGTTGACGTTGCAAGTAGATATAAAAAAACTGAACCATTATCAACAAAGACATCATCTGAAGTTGCTTCTGCGTTCGAACGAATTTATCAGCGAGGACCATTACAATGGCCAAAACTACTACAGGTTGATCCTGGCAAAGAATTTGTTGGTGCAGTATCTTTGCTGATGAACAAGCAAAACGTTAAAATCAGGCATGACACAACGGAGATTCATCGTGATCAGGCAATCGTTGAACGATTTAATCGAACACTTACAGAGCGGTTATTCGGGTATCAATATGCAAAGGAAATATCCACAGATACAAGATCTCGTGAATGGGTTGCGAGGTTACCGAATGTGATAGCTGCGCTGAATAAGGAAATTACACGTGCAACTTCTATGAAACCGTCTGATGCGATCACAAAAAAATATATACCGATAAAACGTAAATCTTTTTCTCAAACAGTTCTAGGTAATGTTCCGGTTAGATATTTATACGAACCAGGCAAACTCGAAAGATGTATAAAAAGGGCAACTGATACTATTTGGAGTGTGACCACACACAAAATATCCAGCGTGGCAAGGTCCACAGGTAGACCCGCAATCTAGATTTAGTTCAACTGCTCCTCATCGTGGATTTGTACGTGAACAATTACAAATAATTCCTGAGGATACGAAATTACCATCGAGTACACTTTTATAAACTTGCACATCCTCGACGTCGATTAAACTACAAACAGGTCAGCATCACATTTTCGCGCGTGTGACCAGGACTACTATTAATTCTATCAACGGTAAATTGTCTTGGATAATTGCTCGAATACTGCCACAACATTATTGCGTTGCAATTTGCGCAATGATTGTTTTGTCGTTGTTTTAACATCATAATAATATCCACATCTATATCAAAACTCGCGATTATTTTTTGTCACACTCCTTATAGCTGCATAATTTTTTTATTGATATCGACATTATTATTGATTTCTTCGGTAATTACGGAATCCATGATAACCAGTTTTAGTTGTGATATTTTAACTCAAGATACTGTGAGATAAACTAAATTTGACCACTCAATACGGTCATCGACTATCCAAACTTTAGTATCAGTGATAGTTAATCCCTGTGACGAATGAATCGTTATAGCGTACCCTAACGTCCATGGAGATTTATCCATGTTTAACGCCCTCTCGACAACATCAACAGCGACAAGGACAATATCAATTAACACATGATTTTGTATTCGGACACTTTCAGTATCTGCACTAGGAATCTTAGCATCAACATTTTGTTGTGTAGTATCTGCAGGGCGATAACATAACGGTACAGGTAACTTTGGGAATTTTTCCTTGTGTAACGCATATAATTTCTTTTGCAATTCGTGACGAACAATTTTTTTACTGGCAACTGTCAAATCAGAAGGTTTCCATAGGGTCCAAAAATCATTCATGTATGTTTCTGGAATTATCTCACGCATTACTTCACACCGTATTTTATCTGGTTGCAGTTGTATTCATCTTTTGAATTCTTTCAGCGACTCATCAACAGTTATATGATCGTCAGATATTTCTTCATAATAATCTACATTGTTCTTTAGCCACTCATGTGGAGACTGTCTAACAAAGGGTGGTGGTTGACCATGATCACCACACATAATCACAGCAGTATTCTTATGTAACAACCAATCAAGAAATATTTGTAATACCTACAGAGGCACCGTGCATATCTCGTCCCATATGATAATTTTAGGTATATATTTTTCACCCATTCGTGATGGGGTCCATGTATCTCCGCACCATCTAAAGAAACTATGATATGTACACTTTACATTTCGGTGCTTTATTTCCCTGGCGAGTTTCTGTTGGTGTTAAGACAATCATATCTAAACTCATGAATAAGTTAATCGCGCGTGTTGTTTTCACTGAACCTCCACACCCATTAAGATAAACGGTCTCGTGTCTAGATACAAAATTATACGCGGATGGCGCAGATTATTTTGATACCTGATTATTTCTGTAATATGTTTCCTCAATTTCAACATCGGCAGATTCACAATAACTAAGTATATTTTTCTTGTTTCATCCTCCACGTTCCCCATTCTCCATTACCGAGATTTAATGAATCTTTACATTTTTGTGTATATAAAATGAATCTGTCGCAACTCTAACAGCGTAACGAGGAAATCTGTTTATCATCGATAATAGATTTATCGAAACATAAGCTAGCATCGAAGATCTTAGATGAGTAAACTGCGGTGACTCGCCATCAGTATAGCTCACAATGGTACCTAGTTTTGTTTTGTCTGATAAATAAGCATTACATCGACTTATAAATGTGTTTTTCTCCATCGTATCAGCGATTATAAAATCGAGTTCAGCATCGTCCATGATCAATCTTGTACAAGTTCGTTTATGATCATGTGATCCTCCTTGTGTAAACTTACCGATTATTTTTCTGCCGAGATCTTTTGCAAGTTTCTCATCGTGTTTAGCAGGTTCTGGCAACCAAACTTGCTTTTGCACGCGATATGATATAATAGCTTCAGATACTTTCAACGATATTAAAACTCCAGCATCGAGCATATATCTTAGCAGAACTATTGGAGCCCAACATTTTTCAGTGAAATGTTTTCCAAACCACGCATAAACAATCATATGGAGACCTTTTAAAACTCAAACGACTCTACATAAGCAAATCCTGTTAAATCAAGATCTGGTAAGGATCCATTTATCGCAACTCTGGTCATGTCATGTTTAGGATGTCCATATATATTAAAGCATTTAGAGCACTCTCCATATCCAAGAAAACTCCCAGGATAACACGCTACCATATGAACTGAGATAACGTCATTGTAATTATATATAGTATTCCACAATCCACCTTGCCCGTATTCTACACAACTTCTCACGACATCTTCTAGAAAATCTGATCGTGTCGGTTTCCACCAGTTTTTCTCCTGAGCAAAATGAGCAGCAACCGATGGTACGGTAAAACAATTACTTAGTAATTGTATAACTGACGTCGTCAGAAGTATATTTCAGCGCAAGGTTTTTATTTCTTTATAATGAGATTCTGTACGATAAATATCACCGTTAGACCGTACAAACTGATCATAATAATCATATTCAGAACTCTGAAAAAACAACACTGAAACAACGTCTTCACTATTATTGGAAATCTTAATAACTTTTCTAGCTCAGCAACGTCGTTAATAGACGCTCCAGTGTCTTTAACTTTTTCAGCCCACATATTTATTTTTTTACGCCTTAAATCTGTTAAACCGTTTCCCCGAATTGCGTTTGTGAAGTGTTCTACAATTCGCTCTGCAACACAGTTTATTCTCGATACTTTCATTTTCTTGAGATCCATTACGTCAGGTTTATCATTTAACGGATAGAGTGCATACACAACAGCAGTTACTGGATAAGATCGCTCATAATACGGCTTGTCTATTCCAGTGAGTATTCCTGGTTTGGAATTTTTACCAAGGATAATATTATTTCCTGATTTCTGGACTGATTCGCGTTTGTCTCGGATGATCCAGATATCATCCTCTGTATTTACAATAAATTTTACTAAAATAATATATTTCCGAACATCGAGGTAGTCAATGATTTCTCTTGCTCGTTTGTCATTCATAACATAGATATCATTTCCAATCCTGAATGTGGACCACACATGAACTGCACCATCGTGACGAAACTCCTTCTTGGCTTCACTAATGCGTTTAGTTATATCCGCATTTATTAAAGCTAGATCTTTCATCGAGAAACTAAATTTGTGTAGCCTGTCAAGATCAAATCTAGATGCGGCAGGCTCAATTGCGGATAATTCCTGCATATTATAATTAAGGCAAATATGTATCTAAATTGAAGTATTAATCATTTATATGTGATTCAACCAAATCACAATTGCTGATGGCTTAAGATTGGTCACACGTCTCCGTGTAACAAAAAAATGTGTAAACGACTTCTGCAGTTATCACATGCAATGCGTTAGAAACGGAAGTCTAGGACCTACACCGTGTATACGGTGTGGTGTTGGTGTGCGAGGAAAGACCCACCTTTGTGCGCAATGTGGTGGTAAAAGATACAGGGAGTTAAAAAGATATTGCAATAAAAAATATAACTCTGGATCTATTATAAAGCGCGAAGAAGATTATCTCGCTAGGTTTTTAAAAACAATGATTTAAACAATAGTATAAAGTATATAAATGGAGCAAAATGAGTTTGTGCCTCATCCAATTATAACCATTTACGAAGCGAATCGTAGTGGCATCATTAGGAATTGCAGATTGAAAAAACCAGTAGGTAGTGTTAACAATGCTGGTTATCTTATGTTTAATACAAAAGGAAATAAATATTATCTATCACATAGATTTGTGGTCGAGTGTTTTTTGGGACCGATAAAAAATGGGTATGTGGTTGACCACATAAACGGCAAAAAACTTGACAACTAACTTTAAAATTTACGTATTATCACGCAAAGTGAAAAGTGCAAATTTGGAAAAACTGGCGGCGTACGATTCGCAAAAGCTATTAAGTCCGTGAATAAAGAATCTGGAGAAGAAAGTATGTTTAAGTCGATTTATTCCGCTAGTAAATATTTTAGCATAGCGACCCTCTCAGTGAAAGGTTCAGCTGATGGTGTTATTAAATCTACTTATTCCTTAAAATTTGGACAAAATATCATGTTCAGGTACTTAGATAATTAAGCGAGACCTAGGCAAGGTCAGTATTGTAGTTATTATTATTATTTAGTTTGCAATCTGCACATATCATTCAGGGAATATTATAAGATGGTTCTCCACAAAGATACATAAACTGCATTCGATATCATGAAACAATTCTCTACTTAATCATATTTAATTATTTTTTTTATAAAGTTTTTATTTTGTTCGATTATTTTCAAATTTGTTGTTTTTTACGCTATTTTTCAGGCATTTTAGTCGATTTTATCATTGTTTTTTTGTTAAGTTTGCTCATTTTTGTTGGGTGAAAACCCCAGGGGTGTTAACGGGAATTAACATTAAGTTTTAAATTTGTTTGTTAAATACTGGTTATTTTGCTAGTATTGTGTAGATTTTATGATCATTTTGCTATGGAATTATGATAAAAAAAACCCCGGAAAAGTCAGTATTTGACAAACAAATTCAAAATCTAATGCTAATTTCCGTTAACACCCATGGGGTTTTCATCCAACAAAACCGAGCAAACTTACGAAAGTCTTTATTCGCACACTTATAAATCAGATATATCATAATTCTTTGATGGAGAATCACTTTGATGGAGAATCATAACGGTATCGATGTGTCTGAAAATCTTAATGCTGAAAAGATTCTATGTGATTTTAACTCATTACAACAACTGAAAAACCAAAACAGATTTACGCTTTCATCAGATTACAAACTTTTAAAGGAAATGCAAAGTGGAATGTGAAAGTCACTAGAAACAGTCACTGATAATCAGGTAAAATTGTTTGTACCTCTCTCAAACGCTATTAACAAAATCAAGTTAGAATTATCTCATGAATAGAAAAGAGAAAGATTATAAATTATCGTATAAGACAGTTAAGGGAACATTGTGAAAATGTGGAAAGTGAAAGTAATAGTGATAATGAAAATGATAATGAGGGGCCATTAACTGTCATAATTGCAAAACAAAACCCATGGGAAAACTAATCCATATTTATACCTAAGTGTATATATATATATATATATATATATATATATATATATATATATATATATATATACATATATATATATATATATATATATATATATATATATATATATATATATATATATATATATATATATATATATATATATATATATATATATATATATATATATATATATATATATATCGTAACTTTGTTGTGTACTGACCAACCATTATGTATCAGGTACTCTGGACAAGTACCAAAGATATTTTGTTTGTTTCGCGTTGTGACATAAAACGTATTAGGATCTCGCATACAGATTTATATTTATATTTTCGTTTCTTGTGTCCAAGATGTGAATATTTTGATCTGTAAGTTTGAAGTGTATTCTTGATAATAACGGATTATGAACACGCAAGTATACGGGGTTTATAGGTTCTGATACAATAAGAAAACCCGCAGGGTCGCGCGGTGAGAACGTGTATAATATGTACCCTTGCTGTGCCTGGCTAGACTTTGAAAGATCTATTTGAAAACTTCCATCCACAACGTCGCAAACGAGATTGACAGCGATTGTTGTTGTTATGTTTACAATGCCTGGCGATATGTGTCTGCCAGCACCAAACGGGTTGTTGTTATGTTTTAGTATAGACGGTGGTGGGGCTAATTTTCTCCATGAATCACATATTCTTTTAAAGTGTTCATCAATAAGATCTTTAACTGATTTCTTTAACTCAGACGAGTCAAATCCAGGAATGATAAATGTTGTTAATTGTTCTTGCGTAATTCCAAAATATTTAAGAAAAACTGTTGTGAAAAAGCGATTATCGTGTGGAATACGCTGAACTGGATCGTCTTCATTGACTATATAACCTATATCATAGTGAACTTGAGTTAGTGGTGGTATTACTAATCTTTTCTCTCTGTTAACAAAAACATTATTCATGAACTCTAGGTCTGAAGCAACTTGATTCAAATGTATTGATTCAATTATTTGATTTTTTAAATCATCGTTGTAAGAAACATTAATACTTAAAACTAAATTTTATAGATTTTTAAACAAGCATTCATGTTCAGATTCAATTGTATTAGCATACGAATTTATTAGATCAATATCTAGTGTTATTACTCTAGCTTCTTTATCTTTCTTACTAGCAATTACTTTTGTAAAATGATTTTTTTACTCGATCTATATAAAGCACAATTCTATTAGTACCAGAATATAATTTCCATGGATAAGCTTCTTTTACTTTTCGATAATCTGGAAGTTATACATATTTTTTTTAACATCTGTGACGAAGTCGGATCTCTTTGGTTCTGTTGGTCCTTGATAAGTAGGTGTAACATCAGGCCATCCTAACACTTATCTGATTGAACTCTGATATATATCTACGAGGTAATCAGGGGAATTTACTTCAGTTACCGCTGATAGTGTTGGTTCGTAAACAGTGATAGCTATTTTTGATTATTTTCCGGTTATAGATTTTATTTTGCGTTGGAACTCGTCACTAATCTCCTCTATTTGATAACTACCTGTTGAAATTCCAACAACTTGCCAATCAATTGTTCCATCCGGTTTATTCTTATTAGCAAATACCAGTGAATTATTTGCTGGTAATCCACCGAATGGTTTTGATCTGATATTTGGCCAGCTATTATAAACGCGCAGTTGAGCCAATGCAATTTCTTTTGCTGGAATTGCAGTTGGAAAGTTAACGCTAAATTCAGGACTGGTCGAACTTACTGATATCATAGTAGTTTTTGAAGGAGTTGTATTAGTGACGATCTGTTGCAATACATGTAATTCCCTTGACGATGTCAAAGACTCAGCCATTATTGTTATCTTTATTATTTAATTCTCAATCTTTCCACTATTGTCACTAGAGAATGCATTATTTTCTGTTACAAATGCTTCATCGTAGGTTTTCATTATCGTAACGAACTCCTCATCAGATATTTTACCATCACTGAGGTACAAGGAAAGATGCGAGCATAATTTAGTATAGGCGGTTGTTGCTGTGTGTAATTTCATCATGTACTCGCGTAATTTATCATTCGTGCATGTAGATATTTTTAGCGATAATACTGAGCATATCTGCACGTTATTGTTGTAGAAACGACAATCGTTAAAACCGCAGGAGCAGTCATAGTTAATGTTGATAATAATAATCCGGTTCCAGCAACAATGGCAGAAACCGAGTAAACTACTACATCGATAACAACCATGCGTTTGCGATATGTTTTACTTTTAACGTGTATTAGTCGATCATATTTTTTAGTTCAGTCGGACACTTACACGCCTGATTATATCTGTGATGTTGAACGTCAATGAGTGACTCTGTCATTGGATTCATTATACTTATGACGTTGTCATTTAATTAAGTAATTAAAATGGGAGCTTTAGTTACAAATTCCAGACACCACCAGTAATTAGCGGAGGACAAACTTCTATCCAACTATTCCAACGTGAACATTTCTTCAGAATCTTTATCCAACATTACAGACACGGTTCTATATAGTTTATTAGCTAATGGAGATGTTGTACGTATGTTAAATTCTACAACACTAAACACAGACAACCAAAATATACCAGCGACCTCTGCGGTGTGTTTGATGGTTTTATTTCGTTGTGTCCATGTAGCTGCGCCTGATCCGACGACGTACACGATGTTAATGATCTGTTTGTGAGGAATTTTAATCAGGCTCGTTTTCTAACAATATCCGGAATTCCACTAATAATATCGTTGAGTTTTGTGTTAATATCAGTAAGTTTTATATCAACATTTGGTGGACTTCCAAAAAATTCGTTATTAGTTTTGTTTATATTTCTACGAAAATTTAGAAACGTTTGTTGTGATTAGAAAAATCAGTTTTAAATGCAGCAACTCCATCATTGATTGTTGTTAACGAAGTCGTTATTGGAATTTCCTTATCGTCAACATATTTTTTTGTAACAGCATCACTATCTGTAGTTGGATATCCAAGATCTGTAATTTTATTTTTGTTCATAATAACGTTTCCACTATATACACCGCCAGTCATCTTGACATAATTGTTAATTGACTTACCAGAATCCTGTATTTTACCCTGATCAGTAAAAGTCACAAAATTATCAGCAACTGCAGTAGGAATTCGTATAAGTACGTCTGGTAGTTGTATATTGCTTGTCTTTAATCTTCCTTGTTTGTCTTGAAAAACAGCCACTTCATTTTGATCCACACTTGTTATATTTAATAAATCATCAATTTTATTTCTGAGTTGATCGAGGGTTGCATATTTAGATAAATCACCTTGCTGCTGATCTTTACCATGAGCAGATCTTCCATAAATATCTACCATTATAATAATTGATGTCTGTTCAAATGCGACAATGTGGTATATTCATGCACGACTTTATGAGGTGGCTTTCCTTGCAGTGCCATGGATACAGCATCAAGCACATTAAGTACTTCAAGATCATATATTGGTGGATCAGTTAATGTTTGTGTTGGTAGCGTCAAATTCCAGATTGGAGCAGTATTATTACTGACATAATGAAGAAATTCTTTCGAGATTAATAATACCAGTTTCATTATTGTTAGGTTGTTTTGGTAATTGATCGCGCATAAAAACTCCTCTAAAATTTTTTATATTTAGTTTTTTTAGCAGCATCGAGTAAATCAAAATTTGATAGTGGAACTATCATCGAACTGTTCCTAGTCTTAGACCCTTTCCGTACCACTAGATAGAAATCTTTAAATTTCCTGACAAAATAATTACAGTTAGACAGTTGACTTTTCTTTTAAAAGGTGGGGTTTTAATCTTAAAGGAGCACTACTGCATATAATTTCAAAATGTTTACTTTGCTTTTGTATTTTATGTTAGATTCAAAATATCAAAACTTGTTGAATTAACTTTGTGTTCAATTTAGAAAATTGCATTTTAAGACAGTAAAACTTTGATGTATGTTGGGCATTATTATCAGACACAAATGGGGCAAGTGGATGCTTATGCTTTGACACTAATTTATGTGATAATAAAAGAGTATTTACTGCTGACACCCTTGGGTTGAACAGGTTTAAAAAGTTATGTATTCTCTTGAAAATAAAGCAGTTTTTATATTCAGTTTTAGTGCAGTTTATAAGCAAGTAAATTTCTTGTGTAACTGGATCATGTGTGGGTCATGTCGAAGTGTTACATATTGAAAGCTTATATAATTACATATCTCTCTCTCTCTCTCTCTCTCTCTCTCTCTCTCTCTCTCTCTCTCTCTCTCTCTCTCTCTCTCTCTCTCTCTCTCTCATACAATAAAATAATGATGAACCCTGATATGTTTATCTGTATGGTACAAACAAACTGTTCCTAAGTCAACAAAAGATGGTTACAAAAAATGTGATTTCTTGCCTTCATTGTTTGCAGTTCTTGTGATCACAATAAGAGTACACCGTGTACACAGTGTTTGCCATACATGTGATCACAACAAAAGTAAGTGTATACAGTGTTTGCAGTACCTGTGATCACAGTATAAATGTATACAGTGTTGCAGTATCTGTCACAGCAATATGAGTACATGCATGCAGTTTTTGCAGCACTTGTGATTACAATAAGAGTACATGTACAGTGTTTGCAGTACCTGTGATAACAGTAAATGTAAATGTAAACTGTTTGTAGTCCCTGTGATCACAGTATAAATACATGTACATGTACACAGTGTTTGCAGTACCTATGATCACAGTATGAATACCTGCACACTGTGTATTCAGTACCTGTGATCACAATAAGATTAGTGCTCACAGTATCTGTAATCCCAATAAGAATACATTTCTTGTTTTTATAGAGCAAGTATACATGGCTGATTTGTCTGAAGTATTGGTTATTTGACAATAATTAGAAGAGAATTCAAGGATGGTTTTCCTAAGTGGAAGAATATACAAAAGTATTTGGGAATTCTTGATTAGAATCAAGATGTAAAGATCAGCAACAGTTGAAATAACAGCCTGATAGACCTTTGTGGCTGCAGGTAAAAATTGTGTTTTCTGACTTGTATATTTGTTATTGTTTAAGGATCAAATTAGAGATTACATTTGGAGATAGCTTTTCCATATGTGTTTTCATTGTAAACTTGTGATACTTGGATTTTGTTTTTCACCATTTTTCTCTGATGTCTGAAATCTTTTGTATGTAAAATGTTTATTAATTTTTTTTACATGTATTGTTTATAGTGTGTCTTCATCAATACATTTTGAGACTTTGTACTCATTTGATCAACGTGAGACTCTCCATTTATCATTGAATAGATATTATTTTTTTGTGCTGAAAATGCAACATGTGGCATATACTCAGTAAAGCAATCACTCTGTTATCTCTGTGCATTTGTCTGTACATCTGTCTACATATTATATTAGCATCAATGTAAACTTTTGTACATTTGTTTTTATTATACCCACTCAAGATTTGGCAAATGGTTTTAGTATACCATTTTTATCTGACTGCATAAATACTGTTGTTATCAAAGTTTTGGGCTGAGCATGTCATACACAACCTGGTCAGCTGCTTGTTTGTTTATTTACATATTTTTTCAATGTTTATTACCAGGATTAATATATTAATATATATATATATATATATATATATATATATATATATATATATATATATATATATATATATATATATATATATATATATTAGTCCTGTTTAGATATGTTGCATATTGTGATATAATGTTATAATCTTGTGTATTTGCCTATGATAAAAAAAAATTAAATATGAGTTTTGACATATAAGTGTAATTTGTCACCAGTATTTTTTAAAAGAATGTTCTTTGTTTGTCTTTAAGTATAGTGCTTTTTTATGTCAAAAATACTTTTTAACATTTTTCATAATTTAATGATTCTCCATAACTGATTGTACACTATGATGTACACATTCATTTTTAGCTGTGTTTGATGACCACAATAACTCAGTTATGATCCAACCCAATTATGATCTTTAACCAAGTCTGATCTTTGTCAGTTTTCTTTTGTTTTATCAACAATATCACAATCAACATAGCCAAAAATTCTCATTTAATTTACCTAAATATCAAACTGATAAATTTTTATGAAAACATTCAAGAAAGTTCTTTTAAACTATCTGATTTTTGTTTTATTTTTTCTGAGAACAAAATTTGAATACATTCATCTTGCGTTATATAGTGCTTCTTCACAGTGAGTGAGAGCAGCCCAGATCATGGAAAGATTTTGATCCTTTGTCATGGTTAATAAATGCTCATATAAATATGTAGAATTCACCAAACAATTTTTTATAATGTTTAGATGGTCCTACCTAACCAGGAATGACTATATTCAGGTCAAATTTGGTATCTGTGTATAATGCATATCTTGACACTACTGCAAATGAAGTATACAGTCTGAGGACAATCTGCAGGAAGTATACAATCTGAGGACAGTTTAATGATCTTATACCCCTGACAATAGGTTGAAGGTCAAAGGTCACAACTAAGAATGTTTACTGCATTTATCTATACAGGTTTCAGCCATTAAAAAGAATACAAAGACCAGAAAAGGACTTTTTGACTGGTAGTGTGTTGGTCCTTTTGTGGAGGATGTTATATGAATGTATGTGCAATAGATGTAAGGTCATTCTTTTGAAACTCTGTATATTCTTTGGGTAACATAGACCATGACCATTGACTGAAAGACTATTCAATATAATGTATTAGGCCTCTTGTAACATAAATGAATACATATCATTGAGGCTTGGTGAAGGTATTACATTAGATATTAAGTTATTAATCATAAAGAAGAATTTGTTCTGACAAAACAACTACCTTGTTATTTTACCTTTACAGTCACAGATCAATAGTCTTTGTTTTTCTTATATCCCAAATATCTGATCATCTACTGAGGAGATGAGACTGTAATGACTTTTGCATAACTTTCATTTCTGAAGCTTTGAGTAATTTCCAGTACCCATTGTTAATATTATTTTTCAGAAAATAAATGCAGAATAAGTAACCTTGACCTTTGGCATGTTGGTCACTCTGACTAGCTATAAACAATGTGTATAACATTCTTTAATAAAACATCAAGGCAGATTTAAAAACTAAAGATTATAATTTTTATATTAAATTATCATGTGTCACACCTGCAACAGCAATAAGAGTACACTCATGACCCTCATCTCAGATAAGTCTGTTGCATACACCAGCAGCTGCATTTCCCACTGCTCAGACAAACATATCAACATCAGCTTGATTAGCTTACAAAACTGAGAGATGTCTTAAATACGAATCAGAATCTAACATAGGAAATTACAAGTAAGAAAAAATAGGAGTCTTATAATTGGCTCCTCAATATTGAAAGCATAATGCAAATTAGACTTCTTAAAATAAATTCACAGACTCTTAGAGGTGCAAAAAGCAATACCATCATGAACAGAATAAGAAATATAGACCTAACTAAATACAACCAAATTATTATATTAGTAGGTGGAAATGATGCCAGTAATGGAAGGTCCTTGAAGTTTATAAACAAATCAGAACAGATTTTGAAACTTTACTGTATGCTGCTAGGTATTGCAACCCAGATAAATGCAAAATAATGATATCATGTGGACACCAGGGTGAAAGAAATCAATGATCTGATATTTGACCTGTGTAAAAACATCCAACATTACACATCTTCCTTTCTTCAAAACTAAGACATCAACCTAAGCCTCTGCCACAGAGACAAAATTCATTTTAGTAGAAAAGGAACCTATCAACTACTGAGAAACATTTACATGTATGCCCCCATTTTCAGGCAAATAATGAAGTCGATACTCTCTACTGTGAAGAAACTGGTCATGTGACACAGGTACGCCATCATAGAGAACAGACTGAGTGCTTCAGATGCCATAAATTTGGTTACAAACAAAAACTCAGAGAATCAATGTATTATACATACTGAGAAACAGGCAAAGAGGAGAATTCCAATGCTTCATTTATAACTGTACCTAGTAAGACTATTGACTCTACCCATGACTTTCTTGAGGGTGAGACTAAATAGTGAATGATCCTTTGGATATGTGCTGGTGTATGATTTGTTTACCAGCGATGCCTCACCCATATCTGGATACACATCCTATGCATCAGCAGTGAACAGCATATAATGTCACTGTACTTAAGTTTGATCAAATCATAAAAATTCTTGTGCATGAGCAGCTTAGATAGGTACAACACAAATTTACCACCCTAGATAGGCTTTGTCATCTAAATTTTTTTTTAAACGTGTACAGCAATAAGTCAACTATCAAAGATTTTCAGTGACTCAAATGCTTGGTTAGCAATAAACCATCAAAGCTATTCTGTTCACTATCAAGGGCAAGGTCAACATGTTGCCTTAGTTGAATCACAGCTGGCATGCTTATATATAAGAAAACCAATATGTAATTGAGAATGTTTTGTATTATTATTTTTACGTTAACAGGATCAGAAACTTGCAATTGCTTCAATCCTGAATATTATCTCACTGACTTCTGCGTCATTTTCTACGGAGTTGAGTGTTCCACAATCATAGGTTAAGCGACTATTTGCCTACACGCGTGATAATACTCGCCAGCAGATCTGCATGAATGGTAAAGATGATTACATGACTTTATTCATCGGATACCACATTGGAGAGAGAGAGAGAGAGAGAGAGAGAGAGAGAGAGAGAGAGAGAGAGAGAGAGAGAGAGAGAGAGAGAGAGAGAGAGAGAGAGAGAGCACACCTAGACTGACACAAAATCTTTGCAGATTGATTTAAAATATTCGTAATTACATGTTGTCCCGCATAGTTCACATTTCCCAAGGCATACATATTGGAGTCATAATGCAGTTGAATTACATAAATATATGGGGTTTTTTTCTAACTGAGTAAGAAAACAGTACAAAGTAGAGCAAGCTTTTCATTTATGGTCATCCGAAGTAATGTACGAGGGTCATGTAAATAAACAGACAGGCAATTTGAATAATCGTCGTCACTAGGCGTCAACAGCTTGAAATTTTCTTGCACAAAATCAAATAATGATTTATCACGCTTTTTGTTGTATTATTCGCCGTGTCTGCATCATTGCTGTTCCAAGAAATTCCTAACTCAATTTATCAAGAAGCCCCGAATTAGTATTTTAAAATGCATATAATATCTTATTGAGCATCTTTAATAAATATGTATGACCAAACTGCGATTTAATTTTTCCTGTAATGTTAGAAACATTCCATGGTTAAGATAATCTGGTGCCAACAGTAGATACGAAAATCTTTAAGTATACTATTATGCATCAATCTGTGAATTTTTGGTCTTTTAATGGGGAGAGGGGGATAGAGGGCATTGAGCTAGCTCAGTAATAAATGTATAAAACATCCATTAAAGTCTGATACATGTATGTATGTGTGTGCTCTTTATAAATCGGTATTTTTGAGATTATATGTATCATTCTGATTATAGTGGTCGATTTGTTTACAATGCGGGTGATGATGCAGGTCATGTATATTCGCGTGTATCTTAACATATGTTTACGCGTATATCTTGGTGTAGGTATTTGAGCATGTATTTTTATGTCTTTGTACCTGCGTCTATTCCACGTTGACTAACATGGTTGACTAATCAGCTCATGATTTGTTGTACAGTAGCCTCGTATTGCCGAGGAATTCTCGGTGAGTACAACGTCAGAATGAACTGTGTTCGAGTTAACCCGTGGTGGCAAAGTACATAAACGCTGCATTGCACATAACATCTCCGCCTGGGCCGATTTAAGTATGTCCACTGATAGTCTCCAAATTTCTATGTCCTTCAATAAAACTGACATGTCCACATAATTGTAAGATACAGGTGGGAACTTTGGTAGATCCAATGCACAAAAACTTGGCATGCCATTCGGGTCTGTGGACAGGAATAAATTCAAAATATCTTTCATATTATTTGTAGACTTATCCGTACCCTTCCTCTTTATCATTCTCTCATCTGTTTGTACCACTGAAAAAGGGTCCGTTTTGCTGCCTCAATGTCGCTATCACAATATGTGTCCACACATAGTTTCACTATATAATCATATGGCAATGTGTTCGTTTTGTTTTGTACAAAACAAAGCAGTTCACTCACCATTATTGACGGGCTATCAACGAACCGCTGTCGTTGGTGCTCTGCCGCCATACTTATAGGACTTTTCATCTCCCTAGGAAATCTTTTCAGTTCACATGTCTTGCAGAGACTAAACCCCCTGACATAAATGACCAATATAAGTTCCACAATCTTCACACTTCATGTCCGAGTTTAAAATTATATATATTGCTTTAAGCAATACACCACGTGCTTCATGGTTCTTTAAAACCACAAAAGGTGTTAGGTGAAAATCGTCAAGATGTGACAATAACGTAACGTAGGGTTACGTCTGCCACCAAATGGGCTGTTTCTTAACAATTTTAGCTTTGCTGATGATATGTCACTGATAAATCCGTCTGTCGCAGGTTTAAGAAAATTATTGAAGATTTGTGAACAATATGCATTAGAGAATGATATCATATAATCAATAGCATGTAGGCAGCGAATTTCTTTGAATTTACGCCTTTGTCATTGATGCTATTCGTACACGTCGTAAATGTCCCGTGATTTTCATACACCCCGTTAAAAAATTCCGAAGTTTCCGTGAATCGACTATTGCCATTGACCCTTGACCAATCAATAATCTCGAAATTTATCCAAGGGGTAATGTAATGTTTTATTCTAAAGTTTAATGTATATTATAAAGTTGTATGTATGTGGCCTAAGTGGTTAGAGCGTCAGTCTCAGATGAGAGAGGTCGCGGATTCGAAACTCGGCCGAGTCATGCCAGAAAGAAAGATACTAACAGCGGCATCACTAGGCAAACCACATCAATATGTTAGTGTTAGGACTGGTCGGCCTGGTGTCAATATAATGCGATTGGCTGGGACATCGTGCTACATATCTGCGGCACGACACACCAGTACTAGACATCTCTATAAACTGCCACACTGTATACATCGTAGCGATATGACTGAAAAATTCTTAAAGCTACGTTAGAAATAATATCTTCTAAGTATAAATGAAAAACTAATTATTGAACTATTTGATATAGAGCGTGCAGAGTAAGCGGGCATGGAAAATAGGGGGTATCGGTTATCCAATCTCTTGGTAGAACAGATATTAGATCCTCATCATGATGTATTTCACTAACACTGGTAACCTACGCACACGAAAAAAGTTAAGTACGTCGTAAATTTTGCAAAGTGGGGGTTTCTCGAAGGTGTACGTAAATTCCGATACTTCGTCTCAACTTGCGCACCTGCTGTAAGGTTTAATCCTTTGACTCTTTAGCGACAGGAGACAGGAGACCAGAAAGGCATGCTTAGTGATGTAAACTTCCGGCACGAATGACAGATTCACAGACGACAAAAACATCGATAGACAACATAATGGCAGAGCTAGATTTTGGTTTGAGGGGAAAATTCAGTGCCAAACAGACGGAATTACGACATACTATCAGAAGCTCTTCGGTAACTAAGCCAATGAAGTTACAGAAAAAAAAAACTCACGAAAATTGTCAATATGTAATGTTTTATTGAGTACACTGGACATATAGGCCGATGCTTCATCGCAGTTTGTTTGTACCCCTTCCTCTACCGATTTCATAATTAAAACGTTTAATGTGATTGCACAGAATTAAGTCAACTGAATCATGAATTTATAATTTTTGACCTGACTGTTACTAGAATGACACTAATACTGTCATCCCCATGCACCTGTCATGCTTAACGAACTTGCCCTACAAACACGGTGCCTAATTTCGTACACTATGGGGCAGTTTATTTTTATCCGACAACATAATGACGCAATTCATCCTATTCGATAACACCCGGATAATTCCGTAAATTACCATAACGTTGAGTTTGGAATTATATTCCTTTGCACACATGTACATATTAATGAAACCGCTTGTTAAATCCACGTGAAAGGTAATTTTTGTTGTCATTCTTTTCCATTGCTTGATTCGACACTGTAAATATTGGAAGCAGACGACATATGTATGTACATCTTTAGTCACGCATACAACCCTTTGCTGAAAATGGACTGGTCCAGGAACTGGAAATGAGTCTCAAGCATGTCCGCCTATTACATTGAAAACTTCCATTAAGCATGAAACGCGTAGGCGATGACGGTACTATGGCAATTCTACTCAGAGTCAGGTTAGAAAATATAAATCAATGAATGAATTGACTACGTAATTTGCATTTTTTTTATATCAAATTAAATGTTTCCGTTATTGAAATCGGTAGGTGGGGGGTATAGTCCTACAACGTAAGCCCCATCAACCAGATAACAAAAACAACGTGCTATGTTTTATATTATAGGACTAACTGGACACAAAAACCCCAGACAAAATGAGTATGTTCCGCTTCATACCTACACCGATCCCCCACCTTCTTTTATCCCTATCAAGACATCAATAGATAAAACAAACACGCAAGTTCAATTGCAAAAATGATAGTAAGAATATACGGATATGCCAAAATATAAATGATCAGTTATCATCATCGTGTGTGTGTGTGTGTGTGTGTGTGTGTGTGTGTGTGTGTGTGTGTGTGTGTGTGTGTGGAGATAGAGGGAGTTACATTTTAAGACAGATATTTGCCTGTGAAATTAAATATATCCATCTATCCATTGTTCACTTATAACAAGTAAATTTTCTTGTTATTTCTAGAATAATAAGTAGGTCTCTGCTTTTTTTTCTGACACTACTGTCAGAAAAGAAACGGAGACATACTTGTTCATCTATCGTTATTTCAGGATAAAGTATGTTGTCTGGCTACATTGTATAACACTGCAGTAATGAATGTCATGTGGCAATGTTAATTTGTTTAACATTTATGTTGTGATGTATTAGTTCAAATTCTTAAAGAAAATATGACTAAGTAACACAATTCTGTTTCTCAGTCCTAGATGATACTGCACATGCCTTTGGAAAATATTGATTAAAAAATGTAATTTAATTTCTTGTATGATTTAAACATGGTTTTACATGGTTGACATGCTTGATCCTCCTCACTAAGTAGGAGATGATTAAATTCTTTGGTCTGAATGCTATCAATATATCTTTTTAAAAAAATCAAATTATTACAACTGGAAAGGCACTAATTCATGAACTAACATAAAATAATCTATTTGTTATGATGATGTCTACATAATAGTGGAGTTTTTAAAAAAAATATGTTCAAGACAAAAACTACTTACACTACATTTTCTAAAATAATTTTATAGTTCACAGTAAAATTTTGTAAAGCACTATTCATGCCTCCTATGCCAATAAGTTTTAGCATGTAAAAATATTGGCACATACACCCATAGCAGCCATGCTAGAGGGGAGTTTGGGTTACAGTTATATCAACAGTTGCTTTTAAATATATGATACTTAAGAGGTATTCAAGTTTGATGCTTTAGAATGCTTACATATAAACTTTAAATTTATATTGTTTATAGTAATTTTTTTTACAGATTAAATGCAAATGGAATTTTCATGGAAATGTTAAGAAATGTTCAGATTTGAAGTATTCAGCAATAATGAAAGAGAGAAGAAAAAATATATCCACTGGAGATGTCCCATGAGAAATGGAGGATTACAATTTACAGAAAGTTTTTCAAGTATTTAAAAAAGCATCACTGGCTCAACTCTGTTTACATTTTTCTTGTTCAGCATCAAGTTGAGTTTTAAGAAAATGAAGAGCAAACATTAAATATCAAATGATGCCTAGGTCACTATCTGGTGATGTTTCTGGGTAGGAGTTATGGATGTGAGATTTGAGTTTACAAAAAAAAAGCCTATCAGCCAGGGATATTAAATGGCAATCCATTGCAGATGCTCAATTTAAAAATTACTTAAGTTATCATACCAGGATACTGTTATACTTCTTACATTACAGTTTGTAAGATTTGATTAAATATTATGTGATAAATGTAGTTGAGTATATGTAGATTTTAATAAATTTCAATTTGTTTCCAAATGAATCTGTTCTTATGGAATATGCATCATTACGTTAATCATTGTTGTAATATTCATAATACCATGAATGAAATACTTAATACTACCTTCCACCATCATGTTCATAAAACTGAAACTTATTATTATGAAAATACTAGAAAGAATAGGCATTTAGTTTGACAATATTCACAGGATAAAAAAAAAAATTTCTTATTCTCTGACAAAAAAAGTTAAGATTGATAATGTCCTATGATCAATGAGACTTCAAATCATATTGTGGTATACAGCTACTATGATTTGTTCATAAGTAAGAAATATTATTAATGTAATATAAATAAAGGAAAGCATGTGTGTATTTTTTTGTGTTTATAATTACTGTTTGCATTATGAGCATTTAAATACTATGAAAAGTCAGTAACAAATACATTTCAGATTGTGTTGGTTTTGGAGAGGCTCAGCTGGCAGGCATAACTGAATCAGTGGACAGAATAGAAATTGTAACAGGTAATTATGTAAATATTAAATATAGATCAGTGTTTTGATGATAGCAAGGAGATGTCAGCAGGATTATATTAAGAACAAATACCATGTTTATTGCAGTCTTTATCCCATTTCATTATACTAACTTATAAAATATTAAACTTTTTAACCTGAAAAATATAAAAAGAATAATTATATATATATATATTATATGACATGTTAAATTTTCTAAAAGGAGCATGGAAGAATGGAAAATAAGTGTTATGAAACAGGGAAATGCAAATGAGTTGGTTGGGCTTTTTTAAATGCTTCTCATAATGTATGAAGCCATAAGATATGTGAAGCTCTTGATGAACACACACACATACACACATTTCAGTACTAGTATTTGCAAGATACTGTTGCTTACACACCAATGACCCTATCTACCATTGTAAACCAAAGATTAGTAAATACCCCTATCTTGATCATTTTTTATTTCTTCATGCATTTCAGTCTTATGATGAATTAATATCTGTATGATTAACTGTGCGGTCTGATTTAATAACATAACTTTGTGCATGTAGATAATGCAGAAATCTAAATAAGGATGTGCTAGAAATGTAGAATTAACTATACAGATAAAAACATTGGTATTGAGACAATGAAAGGTCATATAAAGTTCTTGTCAAAGTTTGTTAACAATTGGATGGAAAGATCCTGTTTGATTATGGTAATAATATTAAGGAAATTATTTGTAAATCTATTCATAATTAATGTGATACAAAGCAAAAAATTTATTGTAAAGATGTTTTTCAGAAGGTGTCTCAAAACATTGCCCATTGAAAGTAATTGGTTCAAGGGTAAGTTTATTGTCCTTTATAAGATATTGAAAGCACCCCAAAGATATGTACTGAGAATTAATGGAGCATATAGGGAAGCTTATAAAGGAACATTACAACAAACTATATCATTGTTTTTAAACATAATAATTAAACACTTAAACATAGCAATTTAAAACTGAACTTTTAAAAATAAACTTTTTCAGCTATTTCCCTTTTAAAATCCAATCATTGTTTAAAATCACAAATAACAATATTTTATTGATGCATTAAACACTAAGAAATTAAATTTTTATTATCCAGTATTTTTAATGCTTATTTTATTTTAATTATATTTTTTAACTTTTGCAGATAGATATGTAGTATATGATGTCCTTGACAACAATCAAGGTGAAACATGTTTATTATGGTTATTCACTGATATCTTAATCTTGGTATTGCTGTGTTGTTTTTGGATGACCTTGTTACAGATGCTTATTTTTTTTAAACTGTCCCATCTGTGTATTCTGAATAGTTTGAAAACAATACAATCATTTTTGAGCCAAATCCATATAACTCATTCAAACATGTTATTTATATTTACAATTGGGTGAAATTGGAACAAAGCGATGCATATAGATTTCTAACACTAGAAATGCAGTGAAATTGATGCATGTTAATGGTTTCTATAGTAACCAAACAGAGGAAATGAGTGGAAAAGTATTTGATCACAAAAAAATAAAATATAGTGTATACTTTTCCATCAAAAATAGTTATTCAGAATGTGGACAAGGAAAGTTAATTTTTTGTGTACATATCACTTATACCCTCAGTTAATTACTTTTAGGCCTATGCTAGATAATTAAGAGTCTACTTTTCCACATGTCCATACATTTCAGTGTATTATCACAATTAGATGAGGCAATATTTCTGTAGTGTTATTAATCACAAATGGTCTTCATATAAAATATAATTCTATTAACTTATTTATAGTTCACTGATGAGAACCCAAGACTAATCATTCTGAAAAAGATAAATAATTATAGATTTACTTTTGGTTGCCTTTGCAACCAAAAGTAATGTCAATGTTTGAAAGGTTTAAAAGACTTTTTAAAATAATGTTGTTGGTGGAATCCTTTATCTAGCTAAAACCAGCATTGATCTTTTTCAAAGAACTCAATGTTATCAACCTGTTTTAGTTATGAAGGCAAAATACTAATTATCATACATGTACTGGTTATGTTTTAGTGTGAAGAGAATAATGTATATGCAGTGAAGTCAAACTAAGCAAAAATATCAGAAAACTGTTGAAAGTCAGATGTTTTACAGATTTTTATGTAAACACATCTATAAGCAGTCACTAATACTAGCAAGAATAAATCTGACAAATACAGGTATCTATAAGCAGTCACTAATACTAGCAAGAATAAATTTGACAAATACAGTTATCTCTATACAAATGTAATTGACACAAAAATTCATCTGCAGTTTTACCATCAGATGCAGTGGACTCTTGTATCACATCAAGTAGAAAGGTAAAGAAAAAGTTTCTTTCAAAATTTACAAAATATTCTGAATGTTAGCATTATATTCATGGATTTAACAACTTTTAGAGTTATTTCTTGACTCTTGATAACTCAAATTTTATTTTTGCCAGATTCACTATTGAATATTCTGTATGTCTCAACTTTCCTGTACAATATATTAATAAGTAAACTTAATGCATATTACTAGCATTATATACATTATGTCTGAGATTTATTTTAATAGTTATATGATTAATGCATTCTTTAATATATGACCAAAAACATAGTTTTGGAATAACTGTCTTTACAACCCAAGTTGATATAAGATGTTATTTTGTACACATATTTTAATGTTCAGCTTGTTTGAGCACAACAGAGAGTTGTGTACTTAATCTGAACAGTTAGGTCTGTAATATTCTACATTGTGTACATTTGAAGGTATTTGATATGATGTCATTAGCATTATTATCACAGCCAATTTTAGTTTGGGTCTTCTCTAGCCACATTAGAGTGGAGTGCTGCCATTTTTTGGTTACATATGGTAGAAAACATCATCTGAGAACTGCCAGTTTGTTACAAAGACAAGTGAGCTCTTTGGTCTTTACTACAAAGCAAGAATGAAATAACAACATGAACACTGATGCCCATGAAAGTTATCATTATTGGTGGTGCAAAAAGTCTCTGTACATGACATACTCAATGATAAACAAACATGGCAACAATTTGTTTCAACTTGATTTTGTGGAACTTGAATTTTTTACTGATTGTGATAGCCATTTCACAGCATATCAACATGAGATATTGTCACAGCACTTGCATATCAATCAGCAAGTGATAAACATGTATATCCTGCAGAAATTAATTATCAAATATGGCAAATTCAGCATATTGCTATTTATCTACACTTCCACACAAAGCCCTAATAAAACTTATTCTGATTAATACTACCCCATTCATATATATTTGAAAACCAGTATCAACTTTCTATGAGACTGCTGCAAGACTGCAAATATTCAACAGCCACTATATTGGCATCATGGTGCCACTTGTTTTCCATAGACCTTAATGCTGATGTTTGGTGAAATGAATATGTGCCACTTGTTTTCCATAGACCTTAATGCTGATGTTTGGTGAAATGAATATGTGCCACTTGTTTTCCATAGACCTTAATGCTGATGTTTGGTGAAATGAAAATACTATCTTTCCTAGTTAAGCATGTGCATGATATACACTGTCATGGAGTACAATGTTTTATTGTCAATTTGAAAAGGACAAAACGAGGTCCTCCATTGAATTTAAAAGAGACAACTCTGCTGCAAATGAACAACAATGAGAATTATCAAATCACAACCGATGCATTTTCAGTGATGTGTATCATATTTTTAACATTCATAGAAATTTCAAAATATGATCTAGATATGAATTAACATAATCTAACATATTGCCAAGTGACTGAACTTATTTTTAAGCCTGACAGAAACTAAAGTTTCTTACATAATGCAACAGTCACATCTAGTTTTATTATTTATTTCTGAATATAATGTTCCCTGCCCATTAGGTTCCACCCTATAGGTTATATAATTTGTACCTATAGTTTACATCAATCTCCACTGTTGACATCAGACAATTTCAGTCAAATAGGCCTATTGTAATGTTTGTTTCACAGATGAACTGTCAACATTGAAGCAAATTTGTTATCTACTGGCCAAGAACTTTTGCTACTTCCCTGATAGTATTAGCAAATAATTAATGATTGGCCAAGATTTGACATCTGTAGATAACATGCTTCTCTGCCATAAAAATATGGTATCCAGATACAGGTCATGTCATCCATAAATATATGGCTCCCATACTACCAGGTTTTTTTTATACTTTTAAATTGACATATATTTCATTAATGATGAGCATAAAGAAGGATACAATCCTGGAAAAGTGAACACATTTTTAAAGTAAGAATACTTAAATAAGTTCACTATATCATTTTTATCACATTAACAAATTGCATTTCTCAAATCATATTAAATTTACTGTATTTTTCTCAGATGAACCAAAGCAAGATTGCAGTTCTCAGAACATATTAAATTTATCACCTATTTATATCATGTTAACAAGTTTCAGTTCTCAAGGCATATTAAATTTATTACTATTTATTTAATACTGTACTTTTTCAGAACAACCAGAGCAAAAGTGCATTTCTCAAAACATTACAAATTTATTACCCATCTATTTAATACTGTACTTGTTTTCAAAAGAACCACATCAAGAGTGTGGTTCAGACGTGACATGGTGAAGCAAATGGTAAAACAAATGTGATAATTTTACAAATATCTTTTGTTCATTTAATAGGTATTTGAATTATACTTTGCTCAGTTTTTTTAATTCACATTTTGTTCATATACTGTTTTCATTTAAAAGATATACTAAATGAGTGTGTGTATGTGTGTGTTGGAGAATTATGAAAATAGCACAAAGAGTTAATTGTGTGGATTATGTATCAGCTTTTTATAAGTTTTTCTTATCCAATTAATTTTGATAAATGATTGAACACAAAAAAAACTGGATACAGATAGAATGGATTATGGTATTTATAATGTATTTCAGTAACAGTAATATTAATATATACATACATGTAATGCTTTCAACATGCCAGATAGATATTATGTAAGAATTTATTCTGAGATTGGAGTACATTTTGCATTATGTAATGTTTTATCATCACTTTATATGTGCATTGATATGAAGTACAAACAAACATCCTGTAGGGTTCACATTTATTTTATGATGAAGCATTTTTGATAATTCCTGTCATTATAGTTTATTATGGTGTAGCTGTGTTCACAATTTAGTTATTGTTTGTCAGAAATAGCAAATTAAACCAAAAGTAAAAGAAATACATTGAAGAACAACAAGTAAAGTTTGTATAATTATTTTGTTTTCCATACATAACATTGTTGAGAATGTAAAAACATTCCTTTGTTATCCTTTATCTACATCAGACAAAGGACAGTTGATGTTCTTTCAATTTCATTGATTTATAATTTCAAACTTGATTGTCACCAAAAGTTCTCTAACAATGGCAACTTATTTGCACTTCAAGCTGAAGAGATTTTCTCAATGTAAACAAGCAAACAGACTGTTTCTTTTGTCCTTATCTGGTTTCTAGATGTAAATTTCATTAAATATCTGTGTTCTCTGCATCCAGTATTTACAGTCTCTAGTTTTAATATTCCTAAAACAAATTTAACAAATCAAAAGAACTCTTGCACGCGTGTTCAAAGAGACATAACTAAAAAATGTATAGAATTATCAAGATTATAAAAGACAATGTACTACATCATGTCTGATGCTTAAAAACAGACTATACCTTACAAATACAGTGACCATGTTAATAAAGGAACTCCCATTTGATTTATAACATCAATGAGTTGACAATGTTTGGGACTCCCTGGCAGCATCAGGTTGAACTGATAAATCAGTTAATGAAATGTCTATTTTGTGCATTGTTTTATATCCTTTAAGTTTTTTGTTTTTTAAAACTGTAGAGGGATACAAACAAACAGGAGGGTGTGTGAATAGTCTTTTTAAACCTATTTTTTACTTTAATAGTTATGATACATGTGTTGCATTGTTGTTGCAAATGCTGTGGAAATGTATATAGTCCTTTCATGAATGAATAAATCAGTGGATTTGAAAACTAACTTTTTGGAATGGGCGACAATACTTTGACAGTCTCAATATACACAGTTATAAAGAACTATATACTATGTTAAATCTAAAATTCAGTGGCACACTTTTTTTGGTATTGCAATAGTATTGCACACCTCCCATTTGTTTGTAATGTGTATCATGCTACCAGTTTTAAAAACAAAAAGCATCAAGGATATAAAAATGTACAAATTTAGTCATTTAATTCATCAATTTTATAATTTCTCATGATACATACTGAGTAGTCTTTTAAAAAATATTTCCTGCCATAGTTCCCTGCCAGTGAACAGATTCTCATTGGGCAAGTAAAGGCTATTTAAGCATGGTAGTTTGGAGTGGCATAATTGAATTGGAAGTAGTGAGACAATACTGTGATTTTACAAACCTGAATATATGCAAATACTGGATTAGATCTCAGCTTTTTTCTCTCCATATTACAATATGTTTTGTGGAAATCAATATCCTGATATTAAACTTATGTCATCCAAAGTATTAAGGAACTGTACTCTATCCTGGAACACATGTTGGAATCACAAGCTACATCTGGCATTCTGATTTTGCTTCATTTGAAAGATAATTAAAGCCACCATTTTCTTCCTTGCATAAACTTGCACCATGTAGGTGCACACCTTAAGGTTATGCATGTATTTATGTTAATGCATAGCTTACTTACAGTAGTGACATGGGCAAAATTCTGCAGACACAAAGTCATTTATATAACTTAGGTCAGCCATATCACCTTACTCATTTCATAATATAATAGAAATTATTATTTTTACTTCAAGAAAACCTGACCATTTGTTATAACTCTATGGTCTTAAACTAAGTAAAAGAAAAAGAAAACCAACAGCTATAATAAAATTCAGCAAATAATTTCTTTCCATAGCATACAAAGTGAAAATTTAAATGGAACTTGCAGTAATTTGAATTAAATCCCATATGATCCTAAGAGTTCTATCACAAGTCAAAACATATGGATTGTTCCAAGTGAATTCAAATATAGAAAGTGCTGATGTGCTAAGAGTTTTGGATGAACCAATGTTCCAACAGTCTTGATGTATTGAAATGATATATTCCAGAATGTCCTTGAATGAATATGCAATTACCCGTAAATAGTGATTGGGTCTAAAATATCAATGAGCCCTTTGTAATTCAAATGAATAATTTTTAAATAAATGGTTCTTCTCAAATTATATATGAACATAATTAAACCTGATTCTACAAAGACTGATATTAAGATAGAAATAAATAATTTTGATAAAAAAGTTTATATAAAACACTAAAACAATAAGATAATCAGAATATGGGTCAAAATTAATTTTTTTAATATTATCTGCTTTTAAAAAGGTCAGGTTTTTAATGTAAATTTTAGTAAACAAATGGCAACTATCAGGTAGATCCGGTTTAATTTTAAGAGAAAAGCTTATGCCCTGAACTGATATGCAAGTATCAAGTTATTTAGATCATTATCTTAAAGTCGGCCACCAGCACTACTGCAGTATCATTTTCATTCTCAAAACTGAATCCCCAAAAGAAGCCCGCTTTAACCACCACAAACGGCTGCACTGTTCTTCAGGGCTAGCATGCAGATAGCAATATAACTGATTTAGTTGTTTGGAAGCTCATCCCTTCACTAAATGAAAACTGTACATTCATCAACAACTATTCAAATTGGTGCCAGTATATGCTCCAAAACAGGCAAGACCTGACAACATGCATCCCTTTTGTGGTGACTACAAACAGTCAGTCCCAAGTACCAACTGCAAACTCTCTAAAAAAAGGTCAGCAAGGGAAAGTGGTCCAGCGCAAACAGCCAGCTCCCTAATCATGTAAAAGCTGATATGTTACAACATGGGTTGAGTGGGTACAACACTGCCATTGTTGATCGAGGGATTTACATTTGGATTTCAAGTGGGGCATCAGGGTTCTCTGTCACCTAATAAAACTCATAATCTCAAATCAGCCATACAAAATCTGGAGGTTGTTCAAAACAATTTATTATATATAAGTATTTTCATGTACACATATACTCACACAAATTTTGCTTTCCATTTCAGATCTAATTGGTACACAGGCCTTGATAAATTGTTTAATATCATCAGAATGACAAGTGGGTTCAATGCAAATGAATATGACAGGCATGGTACATGGGAGGAGGAATAATTACTAGAGCCATGAATCACTGCTGTCTCAGCTCCCAAATGGATTGTTTTTTGCTTGATGGTTAAAAAATTGACATTCAGGTCCGGATAGGATGGTAAAACTAGTCAGCAACCAATTTTTCATAGTTAGAATATACTATGGAATTTCAACTAAGTAGTTTACCACATGCTCTAGTAAAGTCATTTTGTAAATAACTTTATGCATGTTATATCATATGAACAAAATATTATTTTCAATACAATTGTCACTTGTGATCTGAATCAACAAATCGTTTCCAGTGTTATTTGTCATATTTAATTTCTTACTGTCCTCTTTGTTGTCCTCAACTTAAATTAAAAAAAAATGTAATCCAATTGTTCACATACATTGTGCATGTACTTCCTGTCATACACACTTCCTGATGAAACTATTGCCCTAGTGCAATCATATTTATGATGAAAAAAGAATGGTCACTGTAAACAAAGCAAAAAAAAAATGCAGACCCTCTGGGGCTAACTAGACCCAGAAACGTGGTCACGTGACTCGTTCAGTCAATGGGATATAGGTTCATGGTGTACTAATAATTGGGTCATCTTTTTTAGCGCAACTTGCAAAAGAATTCTTGGAGATACAGGTTGCATATTTAACGATCTGGGAGTGATTGTAAAAAAAAAATTCCTCCATCACTCTAACTATCGCCTTTGTTTATTGCTTCCTATCATAAATGATGTGCATGCAGCTTCAATCACTTTTTCCTTAATGTAACGGTTAGGTTATGTTGTAACTAGCAATGCATATTAATTTCTTAACAGTAGCATTGTAGGTTTGAAGATATTCTTCTACCCAAATTAATCAAGTGTAACATTTCTTTGCATCTTTTGTTATTTGCATACAATTATTTCTAATTAAAATGTCATGGTATCTTATGTTATGTGTACATCATGACGGTCTCGGCTCTCACATAGATTGTTTTTGGTTTGATGGTTAAAAAGTTTACATTCAGGTCTGGGTAGGTTGGTGAAACCTATAGTCAGCTATCAATTTTTCAGAGGTAGAATTTACTATGAAATTTCAACTAAGTAGTTTGCCACATACTCTAGTAAATTCATTTTGTATGATTTATTATAAAAGCATAATATTATTTTCAATACAATTGTCACTTGTGTGGCCAGAATCAACAAATCATTTTCCAGCGCTATTCATCATGCTTAAATTCTTGCTTTCCTCCTTGCTGTCCTCTACTTAAATGTTTTATTAAAAAACCTAATAATTTTGTAATCCAATTGCTCACATACATTGTACCTATATTTCTTGTTATCCTCTCATACACACTTCACGATAAATACTGATTCGCTATCTTATAGCACCTTGCTTTGCTATCAATTATAAATTTTGTCTCACCATTGATTCATGTTTGTAAATGCAACCGGAATTTTTAGGTGGCAGTATAAATTTCTTTGGTACTGTTTTTTGTGTACTTTATTAGTGTATGTCGTAGTCTTTGAAGTCTAAAATGTCCTGTTATAACGGTTATATGCAATACATGGCATTGGCCTCATTGATAGGCTTGCATGTATATTATACCCATGTCGAACAGATAAACATTACATGGTTACTAAATGCTATGTGAACCTGATTGATCAAAGTTTCTTAAATACATGTATTAGAGCACAGCATCCGGTAGCATTTCAACTGTGCAAATCTATAAAAATGATTTCTTGAATGTTCTGGACTGGGTATTAAATCTGCATGATTTCTCTTGGGATGATAGTGTAAGGATAAGGTACACACACACACACTCTCTCTCTCTCTCTCTCTCTCTCACACACACACACACACACACACACACACACACACACACACACACACACACACATTCTCTCTCCAAGACAACTACTGCCCCACTGACACCCACTCATTCCATATTAAAATCTCTAACATACACAAAACGTATAGTAGAATGATCAAGATTTAAATTATAGTTTTCACTTTACTGTTTAATACACCTGTCTCTCTCACATGCAAACACAGATACCTACCTATTAATAATAATAATGAATAATAATAACAAACTAATGTTTTAGTAGTAGTAGTAGTAGTAGAAATATATAGTGTTGGTTTTGATGCAAGCACCTCTTTTTACCCCCTTCCCGCTCACATAATAAATACGAATTAACCTTCTTTCTATCCTAAAACACCAACCCGCACAAAACCCAAAGGCAGATATAATCCTATAACTTTACACTAATATTTTACATGTTTACCTAGACTTTGTTCATAGCAGATGTTGCTTAAGGTAATGTTATCTGGAAATCAATCAATATATCTACATAGCCTTTACACAGTCTGATAAAATCAATAATTCGTTTATTAGCCAAGTTAGGTAATATGTATCAGAGCATTCCAGAAAAACTAAAATGTGTCAGCCGTGAAATCAACACATTCCAGCAAACGCCCACTCAAAAAATTAAAACCTGAAAATGTGTCAGCCGTGAGATCAGAGCATTCCAAAAAACGCCCACTCAAAAAATTAAAACCTGAAAATGTGTCAGCCATGAGATTAGAGCATTCCAGAAGATATTCATGCAAGTATATAAAGCGGTCAAATTCTCTCATAGTCACTACACTGCTGCACGTTCAAGGGGACATCTTCACCAGGCCAGATCAGGTAAGTGATATTATTCCTTAAGTTTAGATAATATTTCATATTATATCATACTTTTTTGATAATCTTTTTCATACTTGATAACCCTCATTGGCAAAATATCTGTTAGCATACTGTCAATAATACGAAACTAGCGTATTAAATCGTCCATATCATATTTTACACCTCTCAAATAAGATCGTATCTGATCAAGTAGATTTTTGTAAGTTATATTGTTTTATTGGCTTTTTGGCAAGCATTTTGTTTGATTAAAAGTTGAGGTTCAATCTTTTTTGCACGCTATTGTAAGAGAAACACCAACACCAAATATGATTAGCAAAAACGGATTTAATGATGCTCCACTTGAAATTATACCAGAGCTGGTCATTAACAACGGTAGATATGATATTACTCAAAGTATTTTGTTATATTATTTGTAACATTTTTTACGTACCAAAGTTTTTTTTGTGATAATATTTGTAGTATTGTATTAATGCGTCCACATCTTGTTCTGCAATATCTTTTGAAATATGGTTGAAATCAAATATACTTATTTTCATTATAATATTTGTTTGCATAGTCACAGGTTTGATTAAACAGTTAATTGCAGTGTTTCAGCTACAATTTCCAGACACCACCAATAAGACACTGCAGTTAAATTTTTATCAGATGGTACAAGCATAAATTCTTCGACAGTTTTATTTAATACTATAGATACTACTCCAGAGAGAACATCAGTCGAATGACGCCAAGAAGGTGGTGTAATAAAAATACTAAACTTTGCACTGCTAAATACAGATAGCCTATACACACTGGTGACTTCTTCAGTGTGTTTGATAGAGTTATTTTGTAATGTCCACCTTGCTGATTCGGATACAACTGTGTAGACAATATTTTTAATTTGTTTGTGAGGAATTTTAATCATACTCGTTTTCTCAACAATATCTGGCATTCCACTGATAATATTGTTGAGTTTTGTGTTAATATTAGCGAGTGTAATATCAACAGTTGGTGGACTCCCAATAAATTCGTTATTGGTTCTGTTTATGTTTCTGCGAAAATTTAGAAATGTGCCTATGTGGTTGGTGAAATCAGTTTTGAGAGTGGTGATTTCATTGTTGATCGTGGTTAATGAAGTTATTATTGGAACTTCCTTATCATCAACATATTTCTTCGTTGCAGCATCAAAATTAGACTCTATTGTTCTAAGATTATTAATGATATTATTGTTCATGTTGAGAAATGCATACATCATACCACCTCGCACCGACACGTACTTTGATTCTTGATCGTCAACGTATTTCTTCGTTGTAACGTCATTATCTTCGGTTGGGTTTCCAAGATATGTAATCTTGTTCTGATTCATAATAATGTTCCCAATAAATAAATCACCAGTTTTTTTAACATAATCGTTAACTGACCTACCAGAATATTGTATCTTACCTTGGTTATTGAAAGTAATGATATTATTAACAACCATAGTAGGGATTCGTACAAGTACATCTGACGGTTGTACATTACTCGTCTTTAATTTTCCTATTCTATCTTGGAAAACAACTACTTCATTCTTTGGATCCACACTTGTGACATTTAATAAATTATTGATTTCATTTCGGAGCTGATCAAGAGTTGCGTATCTTGATAAATCACCTTGCTGAGCTTTGTCTGACGAATCTATCAATAATGTTCCGAACTTTGTGTAGTAGCTGATTATGCCTATAGTCCTACACAAAATTGTTGGTTTAATATAACACAAAATTATACGATGGCGAAGTTAATAAATTTTGATACCGAACGATTAGTGAAACATGTACATAACAATGAACTTCCAGACTGTCATTATCTTATTGTTGGGAGAACCAATTCAGGTAAAACAAATCTGTTATTAAATCTTTTTGCTCAACAATGACTTTAACTATGGTCAGGTATATATTTACACCATTAACCCCCAACAGAACAAATACGAATTACTAAACGAGTACAACAATAAACTTCGTGATGACCTTGGCACTGGCGAGGATATATTTTTGATAAGACAACCAGAAGAACTTGTTCCAGTGAACGAACTTGATTCGTCCGAACATAAAATAATCGTATTCGATGATATTCCGCTAAACAACGAGGAGATGAATAAGATAAGATCTTTTTTTTTCATCATCACGTAATCAAAGATGAAATTCTGTTTTTCTCGCTCAAGGTTTTTATAATGTTGATAGCTTTATGAGGCGAAATACGGGTTGTTTCATATTATTTCCCGGACTGGACAATGTTCATGTGAGAAATATCGCAAGCGAACAATGCGGAGAGGTCATGAAATATAAATTTACCGAATTATATCATCATGCAACCAAAGACAGATACAATTTCTCTTGATTTAACAAGCTAGCGCGTGATCCAGCTAAAATGTTTCGTAGTTACATTGATACGTTTCTGTGATCTAATTTTGTAAAGCGTATATAAAATAATGGACAAGCATCAACAAAAAAATCGAATTGCTAAAAAAGTTTCTCGAAACTCGAGCGGCTTTCAAGTAAAAAGTAGAAGCTCGGCGTGGACAAGTTCAAAACGAAGAAACTGCTAAACTTTTTAGACCTTTTACTGAGGCAGTACTTGGCAAGCGACCAGAAATATCGACATTGTCTCCAGAAGAACTAGCAAAAAAATGAAAGAAAAAGGTTTGTTAGGTTCACTTGGAGAAAGATCGAAAGAAGAAACTGTAAAAATTGTAAACGAAATTGTTAGACACATTGCTGATTCTGCTAAACGACAAGCTGCGTTTGACAGGCTAATGAACAATCCTCTTGCACTTCAACATGCAAAAGCAAGAATGACGGTTAATCCAAATGAGTTAAAAACGATGATAGAAAAAGTGCCAGAACAAACTACAGAATTAGATGAGAAACAAAAACTGTTACAAGAAAGTGTGATAAAAATGATACCTTTTGAAAAATCTATAAAAATTTACAAAAAACAAGCTAGGTCAAAAATAGATGATAGTGAGTATAACGAGTTTATTAAAAGACATGATATCCCTAATATTGACAATATTCGAAATTGGTCAGAAGAATAATATAATGATTAATATAATGATAAAACGAATTAAAAAATATAGTCAGTCTTCTGATGAAGGAATTAAAACTCAAAAAGATGAAAAGGATCTTCTAGCATTACTCGATTATAATAGAGATGGAATTATTGCTGAGGTTTTACTAAAAATATCGTAATAAACAAGGAGGTTATAGTAAAAGTTGAAATTTTAAAAGACCGACAAATATGAAAAAGACCGAAATAAAACAATACAAGAGAAAACCACTGGATCTGGAGTTGAATTGTTTACATCGAACACAGAAATAGTCGATCGGCTAATGCTGCTGATATCATCCAAAAAAGCTGGTAACGAAAGTATAGAGATCGATAACAAAATTATTGATATACTTGATCATCTAAGATCGAACAGATTACTGACATCGTCCGAGTACAAAATTTTACACCGCGATCTTATCTAAAATATTAATATGATATCACTAACATCAACAACATTATTGATTGATTAGTCGCAGGCAACAGGAAACACTGCAAACTTTTATATTTATTACAATCCGCTAATAGAACTTGATACTGAAAAACAGTATGAGATTGGATTCATTTCCTGCACTTGCTGGAATGCAATGGCTAATGTAAAGACTGGTGTAAATGACGAGTTTGCAACAATTTCAATAAGAGACACGCAGTGGAGACCATTTAAAATTCCACAAGGACCTTACAACATTACTGATCTAAACAAAATGATAAAAGATCTCATAACAAAATCTGGTGGTATAGCTGATAATTTTGAGCTGACACCAAATTATAACATACTACGAGTTGCTATAACAATATAAAATATTTCGGTTGAATTTTCATAACCAAAAAGTATTGCATCACTGATAGGATTTGAGCATACTATTTTGATGCTAATCAACAATATATTTGACGGTGAATTACCAGTAAATATAACAGAAGTAAATACGATACTTGTAAATTGCTCTATTGCTTCTGAATCTTACTCAGCGAAAGTCAGCAGAGGACAATGATCTACAGTTTCTCGCCAGAAGTTGCACCAGGATCGATCATGCAGATTAACCACGTCAGATTATCTCTTATCCGATTAATCTCGAAAATCAATTCACAAGCATCACAATGCAACTCACCGACTAGTCTGGTAGACAGACAGATTCGAACAACGAAATAGTCACGTATTATTTATACCTGCGCGCAATTTTGTAAACATATATTTCATAGATGAAACGAAGAAAAGTTTATCGAAGAATAATGGTAGGTGGATTTTTTTGATACATATTTACAACAATTGTAGAGAATATTCTAGGAATTGCTCGTAAAGTAGCGCCCATTCCACTCGATGCAGGTAAAGGTTTCGCGACGGGGCAGCTATTTCGGCAGGCACTGCAGTAGGGCAAAAAATCGCTGATAAGATTAGAGGACCTTCCACATCAGAAATAAAACGAGTAATATCAGATATTGCGCCAACAGAAGAAACAAAACAAGCTATGATAACTACAACAAAAAATTATTATCACCACATGGCGAAGAAATACTACGAAAACTTCTAAAGAAAACAAAGTAGATGACACATGCTGCCTTTTAATTTTGTGTAGCTATTATAAAATAAATGTAAGCTAAAAATTATCTCGATCTTGCCGAATAAATTGATACTGATAATGATGTAACAGAGTTCGAATATGTCGAGTATTTGGATGAAAATTCGAACGAACCAAATAAAACTGGAGTTAGAACTTTTTAGAACTACCAGAGACGAGAATGGGTTTCTACTGCCGCATAAGGCAGTGTTAGAAGTGCGTGGTCGAATACTAACTGCGATAGGTGGTAATATTGCAGTTGGCACAGAAATTGCTCTTGTCAATAACGGTTGGAGCTTATTTAAAAGTGCACGATACCAACTAGCCAATCAAACCGTAGAAGATATTTCGATGCACTTACCCATAGCGAGTACAATACTAAACATCGTTTCGTTTAGCGATGATTATTCCAGATTAGTGGCCACGAACATGATGTTGTTTAAAGATACCTCATTTTGGACGGCTGTGTCAAGCGAGTTTCGTACTAGTGTTGGTAATCCTGCTGCAGATAACAATAATCTGATCGCCAATACCGCTAATGATGATTCCGCTGCGATAGGTAATTCGTTAAGATTATCCATTACAAAAATAAGAAGACAGCAATATAACGAGGTATTTGCCAAACGAAAAGCGTTTGTCGCAGAATCTCGCCAGATAACGATGATGCTACCGTTAAGCACAATCTTTGGGTTCTGACGTGAGTATAGCATAGTATTTCGAGGAATAAAACGTACACTTATTTTAGATCAAGCTGATCAAAACGATTCCATAATACATGCCGATAGGGCAGCCGAAGGTCAATTTTCTATCACAAGATTAGCACTGTCGATACCTCGGGTTGTACCCTCAGTAGCTAAAACGATGGAGCTCGAATCAATACTAGCCACCTTTACAAAAAGGATATACTTCCAACAGAAAAGGATTTATCAAACAGCCATTTCCAACGAGACTGATTACACGTGGCGTGTGACGACCACGCCAGCGAACAACTACCGCGACACTTGTTCGTTGTATTTCAACGACAGGCACGTCGTAACGATCAGGAAATGAACAATTCCATTTTCGATAACCCTGATGTCAGACGAATATTTGTGAGAATAAATTCCAAACAATATCCCGAACGTGCCAACAAATGCAATTTTGCTGACGATGAAACAAAAACATATCTCTACAGTATATGTATTTTATTGAGGCTATGCAAAAATATCAGGACGCGGACAGTGGATCTCAAATATCAATAGAAGAGTTTCGATCGCAATACCCAACCCTTTACTTTAATATATCAAAGCATTCGGAACGAGTTTTTGGATCGATTACAGATATTGAGGTCACATGGACATCTGCCAGCCGAACAGAATAACGAATACGCGCTAGTGGTCAGTGACAGATTCCTGACCATCGACGCGACTAAAGGAAAAATGACTGTACAATATTAATCTAACAACCTTGATATAACATCATGAAAACCAAAGACAAAACTCGAGAAATATACCTGACATCCGGTCAAATTGAAAAATTATCAGCAGCTATTGCTAAACGGAGTTCGGTTTCTTTGATGATATCTCCTGCGACTTCAAATAAAACAGCGGTGAAAGTCATGCTAACACAACAATAAATCCATAAACTCGGATCGCAACAAACCGTTTGTACTGAAACTATTTGTTTCCCAGGTAACCGCAATGTCAAAACAAGGTGGATTTTTTTTTAGATCAGCACTTTCTGTGATAGTTATCAAAGTTTTACCAGTACTTGGTACGCTTGGACTTGCAGCTGCTTCAGGGGCAGTCTCTGTTTTATGTAACAGTATAAAATAAATGCCACAACAAAAAACGAAATCGTCGAAAAAAAGAAAGCAACAAAACGTAAACGAACAAAACAAGGAGGAATTATTCCTTTCGCTCCACTGCTAGCGGGATTAGCGGGAAGCCTTCTTCCAAACTTACTGGGAATCGGAAATGGAATGACTTTACCAGGGACCATACGTTATTGAGAAATTTTGATATCAGCGAAAAACTGAAGGACGTTGTATAATTTTGAGGAGTATTTTCTAAGAACGAACTCGATAATGTACCAGCAAGCGGTTCGTGTGTTGTCAACATAGGAAACTTTAACGATGGATCCGGCACCCACTGGGTTGCTGTCCACGATAACAATAATTTTGATTCGTTTGGACTTCCCCCAAGCGATCTCATAAAAAATATATTTTAAAAAAAAATTTTTAAAAATATTTATCTAATCAACTACAGCCGATTGGAACACCCGCTTGTGGTTATTATTGTATCATGATTGTCAGACAAATGTCATTAAGAAAAACTTTTAAAATTTTTTTTTTACAATTTGATGAGCATCCTTCTCACGCAAATGATGAGATTGCAATTACTTTTATCTAAACTTGTAAGTATAATAATGTCAACATACTTTCTCAAATGTAAAATTAAAACAGAGAAAAAGGATGAGACGACGTTAAAAACAAAAAATAATAGACGGATGCTAAAAAGTATTTGTGCTATTTGTGGTAGAAAGAAAAATATGTTTTAGAAATCTGTATTTGGACTGTGTCCCGACAGAGTTATCTTAATCGATTATTAATCTTATGAAACATGATATAATAAAATGAAATGCAACTGTGATTGTGACAAAGGTCTTTTCATCGAACAGGATAAAATCGTCACGTACTGCAAATCATGCAATCGCCGTGAGATCATTGGCAGCGGAATCGACATTCACAAAATTATTGGCAAATTACCGAAACCAAAAGGCGGTTGGACCTTGCCGGGTCATAGGTATACTGGACCTTATAATCCGCTAGATCAGCAACTGGACGAGAACGATAATCCACTGCATGACAAGAACCTTATAATCAGGTGGATGCAATAGCGATGCGTCATGATATCTGTTATTGTGATCATGAAAACTCGAAAGCAGATTGCGATAAAGTAATTTTAGACGAATTACGTGATATGAAACCGACAAATCTACGAGAACGCTTTGATAGAAGATTTGTTCAGGAAACGATTGGAGCAAAAAACAAATTATGGCTTGGAAAAGAATTATACGATGATCTTGCAGCTGAACTACACAGACCTAAACAAAAACTTTACGAGACGTAAAGTTGTCGCTAATGCCGTTGATGATATCTGGGCAATAGATTTGGTGGATGTATGCAACTGGCTCAGTTTAACGATAACATAAAGTATTTGTTTAATGTCATGGACGTTTTTAGCAAATATGCTTTTAGTGTACCTGTTTCGGATAAGACAAGAACGTCAATCAGATAATAAAACAGATAATATCGAGTACAAAAAGAAAACCAAATAAAATCTGGACTGATCACGGAGAAGAATTTTTTAACAAAAAGTTTGAGCAGTTTCCAGAACAAAATAAAATAAAACATATGTTACAGGGAACTAAGGTAACAGTGTTGTAGATGAAAGATTTAATCGCACGCTAAACGAAAAAAATACAATTATTTGACAGCTAAAAACACCAACAGGTACATCGACAATCTTTCTCAAATCGTGGACAGGTACAATAACACGAAACATCGAACCACTAAAATGTCACCAAATGATGAAATTGAAAATCCGATATTAGCCAACGAAAACTTGCACCGCAGACAAATTTAAAGTTGGTGATAACGTTAGAATCTCTTTGAAGAAAAAGGTATTTGAAAAAGGATTTACTCCAAACTGGAGCGAAGAAGTATTTGTGGTTGATAAAGTACTTTTAACAATACCTGTGATGTACGCGTTAAAAATCTGGCAGGGGAACCAATCGTAGGCAGTTTTTACGAGCAAGAACTACATAAAACTAAACAAGATGTTTTCGTGATCGAAAAAGTGATTAGGAAAAAAGGCGATAAAAGTTTAGTCAAGTTGCGCGGTAATAGCGATAAATTTAATAGCTGGATCCCAACCAAACAAATTATGAAATAATGTTTCTTTTTCTAAAAGTTTCCTGATACTTTTGTCTGATAGATTTACATTTTACTGGTTTACATAAGGATATCAGAGATTGTCTGCGATCGTCAGAGATCGTCATCAGATTAAAAATTTTGACAAATATGAAATCGAATTTGATAGTTTTCTATCGACCTAAAATTTTGATGTTTATAAAAGGTCTGATCAGCTGCCAAAACAGTTGTTGTTCGACGACGGTAAAATTAAATTTATTATCTTTTTAGCAATGTGATAATTGACCTTATATTTTTTAGTGGTCGGTTTGCTGAAATTTGATCTGTCAGCGACGGTGACTATTTCATAATCGTCGTCAGATTCATTCTTGTATAAAATATCATCTTCGCTATAACCAGCATATTTGTCTATCATATAGTTAGAGATTGTAATACTATTTGCGATTGTGTTGTTGGTGATTATATCTCAGAAATGAAATCCTGCAGTGGTATCTTCTGCGTATATTTCAGCGAGTCGTTTCATCAAATCCATATTATAATATACTTTTATCAAACTTGTTGTTATAAGATGACTGACGAGGTAAAATATCACCAAAAAGTTAACATTAAATTACAAGGAACTAGCCGAAGCGGTAAGAAAATGTCTGTCAGGTTATAGTGCATATTCCGTAGACGTTATTGTTATGCAAGGTATTTTCATAAAATATTATTAACAGCAGCAGACAAAAATTAATGAAAGCGCAGTAATGACGCTAAAATTTGATCGCGATGATATGGCATTTGCTCATCATTGATTGACTAAAAAGGAACTGTCAAATAGATTTAATCATATCTAAAAACAATCCTGACATCGTATTCGCTTACAAAAGCTGATCTTGTTACTCTATCAGCAACATATTTTACTGCCATATGACTAATATTAAAATGTTTTGCAGTAGCTGAAATCGATTTAAGTTTGATCTTCTCATCCGTTTCGAGGTTTAACGAAACATCAGGTTTAAAATTAATACCACCACCTCAACCTTTTCTCACTTTTTCATGCTGTGTAATTAGCTCTAAATTCCACAGTCTATTGTCTGCCTTTACATTATTAATATGATTAATAACCAGACCATTGGGTATAGATCCGTTAAGCACCTCATAAACAAACCAATGAGATCGAAAATTAACAAAATCTGTTAGTGTTCCTCTGACAGATACTTTAGGATCTCCCATATTACTCATGAAACCAAGAACCGTTATAGTTTTTCTGTTTCTAATAATACCGCGATCGTTGGCCTCGTATAAATCAAAGACTGGGTTTGGCTGAAACTAGTTTTTCAAGGATACGTTTTCGATGTTATCATCAGTGACTGCACCGTTCACATGATATACACGTTGTCCCTCTGGAATATCCTCGCAGAATAATGTGTAAATAAAATCTTTTCTAAGTATTGTAATTCTCCGGTGTTATCTTCCTTCACGCTAATCTTATAACCTGCTGGCGTTGCTTTACCTATCGGATGTTTGTACTGGACATGTATCACCAAACCTAATGCATGTCCAGCCTATAGGTTATACTTTGGGTGAACGTAATAAAACTCTTGCTCGTATACGCTTGTCAGATTTTGTGTCATTATACTATAAGGATTTTATAACTCTAATTGTTTTTTCAACCTGGCACGCTGTAAGTTATTGATAGAACAATCAAATAGATATTACACTATAGTACAGCAAAGTTTAATTGCGTGATATAGCCAAGAAAAGCCTTATGGGAGAACCTAAAAATGCGACTGCTTTTTTCAGGATTCGATAACAGTTATCGGTTCGAAAAACAAATCGTACTGGTAAATTTTACTGCAACAAATCTTTACCACCTGCTACAGACAACTATAAAACGTGAGCTTGAAAAACGCAAGGGTATAAGACTATTAGTGCAATATCATGTTATATTTTCGAAATTACTTGTGACGGAAGAATCGACTGAAAAAGAAATTGCAGATCCGTACATTAGTGCGAAATCAATACGTGTTTTGCTTGGGATTAATCTTTTGTCACTAGCTGATGAAATACACCAAGAAATTTTGAAAAAGATAGAGGAATATACTGAATTAGGTTCGGGTTGGAAGTTTTAAATGATCAAGGAAATTTTATTTCACACGATGAAATATAAAGCATTAAGCGGTAGTTCGTATATCGACCTGCCACAAAAAATAAAAATATAAAAAATGCTATATAAACGTAAAAAACGTCGATAACATATGTTTCCAATGAGATGTTCTTTCTGCACTATTTCCAGCAGAAAAAGACGCTCGTCGTGTTGAAAAAATATTTGTCACGTGTCAAGATTAAATTTTAAAGATATTGACTTTCCAGTGGAAGAAAATCAAATACCAAAGTTTGAAAAGCAAAATAATGTTTCGATTAACGTTTTCGGACTAGATGAAAAAGAAAACGTCTATCTGAGATATATTTCAGAAAAAGCTTCTCAATCGACCATAAATTTACTGTTTTATAAAAATCATTACGTTTGGATCAAAAACTTTAATGGACTAGTTGGCAGACAGTACAATAAACGTAACAATTAAATGTTCTTCTGTTATCGCTGCTTGCTCGGTTGTATAGACAATAAAACATTACAAAAGCAATTGCAGTACTGTAGTAATGTACAACGAATAACAATACCGTCTAAGAAAGATAGTGTGTAACAGTTTGGCCATTACAATCATAAGCTAAAAATCCTTTTATTATATACGCTGATTTCGAATGCTTACTTCAGCATGTTCTTGGCGTAAAAAAAATAATCCCAACCAATCACTACAAGGAAAACTCAAAATCATGTTCCATGTTGGGTTGCGTACAAGGTAGTTTGCTGTACTGATTCGAGATTATCCAAGCGAATTCTCAAACAGGTAATTAACGAAGTTGATCATATATTTAATCGTTTGAAAAGAGTAACTCCAATGATAAAATTAACACCTCAACAAGAATCTGATCACGAACAAGCGGAAATTTGTTATATGTGTGAAAAAAGCTTTTGACTATAACAAAAAAGTACATGACCATTGCCATTTGACCGGACAGTACCGTGTAACGGCTCATGATTAATGTAATTTAAAATTTCATGCTCCAGATTTTATTCCAGTTATTCTTGACATCTTTCTAGAATATGATAGCCACATTATCGTTAAAGCTTTTGGTGATCCTGGCGTAAAAGCTCATTTAAAACTCAATAACGTCATCAAATGCGTTCCCAATAATTTTGAAAAGTATATGACAGCTACTTTGGGTACGTTGCGTTTTATTGATAGTTTGCAGTTTATGGCAGCATCGTTAGATGCGCTAGTGAAAGGTTGTAGTAAATTTGATAACCTAAGAGACTGTTTTGGAGATAAATTTAATCTACTAACTAAAAAAGGAGTATTTCCTTATGAGTATCTTGACGACTGGAGTAAATTTGATGAAACATCTCTGCCTGACAAAGACAAATTTTACTCGCAACTTAAAATGTAAATATCACCGATGACGAGTACAAATACGCACAAGATATTTGGAAGGAATTTGATTGCAAGACGTTTGGAGATTATCACGATTTATACCTAAAACAGATGTTTTTTTGCTGGCGGGTATTATTTTTGAAAGTTTTCGAGAAGCGAGTTATAATAATTACGAACTAGATCCTTATTGGTATTATTCAGTTCCCGGATTATCTTGGGATGCTCTACTAAAGTTTAGTAAGGTAAGGTTAGAATTACTGACTGACGTTGATATAATATTATATTGACGTTATAATAATTTATAATTATTGCAGATAATAATTATTATTTTTAATTTATAATTATTATATAATAATTTATCTCCAAAACAGTCTCGTTTTCGAGAAGCGAGTTATAATAATTACGAACTAGATCCTTATTGGTATTATTCAGTTCCCGGATTATCTTGGGATGCTCTACTAAAGTTTAGTAAGGTAAGGTTAGAATTACTGACTGACGTTGATATGTTTAATTTTATCGAAAAGGGTATCAGATGCGATATTAGCGTGATAACGAAGAAATATACTGCAGCAAACAACAAATACTTAAAAGAGTACGATCTCAAGCTTCCTTCGAAGTTTATAGTTTATCTTGATTGCAATAATTTGTACGGATATTCGATGGCAGAACCAATGCCTTTTGGTGGATTTCATTCGATCACGACTGATCGATTTCTATCGGAGACAGAAAAAATATACCCGACCATGTTTCATATTTCGTTGAAGTTGATCTCGACTATCCAATTTCGCTACACAATCTACATAACGATTATCCTTTCTGTGCAGAATCTATGATAATAGCTTATAGTTTATTATCTGAAAAACAACAAGCGTTGGCATCACCAAGACAAAATTCTTCTGTCAAAAAACTAGTACCAAATTTACTCGATAAGAAAAATTATGTTTTGCATTACAAAGTTTTAAAACAAGCAGTCGATGCCGGTCTTGTGTTGAGAAAAGTTCATCGTGTATTAAAATTTAATCAGTAGTATTGGATGAAAGGCTATATTAACTCGAACACTTAAAGGAGAGCTGCAGCAAAAACTGATTTTGAGAAAAATTTCTTTAAACTGATGAACAATTGCGTTTTTGGTAAGACGATGGAGAATATTAGAAAACGCGTAAATATTGAACTAGCTAATGATATCAATCGCAGAAACAAAGTTGCGTCAGACAATGATTTTGTGAGCATGAAAATATTTAATGAAAACCTTGTCATGATACAAAGAAGAAAAAATCTAAAACTAAACAAGCCGATTTATGTTGGAGCTTCCATGTTAGATTTATCAAAGTGGCTAATGTATAATTTTCATTATAATTTTGTTAAAAATCAATGGTTATCAAGTAGACTATTGTTTGCTGATACCGATTCAGTCGTATATGAAATTGAATATGAGGACGTCTATAAGGACATATACGATAATCAATATCTGTTTGATGTTTCCGAGTACTTACGTGACAATAAATTTCATAACGACACAAATAAAAAGGTTATTGGTAAGTTCGAAGATGAAATGAATTCGAACGTTATCAAATACTTTATCGGATTGCGGAGTAAAATGTATGCAATATTGTTAGACAATAATAAAATAACGAAAAAGGCAAAAGGTTTGCCTCGCGATTTTGTTAAAAAGTTTATGCGCTTGATGGCGGTGTTAGTTTTATAAGAGCCATGGCTATTCGTAAGGAATCATGATAAACTCGAAACAGATGTCATTATCAAACGTGGATTAAGCAATTTTAAGGACAAACGTTATTCCAAAAATGGGGTAGATACACTTGCACTTGGGTAATGTCATGATGATAGATCTATACTCGATATCATATCCGGTAATTTTATCTAAACGTAAGAAATAATGTTTGAAAATTTGACAGCGACAAATAGCTACAATAGCTAGATTAAATATCTAATGATAGACGGCAAACAGTTGACAGTTGAAATTAATAATGGAACATCAGGTATATGTTTTAGTGGTACTCGTGACAAGCTAAAACTTTCGCTCATCAAATCTGACAATAGCTAGTATTTCAATTATCTCGAGCAATTGTATCAAAAGTTGCTAGCGGAGTTTAAATGCTTTCATGATCCGATCAGTCAACAAAAATATACTAAACTTACAATTGATCTTGATCGGTCAGAAATATATTTTATCGACAAAAAATATCCTTTTAACAAACCACAAATAAAAGATTTCTTTGAATGTCGTCACTGTGTGAGTGGTACAGTTTAGTCTCTATCATCGTGATAATGACATAATTCTAATATCAACAGTTGAAACATTAATCATTGGTGATGAGGTATAAAATAATATCACTTACCTGATCTGGGCTGGTGAAGATGTCCCCTTGAACGTGCAGCAGTGTAGTGACTATGAGAGAATTTGACCGCCTTATATACTTGTGTGAATATCTTCTGGAATGCTTTGATCTCACGGCTGACACATTTTCAGGTTTTAATTTTTTGAGTTGGCGTTTATGGAATTCTCTGATCTCACGGCTGACACTTTTTCAGGTTTTAAATTTTTGAGTGGGCTATTTTGGAATGCTCTGATCTCACGGCTGACACATTTTCTGGTTTTAATTTTTGAGTGGGCGTTTTCTGGAATGCTCTGATCTCACGGCTGACACTTTTTCAGGTTTTAAGTTTTTGAGTGGGCGTTTTCTGGAATGCTCTTATCTCACGGCTGACACTTTTTCAGGTTTTAATTTTTTGAGTGGGCGTTTTCTGGAATGCTCTGATCTCACGGCTGACACATTTTCTGGTTTTAATTATTTGAGTGGGCGTTTTCTGGTATGTGTTGATTTCACGGCTGACACTTTTTTCACATTTTAGTTTTTACGTAGGCGCTTTCTGGAATGCTCTGATACATAATACCTAACTTGGCTAATAAACGAATTATTGATTTTTCTTTCAGACTGCGTACAGGCTATGTAGAGATATTGATTGATTTCCAGATTACATCACTTATGCAACATCTGCTACAAACAAAGTCTAGGTAAACATGTAATATATTAGTGTAAAGTTATAGGATTATATCTGCCTTTGGGTTTTGTGCGGGGTTGGGGTTTTAGGATAGAAAGAAGGGTAGTTCATATTTATTCTGTGAGCGGGGAGGGGTAAAAAGAGTTGCTTGCATTAAAACCAACACTATATATTACTTTATTATTATTATTATTATTATTATTATTATTATTATTATTATTATTATTATTTTTATTATTATTATTATTATTATTATTATTATTATTATTATTATTATTATTATTATACATTCTCTCTCTCTCTCTCTCTCTCTCTCTCTCTCTCTCTCTCTCTCTCTCTCTCTCTCTCTCTCTCTCGTTCGCTCGCGCACGCGCTGCCTAATTACAACGAGTATGGTACGTGAAACGTGAAATGGAAGTTTATGTTAATTTAGTTTTGCCTTTTTGAAAAAGCACCCCTCCTCCTACAATGTCGAACCGTTGTATGTTTATTCATAGGGTAAGTTTCATTCCATTAATCATGAAATCAAGAACAGATAAATTTTACTGTAATATAAATCTAGCCTGTGTATGGGTTCTACAAGTTGTGTAACAATTGATATAAGTGAAAATGTGGGCAAGAATTATGCGAGCATCTTTTGGTTGTAAAAGAAAATGTAAAATGTTTTGACATACATCTTTTCAGACGGCGACAGAGATAAACGTGAAAACATTTACTCGGACTTTGCGTAAAATGCAAAATGTACCATGAATGATGTGGAACTGTAACATTGTACTGTTTTGACACTCATCTTCCGGAAGCAAAGATTACAGACAATACAGATTGACTGAAGTGAACGATGTAATTATGCCACACGCATGCTCAATCATACTATGTGATATTATATCATTATATCACTTTTTGTTCAAAATTTGATCAATGAGAAAATGTTATCAGTATGCAGATAAATACAACTACCAGTGAGAATTTTAAGTTTTAAAACAGTCATTTTCTTGAGCTTCCTATAGATTTTATAAAAGATAAAATAAAAACGGAACTATTCTAATAGATGATTTATCAATGTTCTCAGATATCCGTAAAATGTCAGTCTAATGTTCATGTCTTCTTATCTTATAATGCCGCAAACAAAAAATAGAAAACAAACGGCGACGTACGTTTATTTCTTCTTTCACTCCACCTGTTAAAATTAAGAGAATATATTTACAGTGATGGTTTTGCTTAAAAGAAATGATAGAGAGTGTGGGAATATTATAGAAGGGAGTTTTTTTATACCTTATTTAGAAAAGAGGGTTTTAGGATGGTGAAGGAGACATAAATGTATAAGTTCTTTACAATCTATATTTTACATTTTCTTTTTACATCCTTCCATGTGTTGTCTGTGGATGAGTGGGTGCTGATCCCCAACAAGAACGTTATTGGGCTATAGGAATTTCACTTTATTTATAAGGGGTTTCCTTGGTTGGCAAGGAGATAGAACTTGTTAGTTTCGCTTATAAGGGATTTAAATTTTATTGTTATACCAGTCTTTTACATTGTATCATGTGTAGTGGGTTGATTGAATGTTGGTCCAATTTAACGTGGTTTAGGAAGTTATTTTTATTTTTATTGGGGATAATAGGGTGGTATGGGGAATTGATTGTGGATCGTGGAAGCAAGGAAGTAGCTAGGGTATTTTATTTTGTTGAAACGGAAATTTATTTTTTTTTAAAAAATTCCATTTCTTTTACATGTGGTCTGTAAATGACTGAATGCTTGTCACTACAAGCGGCATTTTAAATATTAGATATATTGGTGTAACCCTTAGAACCCAACGCATGATAAAAGTATATCCAATTCACTTGGAGTGAAGAGGGAATATGAACCAGGTTGGGGTCAGATTATAATGAAGACACTAAGAACGGTAACAAAAATACGATGTTTATTTATAGATGATTTTTAAGGTAGTAAAACAACCTCTATCTAACTCGTGCACAAAAGATCCAAATATTGGATACTTAACACAATGATGTGCATTGAATTAAATAACTGATATAAATCAAGCAGTTCCTAACTAGAACGAATTATAATTTAAATGAAAGATGAAATGAGACAAAATTAAACAAAGAAACAAAGATTAAAGACTCCAACAATATGATCCCATTCAAATAATGATAACATTTTATTCACGTAGACAATCACGAAATTTTCACACAAATAGCGATAAATGATAGTAAACATTGAGAGGTGTATCTTGCGACGTCTAATTCATCACCCCAATGTATTTTCATCCCAACACTATTGGATGGTTAAGGAGCCACCACAAATGGTCAGCCCTCATGGTCTGCCTAAGGATCTGTAGAACCTCTTGTTAACTGCTGACACGCTGGTCCTGAAGCCTTGGTCCCTCACCACGTGATTACTATTAATTTTTTCCGTGCCAACGCATCAATGACAGCATCACAACAACCCAAATTTGCATCACAACTAAATGGTGCAAACACGATTATACACCATAGCTCTGTCACTCAGTCACTCATTTATTCCTTCAGACCTTCACCCCGTTATATTCCATGATTTACATCCTACCCTGTGTGAATTGGATGGCATTTTTGTTTCAACTAGTAAGGTAGGCTTTAGTGGGGAAATTATGGAGAGACTAAAAGGTTTTTCATTTTACTTTATTATTGATGAGGATCATAGGGTGCGCATTTTTGTTTATAATATAATTAAATTCTATTTTGTGTAACCCTTCTTTTACATCCTACCATGAGAAGTCAGTATATCGTTGTTAGTTATCCCAAAAGGTATTTAAAATCATCTGCTGAGTTTTATCATTACATTTCTGATTAAATGCCATAGATATCCATGCATGAAAAGACTTGATTAATTTCAGCCAGAAAGCCGACAGTCTCTATCATATTACCTCCAAAACAGAACCTAACATGCTAGCAACAAACAAGCTCAACCTCTGAGAAAAATTAGTTTACCGCAACAACAAATCGCATGATATACAGTTTAGTTAGAGAGCTGAGGACCTATTTCCGATCAATATAGAACCAACATGTTACAATCAGACAGACTCATCCTCTCCAAAAGTCATATGAACCAATTACATTATTGGTAAAAACAAAGATCTTACATTATTATCATTTCTAACCAGACAGAATCATTGCAAGTGAAGAAACACATGAACCATCTTTTAAACAGCACGTTGATTTTCCCTATGCATTTAAAAGCGGAACGGCCTAATGTTAAATTCTCATTTGGGTCTAGAGTGCCTTTCATTAGTTACATTCTCGTACTCACCAAGAAAACTTACCGTTTTCATCACAAAATGTCTTTGGATACTAATAATATCATACTTCTATATTCTGCGAATCTTTGGGACATTGGAGTAATTATCATAATAAACTAAAATAACTGCCCCAAAATATATACGTGATACATTATTTTCCTTTATTATATAATATTTCATATGATAAGAATCAGTTCTCAATTTTGTCTAATCAGCCATGGTCCGAATCAGCCTCGTTTCAAATCAGTCCGCATTCGTATATATTAGGCTTCTCCGTTTCCTGATAAAAACAAGTATTCTTGGCCCATTTGCCTTTCATATCTGCATTATTTCAAAATTACAAAAGTTTACGCCTACGGAGCAAGTTTTAGCTTGGTATTTGTTAGTTATAAACGGATAAAATAATTCTCATATAGACTGCTGATAATTTTGGAGATAAAACGTACCAACTATACAAATACTAATTAATCCAGATTGCGTGCTATCGTGTTTCTTCTCGTCTTTTTAATTTACATTTAACGAACGATAGAGACATCTGTTGCAATATATATATATATATATATATATATATATATATATATATATATATATATATATATATATATATATATATATATATATATATATCCGTGATAACCACAGTTTGTAAAAGAAAGCTATTCCATTTTGTTTATAATATTCTTCTTGCTATTTCAGAAAAAAACATTTATAATTATTGCGAGGTATATCAGGATCGCAATCTGGTTTTACAAATTAGTATATGCATTCGTTGCTTGGGTACGATCGCTTTCGTCACTGGGATACCATTTAATGGACAATAAACAAGAGGTAAACATTAAAAGTGACATGTTTCTTTTGATATCTTTTTTCAAGTTTCATATATTATTAAATCTCACTAATTTTTTTAACCAAAGTCGCTATAATTCTTCTGCTTACATGTCTCATTGTGCCGAAGTTAAACCAATGCAAAACTAGGAATTTTACCTGTACTTTCGTTTTCACAATCGATCAAGTCTGATTTAGTTTTTGTCGGATATATGAGTACAAAGCATGATTTTTACACACGTTTTATAACCAAATCTAACCACATCTTTGAAACATAAGTAGAATGCAAACATAATATGGTAGCTGATAGGATATTTATGATCCACCAATGTCTTTTGGCTCATTAGCGCGAATGATTTCCACGTCTATTGCTTGGTGATTTTTCACCCGAGCTTCTCGAAATGTATTATTATTATTATTATTATTATTATTATTATTATTATTATTATTATTATTATTATTATTATTATTATTGAAAGCTATTTTCTGTGCAGTTCTTTATATTCACTAGTTGATTATATCCATTGTGTGGGACTTTTATTTTGTCTTAATTGTGTTGTAGAGATTATAAGTGGCTTTTGACTGGATAACAGAGATTATGTTTGTTTATTTGTGGCACGCGATGGCAAGTTTCAGTTAATTTAAATTAAGTGCGTTTTATTGAAACATATATTTTTCATTTTTATGTTTTATATCAAATACTTTATCAACTAGTTGTATTACATTTTATCTTTTGAAGAGCATCTAAACGACAAATAGAATACATAAAATTGTGATGCCATGTCAGCGCCTGCACATGGGATGTCTCAATCCGAAAGTGAGACTGATGAAAAGAAAGAGAAACAAGATTCAAGCCAGATTAAGGGAAAGAGTGACGAGGTATTGAAAATAAAAATGCACTGGTAGATTTAGCCACCAATGCGGTGTACTCCCTCCAGTAAAATTAACATTTATGGGTCTTGGACCTGCACTATGGTTCAACTCATGGGTTTTGGGATAAATACAGTCGCCACAGCCATCATTAACATAATATTCCTAAATCTTGATTAGCCTCTACGATAGATTGGTGATTTTAATTTGCCTTATTGTTATTGTTATTGTTGTGTGGCTTAACGCCATTTTTCAGAACACGATAGACTATACATGGCGGCCAGTATTATTGGTGGAGGAAGAAACCGGGAAATCCCCAGAAAGAACCACCGACCCACGAGAAGCTACAGGCAAACCTTCTCACATATCTACATTCGCCGAATCTTAGACTCGAACCCACGCAGACAGAGGTGAGATGGCAGTGATGATCCGTAACGGAGAGCGCTTTAGACCACTCGGCCACTCGGATCCCTTAATAATTTGCCTTAAATCACAAAAATTGGCTATAATTGTTCTTAATAGTTATATGCTGTTGGAAAAATATGCTTGATATTTCTGTTCATTGTAAGAGCCCTTTCATGAAATAATGCATTATATATATATATATATATATATATATATATATATATATATATATATATATATATATATATATATATATATATATATATATATATATATATATTACAATATAAGCTTGTGTATAAAAGTTGGACAAAACTGCAAACAAAATAGACCATTTTTCGGCCACCGCAAAATAGACGCACAGATCACGGCCTACCAGAAAAGTGTTTCATTTGCTAATTAGTCCTAATAAATTGCATAAACCTAAACAGCCGGGAGGGTAAGGATCACGATCTGAATATCCCTGTTGCGGCAATTGCTATAGTTCTCGAAATAGTTTACAAAATTCGGTAAATCGGGCTGGTGGTTTTGTTCTTTTTTTGTTTTAATGCCTCATTATCATTCACATCTCCGATTTCCTCATGAACTTTGTTAATACTCTCAAGTACCTGTTGTATTTCTTCTTGCAATTGTGGTTAAGTAGCAGCTATTTCAGCTGGAAGCTCACGTAGAATCTTTTTCTTTTTAGTTCTTTCCACGATTTTCTAGTTGACTTAGCGGTTTGTTCTAGCGATGGATGAAGATCTTTAATAGTCTCTGTGACTGGTTTAAATAATTCTGCTTCATCTTCTGCAAATTTCACTCAAGTTTCCTAACGCTGTTGTAGTTGCTGTTTGACAGAATCACGGACGGAGAGATATTTCCGGATGGTCTCTAGTTGTTATCGAGCTAATTTAGTTGTTTGAGATTCCATAGTTAGCACAGTATCATTCATTATTATTGATATATCAGCGATTTAATTATGTCACCTGATAGCGCTACCTTTTTTTACACATCACCCCCGACGTTAACATCGGACAGCATCAGGGAGGGAGTGTGAGGATCAACACCCTCGGTCCTAGGACCAGAGCGATTTCTCGTGTCATAAATTAAGACGGCCATAAAAATTTGACATACAATGTCCGACGTTTATGTGGGAGGGGGATTAAAGTAGTGGGGTATCGTTCTAGACCATTGTGTCATTTTTGGTAGAAACGTTGATTTCACAAATGGAACCTTCCTCATAACGGTCTGTTCACCATCCCTGCTGCTCTCAGTCGTCACAGTTTATAGTTGATTGCACGTTATATGCAACACACCTGAAGCGTCACTCTCTATAGCTTAGTGCATTTAATATATATCAGCTATGAGTGGTCACCGTTTACAGTTGAGTACGTGTTATATAAAGAAAAATATGGTTTCTCAGTAATTAGATACGTAATGGTCAAACAGTTTCTTCAATACTAACTATGATCAAATCTGTTAATCTACTACTGAATCAACATGATCTTGTGCAGCAACACAGTGTGATCCAGAGTCAAAAGACAATTGTAATTTCATTTTATGTGCTTTGTTTCCCAGAATGAACTGGAAAATTTCATAAAGGAGAAGCAGAGGAAGTGTAATACGTATGCACCAAAGAAAGATGGGTAAGTCCATTCTTAAATAGGGAGTAGTGAATGAATAATCATTTTCTTGTGTGCAGACCGTAATTGCTATTGAAATATGCAACACAAACCTTGATTAAAAACTGTATATTTATTTTCTCAGAAATTGCGAATATTAAAATTGTTATGTTATTAATCCGCTGACAGACGAGACCAAACTACAGCATTCATTAAATTTTACCTGGTACTCGCCACTTGAATTACTATTCACATAACTACACAAATCTCGCAACCTATACATCCTTGACATCCGAAGTCCAATAGTCATATTTATCAAAGATAAGCCATACTCCAATGTTGTTGTATAAAAATTCGAACATATGAAAGAAAAGTCACTTACAGTTTGTAAAAGAACAAGAGGACATATATTCTTAACACATGTATTCTGAGAACAACTGCCAAAAACCCAACGTTGTCGCACCAACTTAGAGAAAGTAAGATTCATGAAGCAAAAAGCACGTATCAGCAATGGTTTTGTCATATCTGGAAACTAGTGCGATGTTGATATGTGCTATCTACTTGTTGCATCTGATAGATTAACCTCGTTACCACTCTGATGTCCAGATTGCTGACCTGATTCTCATACTTATAACATTAAAATCTTAAATGGGTTCAGAAAGTGTGAGGGCTTGCTTTACTCTAGAAGCAAGATATTTTATTTGCTTTTTATTAAACTTGAAAAATTAGCTTAAGTCATGATTATATTGAATGAGCGAGATCCACACATATTAATGAAGTAATCTTGTATCAGACTGGCAGAGCCTCTTAATCCTCTGTAAGCCATATTTGTAATCTGATTTTTGATCAAACTTGGAACATATGTTTCTTTACTCATGATCATTTATTGTGTTAACAATAAGTGAGATCGACGTGTATTAATGTGGTGGTTTATCCAAAAGACTGAACTTCTTGCTACTCTTGGGCACATTATTATCAACATCATGGATGACTTTGATTATGAGCATGAGACTGCCTTCATCTGAAAAAGCATCTTATCAGGACATTGCAAAATAGTTAAATAAACATGGCATAAAGTTTGGAAGAAAATTTTATTAGCATGCGTTCTTACACTATTGTATATAAACCTGATTAGTGGAACAGTCAGCTGTTACATTATCGAAGGCAGATGAGTGAAATCAAGCCCACATGGGACTGTTGTTAAATTTGTTTGACATTTGGTATCAGGTTCATATTTAGCTCTCAATCTAAAGCCTAGAAAATCACCTACTCAAATTCACCTCTTTGATCAATAATGGAAATCAATATAACCGTTTTCAAGCAGACATCTTATACAGGAGATTTCTTTCACTATGTCCTTCAGATAATGGTCTTTAAATACAACCAAGATCTGCAGAAAAACAAAAGACCTTTTGTTTAGAAGAAAAAGACATACAAATTGCTGTTAGACCTTTGTGTTTGTTTCAATCGTCTGTTAACTACAGAATTACTCTTGATAAGTGAGTCATCTGACACTGGTAACAATAAAATCCTTGTCAACCTGACACTGTTTGCATTGTTCCATGTTGAATCTAGCGCGCTAGTGTTAAATAAGTCAGCGATTACAACCTGATTGGGAAGTTTGGTTGCTTTGACTATATGGAAAGTAGTGAGTGGGGGCACTCTATGGACAATGTGACTTCCATGTTAAAAATGGTCCTTGCACTCTACGGATAAGGTGATTTTATCATTGTGGGCTACTCTACGGACAAGGGAAATTTAACAGGGAATGCAGAGTGACAATGTATTGGACCTGTCTACTGATAATAGGAATTGAACAGGCGTGACGTAGTAGACACTGGGGAAACAATGGCAACAATGTTGCAAGTTTCTGACATAAGTCGAGCGGAATAGGAAGGAACAGGGTTTCAAATGGCTGACCAGAATAAGCGCGACTATAGGAACAAGGGACAAGCACAATATATACATATACATACATATATATATATATATATATATATATATATATATATATATATATATATATATATATATATATATATATATATATATATATATATATATATATATATATATGTATATATATATATATATATATATGTATATATATATATATGTATATATATATATATATATATATATATATATATATATATATATATATATATATATATATATATATATATATATATATAGAGAGAGAGAGAGAGAGAGAGAGAGAGAGAGAGAGAGAGATAGACATAAATAGATTTATGAGCATAATCTATCACACAATAATCAACTAAAATTATTTTGAGGCAAGAGAGAATATATAATATCTTTTTGAGGAAATGGAGTGGCCCTGAAAAGAGCCTTTGGGTGTTTTCTTCTTCTTTTAATTTCTGTCTTGTGTTTTTCTTTGCCACCAGCACCTTATCTTCTCTACTAAATTCTTCTTCTTCTTCTTCTTCTTCTTCTTCTTCTTCTTCTTCTTCTTCTTCTTCTTCTTCTTCTTCTCTTTTTAATTTTCTTCTTCTTTTTCAAAGCTCTTATTCTCCCTTTTTCCTCTAAATTCTCTTTTTCTTCTTTTTCCGTTCTGATCAGTGCTTTTAGTCTTTTTTTGGGGGGGGACTCTTCTTAAATTGTTAATTTCCATCTTTACACGATGGAGGTTATAACACCCATACTCAGCTCTCACCAACATTTCCTCCAACTTTCCCAATTCGTCTAAGACCTTCAACTTTCTCATTTTCTCCAATATATTGCTGGCCATCTTTGTTACTCGGACTTTAATGACGCGAATGATCAACGCTACACTTTATGCAATTCAAGCACGGTTGTGAAGGAAAACATCCACTCTCACCAACTACCCATATCACCTACCAAACAATCCACAGACAGTAGTGCAAACCTAAAATAATTTTTTTTACAAATTAACACACTAATCCCAAACGTACGCGCGCGCACACACACACACACACACACAAACAAAACCGCATACACACTCAAACGTATTCGCGCACACATCCACATTCGAACGTAGGCTCGTACACATGCACACAAAAACAAACACACGTACACGTACACATACAAACGCAAACTATTTTTGTGTGTTTAATGACAAGTGTTTTTTCTAAAGAAAAAACAAACACACACACACACAAACGTAAGCGCGCACACATACATACACACAAAATTATATTATTGGCAACTTGATTAGTCTCTCGTTTCTGGAAATATGGTTAGCCCTGAGAAGGGCTGCTTTTGTGAACTCTAGATACATATTTCAATCCTGGCACCTTCCAGGCCGGGCACCACACACAAATTTTATACTCCAGTCATTCTCCCAATTAATTTGCGTGGTTGGGAGCGCAGAAGGTTAATAAGTGGCCTCATCATCCCAGTTTTCACTTTGAGGGATAGTGAACATTTGTTCCCTCTGCCTTCTCCTATGCTAGACCAGGGGATGATGAGATCTCTGCGGCTCCCACTCTTGCCCCTGTTTCTCCAACTTTTTGTCCCAGTTCTTCCATTTGGGAGACATTGTCTCTTGGTACTGGTGGTAGTGGTTGTGGCTGTTGCTGACGTGGTGGTGGTAGTAGTATTGGTGGTGTTGGTGTCCTGACTTCAGGCTTCACCTCACACTGGAGCCTAATCATAAGGTGATGTATTATCCTTTCTTTCTTCTTTTACTTCTCTTCTTCCTCTTTCCTCTCTTCCTCTTCCTCAATTCTGGCACTTTCTACAATTACCTCCATTGTCAGCTCATCAAGCAGGTGCTTGGCATTTTCCAGGTGCATTTGGAGTTCTAAACGTTTGCTGATTCTGCTCATCTTGAATGTTGACGAATGTACGATGGAGTAGCCAGACTAACTGCTTGAATTATATTGGTGTGCACACACAAGTGCATGTTCCAGTTGTTAATTCTTGCACCGCAGGATGTTAAATTTCCTTGAGGAATGAAATTGTGCCACATTCTCCAGGCGTTAATGCACTCAAGGAGAGCTGTTAATTTTGCCGTAAGTTAGCATGACAATAAGTTCCAAGCTGCTTGAATGTTAGGCTTACATGAGTGGGAATAGTCTCAACACACACTCATGTTAACAGTCCAGCTCAAGCATAGGGCGAGTGGGAGTGGTACCATCACTCACGTTTTGGTTGTTTGCGAGTTGTTATTGGTGCGTGCATATCACGATTATTAATGTTTGGCTGAGGTAATGAGGCAAATGGTTGAGTGATTCAGGAAAGGCGACGCTGTGCCGATGGGTGGTGTTCGGCGGCATTCTCTATGGCGTTGAGACACTTGGTCTAGGATTTTTGAAAGTTTTGTAACTATGTACTGTATTGATAAAGTTATGATAGGATGTATTATTAAGAGAACCTTGTGTGACAGTCAGATGAATGCCAGTAGTTCTCACCTTATACCTTTATGTGCTTTGCTCTATTTTGGTTTGGGTAGTGTCTATGCTGTATGTAAAACGACTTTTCATAGAAACATATCCAGGGTTTTCCCACCAGCACTATATAATAATTGGGGGGAGTATTTTACAGTAAATTTTAGTTTGGCATCTTAGATTTTCTTTTTGAGGCCGGATTCGTTTAGATATTTAATGATATTCCTATATGTTGAGTTTAGATTATTGTTATGTGTTGTATGTTGTATTGATATGTTATTGGAGATTTAATCTCTTTTTGTGTCTTTGGAATGTTATTCTGGTCATCTCATATTGAGAAGTCAGACTAACTGACTGACTAGGTATTATAGTCGCGTATTGCACTCCTTGGCATTCTGCGAATTGTTTGCGGGCACAGGCTGGGCGGCAGTCCCTTTAAGAGGGCGCTTGGCTCTGAGCTGGGCCTTTCTTGTACCGTGCCAAGTTATCAATCGGACACACCTACCTTGCTCCCAAAAGGCAAACCCGCAACTAGGTATCCAACCGCAGTCCCACCCCCGGTCCCACCCATGCCCCAATGAACAAGTCCAACCTGCTTTATCTCAGCAGGGCACACTGTGATCAAATCTTTACAAATTGTGCCTACGGGTGTCTCTATTCCGATTTTGTGTAAGCCACCTAAGCAATTGACCAAATAATGTAGAGTTGTAAATTTGGAATACTTTACCATGTTGAAAGTTTGCGTACTTAGTATAATTATATATATGCCAATCAGGTAGTTGTGGGCCATCCATTACTTCCTTTAGCGCCGCTAAGTTGTAGTTGGTTGAATGTTTTTGATCGCCGTCTGAAAGAATCATATTTGTGTGTTGGTCTTCGAGGTCCAAACTGAAGACTGAGTTGCATTATGTGGGGCAGAGGCCATGTTGCCTCGGCTGCCCCTCGCTTTTAGGCTTTTTAGGCTTGCAACACTATTTCTTACATGATGAGACCCTAAAGGTCATCCATATATTTGTCCAAATTGTATTCTTGGCTCATAATTAGGCATTGATCGTGTTGAATATAACTGGGATGATAGCTTTCACGTCCATTGCAATGTTTTTTTGTCAACCCTTTAATTGTTTCCGCCAGGTGTTTGGCAAAGCAGGAGACTAAATACTGTTCTTGTTCCTGATAATTGGACATTATCATGCTCTATTTGCCTTTTTCTTTGGGTTCTGATACAAAGGTTTCCTCCCTTTCCATTTATATTTCCAAGGAGTCTCTACTCTTCAAAGAGGGAGTCTTCCATAACTTCTAATAGTCTAGAATGACTTCTCTCAAGCTGTTGACTTATATAGTGTTGTCGAATTCAACATAGAAGATGACGTTTACCGTCTTGGGTAGAGTTTCTGCAAACTGAAGTTCACCACGTAGTTGACCAGATTTTAAAGGATGGAAATATCTTTTATTGCTTCCTTGGTCTGGAGTGAAAATAAAGGCCAACAAAGAGTAACACGAAATGCCGTGGCTGCTATTGTTCCCTAGCTGTCCGGTTTCTTCGTACAGGGACAAGTACTATCTCAAGTAATTATTTTGGGTAAAGGTAGATTCGAACTTCTGATACACAAGACTATGGCATGTCGACGGACTTCGATCTTGGACACTATAATGCTTAGACTCGAAAGGATTGGCAGTGACAGCTCTATTGAGGGTTTTGTAGCTAACGATGCCAATGATTAAATGTTTGGGTAACGGTTCTTGACACAGCTGATCTTCGAACTTGGATCCGAGTTCAGCGACAATGGTGAAGGTTTTCACTTCCACGCGTCGTGACAGTAACTTGGTGTTCATTCTGCTCAAAAGTATGACTGATGTCGTTTGCCACTCTAGGTAACGTTTCCACACGTCGCACGTACTCTGGCTTCTTGGATGGTGGTTTTGTACTTGTTGACATGAGACATCAAATTGAGAAGAGTTAGTCTAAAGCAGATATCCACTCCGTTTAGCAAATACTTTTCTTGCAATCACATGTCCAAATGCAAACGATCTGAAAGTTCTAAACTACATCCTTGCATGATTTTCTTTCAACGGACGTTAAAACCCCACATTATGAAGATCGGCATCTGCTATCAGGACTGTCGTTATATTTGTCATCGCCTGTTGTGTCAGACTTCCATACGACGAAAGCATCCAGATGAGTGTTCTTGTTCTTTTCAGTACGTAAAGAAATTTTACAGGTACGCCTGGTAAGGGCAACTATACAAGAACAAGTCCACTTCGCTGAACAAGGAATGCATGAAATTGGTAACGGAAGCTACTCTAGCATCGATTTTCGGAGCGGTGTCGTCCGTTTGATCACTTTGACTTTCAGATACAACTAACCGCTATTTAGACAGATATAATCTTCGAGCTATTGTTTGATTTCAAGTTCAATAGTAACTGAGGTCCTTAAAGAGGAGATGGGATAAACTTTTACCCATTGGGATTCTTTGCATTGTCATCATAGTGTTCGGCATGGCAAGAAAACTCTCGGTGAATGTTTTCTCTATTTTTAATAATCAAATACGTCTAATTCTTGGATCGTTATTCTTTTCTTGGTCTTTCTAGCTCTGTGTGTGTGTAAAGTCCTCTGGTGGGGTGTCTTCGTCGTCTCTTTTTGGCCTTACCCTAGTTGTGGTGTCAGGTAAACAGGAATGCCTGACTGGGCAGCGTCCAGTGCATTTATAAGTTTCTCGTCGTCCCAAAATGTCTTTGCCAGCTAGGGAGAAGGTAACCGATGCAACTGCTTAGTAAAATGTTCCACAAATTTTGTCTCCTTGTTGCAAACTCAAGTTGGCAATGGCAGCAGAGATGACACAATACACCACATAAATTTGGCAGAAAAAGACGATTTGCATTTTGGGAACACTTTTTCCATACAATAACCATAAGGTCTGCTTTTGTAAATCTTATAGAGAAGAACACGGAGGAGTGGTCACTATCGTGGTTGAAGCTGTGTTCAACGGCATAATGGTCATTTTCTTTTATAGTCGGTGACTTGCAAAAGTGTCGATCGAAAAATCAAAACTTGGAGGATATCCTTTCCAACGTACTTTGACTTCTTTGGCAGGTCGTTTTTCCCCACTTCACGAGTTCTTTGATCGAGAATGCTTTTGATGTCGTACACTTTGTTTGGTCACTCGCTGTAACTCTGACAAGTTAAACGTTCATTTTGACACTTTATAGACGGCAAGATGACAGCTACGCACTCGTCCAGTGACGCAAAACAATTTGGTGGTCCAGTTGTGTAAACAATCTTTGTCGAAACTGTGTTTGGTTTAGCCAATGCCCACTTCACCTTTTTTTGGGGACAGCCATTGTTGGGGACTTACCAAACAGGCGCTCAAAGACGGTAACTATGTTGTCGGGAGTCACTTCTTGGGGAACACATCCGATGCTCGGATAGTAAAATTGGTTGTACACTTGGAGCAGGTGCGGTAAGACGTTGATGTACTTCCGACTGTGTTGATGAGTAAAATATTTCCACATGCGTTCTTTCAAGGTACGCTCAAAACGTTCCATGATGCTGGCTTTGGTTTCGAAATTCTAGATTTTGAAGAAATGAATGTCTTGTTTCTTTAATAGTTTTAGAAAGCTTGGTTCAGAAATTCGGTGTTTTTGTCGGCTTGCCATGGAAGAGTGTGACGACCACTTTGTTTCAACACCAGTTTTAGGGCTCATACTAACTCAGTGCTTGATTTGGAAGTCAATTGTATGACCCGGGCAAATTTGGAAAAGATATCGATGATACACACAAAAATCAGTAGTCACGATTGTAGGTGGTCAAATGAGAGACATCGGCTAAATCGTCTTGCCATTGATAATCGATGCCCTACACTTAGGTACGATTTCTGGAAAATTTTCATAGAATGGGTTTGCGTAAGGTGTACGTGGATTGTTTTTGTAACCATCCCTACACTTGAAGTAAAAGGATTCTTTTGAGTCGGGTTTTGGCAGCACGATAGAATTTCTGAAATCTTCTATATCACGCAGGATGGGCTGGATCGTAGTAAATGCTGGCTAGCAAATTATCCATCAGGGCTTTGTTTTTAAATAAGTCACAGGCTCTTTATTGATGTTACGCTGGATGGGGGAGGTGGTTGTTTTGAAACGGCTTTACGTGTCTGACGTGCTATGGGAATAGAAGTCCAGGGTACAGATGGTGGTTGTGGTAGTGGGATGACTGTTGTCTTGCTTTCTTTCTTCACTTATGATTTTCCTTCTTTTTTCACTTTTGTCGAAGGAGGAGTAGACATCTTTTTATCCAATCTTTAAGTTTTTTTCGTTGTGGTATGGGGAAGGGGTCAACAAGGACGCTGCAATCTTACTAGGGATGGGAGCTGCTGACGGTGTTTGAAAGAATTCTGGTGCTTCTTCTTCCTCATGCATTCGTGGGAATGCGTCAATCTTGGTCACTAGGGATAATGGTGGTGGTGATGATGGACTTAGGGTCTTAAAATCTTTCAGAATTGGTCGAGCTGTTTCGTCTAAATCTTTCAGGTGAAAGAGTTGAAGTCAATGAAACACTTGATCGTACCGTTCAGATGTTTCCGTTTCTGACAAATCGCTGACATCCATCAAAGATTGCAATTCGTGGTGTAACTGAGACATCTAAGTCAAATGAGGATTGGGAGGTAAACGCAGAGTCCGTTGTTCTTGCCTACGGTGGAATTCCATCTATCGTTTGTAAGGCACTAAAGTCAGTTTTCACCCTTCCATCAGATTCCAAAGGTCACATCTGAGAGCTTTTGACTGAAGAGGTTCCTTTTATCTTCTTGCTCCTTTTTATCTTTGACCTATTCTTTGTTCCCAATACTCCTTTCACCAATGGTGCTAACAACAGGTGCGCAAATTATCTTTTTCTTTTGACGGATGGGTATTTTCTTTTGGACCATTGGGCGAAAAACGTGTCGATATTTGGCTAAGCATTGTTTCTGATGTTGAGACAAAGGTCTCGTTCCTTTCAAGACTTTCAGGCAACATTCACACACGGTATCAACGATGACTTTGGAGGCAGTTTGAATGAGTTGTTTTTGAATAGGTAGAGCGGCTGTGAACGGAACGAACAACACGTCCCAATGTTTGGCTAAACAAGGAGGCAGTTCTTTCATTTCTTTCCTTTAGGGATACAAAATGAATATCTTCTGGGGGTGACATCTTTGTTTCGTGGCTCACAAAAAAACATTGACATCGATACCATTTTATCTTATTTTTTCGGAGCAATTCGAAGTGTTGTTAGTAATCTTTTGGGCGACCTCTTTGCCTATCGTTTCATAAAAAATGTGATTTTTTTCTATATCCTCAAACAATATCCCCCTTGCTTCCCCGTTTTTGTTTGGACGATGATGTCTTTTCTAGGGTAGAAGTCGATGCTGGGCTAAGCGTTTCTTCGGATATGTGGTCATAGGACTAAACGGTCTTTTTCTTTTTCCTTTTCCTTTTTGTACAGGAGAGTGTCGATGGTAACGATGCACTTCAGGTGGGTGACATCTTTGTTTGTTCTGAGCACAAAAACAGATACTCATCGTTCATCACAGGTCATTTTTATAGTGGACGTCGTCACTGATTGAAGGTCCGCTGAGGGTTTCGTCATGGACTAAATCGGGAGAGTAGATGCAACAGCAGTTAGAGAGGTGAAGGGTGTCACTGGATGAGGAGAAGTTCCTGGGGACATGGGTTTCCATTTCTTCATTAAATTAGGAAATACGCGTGTCAAATACGTTTTGACTGCCATCAACAGCAAGGGAGAAGTGGAATAACCTGAGGCTATGAGGCTATTGTAGACGCGGTCACTGTCGCTGAAGGTCGCGGTTTGGGGATGTAAGGTTGCGTCTTGGCCGAAGTGCCTCCCTTGCGTGTAGAACCTTGGGGTTTTCCTTTCCTTGGGACTTTTCTCTTCTTGAGGCTGTAACATAGTATTGACACCACTATTTTTCTTCTCTTACGTTCGGCTAACGGATTTGCTTTTTTCTTGGGGATGACTTTTGGGGCATTGGTATCCCATTGTTAGAGGGAGCGAGTGATGAAACCTCCAAGAGAACCGCTACCTCCAGGTTTCAAAATGATTTACTTTTTGGTTTGGGTGCCGATGAGATGATCTGCCAGTTGCGCCAATACTATTTTGTTTCTCTAAAAAATTGTTTGGTTTGATGAGAGATGTGAACGGAGCCTTTCAGTAATTAATGTGCTGTCACCGTAAACCATCGTAAGACTTCTCTGCGACTTGCTTCAAAGACACGAACACGTATTTGTGGATTTTTTCGCGACTGATGCCATACAAGGCATGAATCAATCTGACAGGAAGATGAAACTGAAGTGACGTCATATTGGCAGTGTGTGAGACATAACAAAAATGTCCGAGGTTTTTTATAGATTATTTTAAGTCAACTTCATGTGTACTACAGGCCCTCCATCTTGGCACCAGTGGTGAAACAGATGGGTACGAAATCCAAATAATGGTAGGTCGTGGGATTTAAATCCACGAGTAAATAGGAATTAGGGGTTTGAGTGGCATCGCCGTATGCGTGAGTCTGCCAAGGGGTTCGTAATTGTTTGGCTAACACTTGTATTTGCGATTTATCTCTAGGACGTTTCAACAAAACTACGTAATGAGCATTGAGACTGATGTTGCGATAGATTTTACTTTGTTGAAACAAATTTTAGGTGATGGAAATGGCAATGGCTTTACGATGATGCCATTTGCGCGTAAACCACAGTTTAATTTCATCTTCATCTTTTCCTAATATGTTGTCGAAGATGACCAGATGGGTTTGACGTGGGTCAGACACAATACAGTCGTCTTTGGTAGGAAAGACTTTATGAATCTCACTTGATTCATCAATATCTTACCAATCTAACACTTTAAAGTGAATCAGTCCTCTGATATCTTTCAGGTACCAGTGGTTCAAACATCGGTGACGTAAAAGATGTAATTATTCTTTGTGTTTTACTTGTATTTTGATAATCTCTCGGTAAATGCGTTCTCTCAAATCCTCCAGCAAACCACGAATGTCCTCTTGTAAAATATCCATGAAGATATTACTGAGGTTCTTCCACTAAAGGTAGCTAGTGACAGTGCGAAGACCATCGAGCATGTTCTAGGTTAGCTGAATCTTTCTGCTCCAACTGGTGAAGTGACACACCACAACTGACGCACTTGACTTTGTCATCTTCGCCCAAGTATATAAATCAGGTCGAAGTTCCCATGATGTTGTGTTGAATCGCTGAGGTCACAGTGTGCGGAAACTCTGCAATCGCAAGGTACAGCATGGCACTCCACTTGAGAATCACCGAACTTGAATTGTGTGCCTTTTAAAAGGTTTCATCTTTCTTGCTTTGTAATAGTAGTCATAGTGAATTGAATATGTGACCAGTGTGTTTGTGCGGTAAAGTGAAGTGGTTGTGAATCTGCAACCGCTTCTGGTACACGAATTGGTGCACTTTTTCCAAAGGTCGACTAACGATTTCGTTTGTGGCTAAACTTACAATCTTGTGATGTTTGTCACATTAAAATATTGATCTTTTCCAGACTGCAGATCTGCTTTCAATAACCCAAAGTTCACCACTAGAATTGTGCGATAATTGAAAGTCAATCGTTTCATTTTGCACTCCGTGTACACTTCTTGTGGGTCCCTGTATTCGTAACCATAATTTTTGGGACTGTCACTAGCACACCTTCGAATCTTGTCGTTGGGGTACTCGTCCTTCCAGGATCTTAAACGGTCCCTCTCCAAGTCAGGGTGATGGTGATTGGTCAACCTCTACAAACTCCAGTTCTTTGTAATTGACTAAAATTAAGTCGTGAAGACAAGATGTCTACGTGTTTCATCTACGTAATGTTGTCCAGAATCATCTTGAAGTAGCAGGATGGTTCTGTCGGATAATGCAACTTGGGTAAACACGAACGTTGTGCCATTTTTGCACACAAGCAATTTAACATCACTTTAGTAAACGATCGCCATTCTTCGTTTTACTCGATATGATCTAAAGTGATGCCTTCCTGCTCCCAGTATTTCTCTGTGAATTGCTTTTGGTCTTCGGGAATGTGAAACCAGGAAGGATAGATGCTGACTTCTTGTTTCAGTTTCAAAAAGGCATCCGCTTAGTCTGCGAAAGTGATTTTTTTTGTCTCGTTGCCCTTGTGGTACTGTTCTGTCTTGGGATAGTGGTAATTTGTATACAATTCTAACAACTGGTATCCCATATCCAAGGCTTTGAACAAAAATTACACGCAGACAGAATTTCCCATGAAGACGCGCTCTTCCTGGGTATGCTGACAAAGTTGGTCTTGGTTGCACGTTTCGGCACAAGAAAGGCACAAGGGAAAGATCAATTTTCCTTAGCAATAGTGAAATAAAACAAGATGTTACAAGTCCGTTGGGAGGGCAAGATTTTACATTTAACCAATCCTTTGTATTGTCAAATTTGTCAGCAATTTTGCGTGCTCTGCAGAAAAGTGACAATATTTGCAGAGGTAAGGATACAGTGAATATACGTCAAGGTATTTTATTTCTTCTTTCTCCTCGTCGGTAGAGCAAACTTGTAACTTTCCACGATGCGTTTAAATTCGGGATTGGTTTTCAAACGGTGATCGTACTCGTGTTGCCACATTTCCACCACTCGGTATTCTTGCTTTTCTAACTTTAAGCGGCCTCGTAAAATCTTCCATGGTACGTTGTAAAAACTGATATTTAGTGTATCTTTGAAAGTATCAGATAAGACGTCCGTGAAATAAGCAACCGTTAAATTCGTCCCAACCATCCATCGAATAATGTCTGATGGTCTTTTTACCTCCTCCGTTTCAGGCGTGTTGGATTCATTTGTCTTTCTTGTCAATGAAGTAATGTAACCACCGTAGAGCTTTGACCAACTACTGACGTTTGACAAAATTGGTTTGTTTGAGGGCTTATGATAGCCAGAGTCTTGTCGGGCATGAATCGTTTGCGGTACACGAAGGAACACTCTTTGGCAATTGTGCAGACCTTTTTCAAAGGATCAATACCTTTGTCTTTCATGAACAATTCTCGAATTTTCCACAGCAACGCCGTAAAATGTCTATGTCGGAACGACAATATTTTAACATTGCTTACTGAAATACCGTGGTTCGAGGCATGAGAGTAGTATAGGAAAATGAGAGTTTTGGCCCACCCCCCCCTCCCACACCTCCTCCCCCACCCCCGCCAAACCCTCATTTTCCTATACTACTACTATGTAGACAGATATTTTGTAACCAGACAAAACAACAGGTGTTCAAATGCGATAAGCTCTGTCAACAGAAGTGACGAATTTGTTAGAACAGCGTATGTGTGGAATATGATTATTCTAAAGACGGCAAATAGGTTTTACCACAAATTTTTTATCAGATAACAGGATGAAAATTAAACTGTACATTAGAACGTTTCAGTTAACAAGGTGGAAATTAAACTAGCATTAGAATGAAAATGATATTATTTTAGTTATATTATATCTTAAGTTTAGATAAAATTATATGTTACTCATATTTTCTTTGATAATTTTTTCCATGCTTGCTAACCCTCATTGGTAGAATATCTGTTAACATATTGTCAATAATACGAAATTCACGTAATAAATCATCCATATTATATTTAACTCCTTGTAGGTAAGACCGGATCTGATCAAGTAGTTTCTTGTAAGTTTTAATAGATGTTAAACATCCGTGCTTTTTTTATCAAAAGTCTTGGTTCTACTTTTTTACACGCCGCTGTAAGTGAAACACCAATACCAGATATAATTAACAAAAATGGATTTAATGATACCCCACTTGAAATTATACCAGAACTGGTCATTAACAAGGGTAGATATGATATTACTCGAAGGATCTTGTTGTAGTATTTGTAACATTTTTTAACACACCAAAGTTTTTTATGATAATATTTATAGTATTGTATAGTGCGTCCACATCCTCTTCTGGAATATCTTTTGAAATGTGATTAAAATCAACTATACTTCTTTACATTATAATATTTGTTTACATAGTTATGATAAATCAGCTACAAATTCCAAACACCACCGATAAGGACCTACAAAATTTTTATCAGTTGGTTCAAGTGTAAATTTCCCCTCAGAATTTTTGTTTAATATTACATATAATATTCAAAATAAGTTATTATCTAAATAATGCCATGGAAATGTGGTAAACATTATTTTAAACTTTGCACTGCTAAACACTGACAATCTATACACACCAGTAACTTCTACAGTGTATTTTAAAGAATTATTTTCCTTCGTCCATGTACCAGACCCAGTTGCAACAGTATACACAATATTTTTAATCTGTTTGTGAGGAATTTTGATCATATTCGTTTTCTCAACAATATTAGGAATTCCACTAATAATATCATTGAGTTTTGTGTTAATATCATTGAGATTTGTGTTAATATTAGCGAGTGTAATGTTAACATTTGATGGATTTCCAAAAAATTCATCTCTAATTTTGTTTATGTTTCTGCGAAAACTTAAAAATGTATTCCCGTGACTGGTAAAATCAGTTTTGAGCGCTGTGATTTCATTATTAATTGAAGCGTCCCAATCATTGACGTATTTTTTAGTGACAGCATCCCCATCCTCAGTTGGGTTTCCAAGATCTGTAATCTTGTTTTGTTTCATAACAATATTCCCACTTGGATTTCGTACAACTACATCTGGCAGTTTTACATCACTCGTTTTGAATCGTCCTTCTTTGTCCTGGAAAATGACGACTTCATCTGGTTCTACACTGGTAAGAGTTAGTAAATTATTGATTTCTTTTTTGAGCTGATCAAGAGTTGCATATTTGGATAAGTCACCTTGGTAACCTTTTGTGGATAAATCTGATAGTGTTCCAAATTTTGTATAGTAGCTCATTATTTACTGTCCTAGATAAAATTATCAACACTAGTTTAATATTATATAAAATGGCAAAATCGTTGATATTAAACTTTGATACAGAGAGACTAGTGAAGCATAAACATAACAATGAACTTCCTGATTGTCATTATCTTATTGTTGGGCGAACTGGATCGAGGAAAACAAATTTGCTTATGAGTTTGCTTCTTGGTGATAATTTTAACTACGACAGAGTTTATATTTACACAATCAATCCACAGCAAGATAAGTATGAGTTATTAAGCGAATATAATAACAAGCTTCGTGATGATCTTAAAGCTGGTGAAGATTTTTTTTATAATTAGGCAGCCAGAAGACCTTATTCCAGTTAATCAACTTGATGCAGATGAACATAAGATAGTAGTTTTTGACGATATTCCTCTAAATAACATGGAGATGAATAAAATAAGATCATATTTCTCACTGTCACGTAACAAACAGTGTAGTTCTGTTTATCTCGCTCAAGGATTTTATAATGTTGATAGATTTATTAGGCGAAATACGGGTTGTTTTATTTTATTTCCAGGATTGGATAATGTTGACGTTAGAAATATTGCAAGCGAGCAATGCGGTGGCGTGACAAAAGATAAGTTTATTGAACTTTACCGTAATGCTACAAAAGATAAATTTAACTTTTTCTTGTTTATAAACTTACAAATGATTCAACTAAAATGTTTCGCTGTTGTATTAACAGTTACTTACAGTAAAGCGTTTCAATTTTATAAAATTTATAATTATAATAATGGACAAACGAGCAAGATACAGACAACACATAGAAGATCTAAAAAAACTTGCTCAATCTCAGGCATCACTTAAGCAAAAAGTACAAGAAGCACGACGTGGGCAAGTAACTGCTACAGAAGCAACAGCTACAATTTTCAAGCCGGTTACTGAAGCACTATTAGGTAAACAACCTGAAACTAAACCACTATCAGAAGAAGAACTTAAACAACTGCAGGAAAAAGGTTTGGTTGGAATTGTTAGAGAACAACAAGAAGCAGCTGCTGCAAAACTTGTTACTAGATCTGATGAAGAAAAAAGAAAACTGATTGAGGCACTTACAGCAAATATAGCTGATCCTGCGGCTAGACAAGCTGAAACAGATCGATTGATAAACAATCCGCTGAAACTTGAGCGAAGATTAGCAGAGTTAACAACGCAAGGAATAACAAATATTATAACAAATTTATCAGGAGACATAAAAGATATCAGAGAGGAGCAACAAAGATTCGGTGATCTTACTGTAAAGTTTATGGACGTTGGAGATCAAAGATTTTATTTTACAAAAAGAGCAAATGATGAGATAAAAGGTATTGAATATGATGATTTTTTAAACAAAGAAAATATAAGTGATATTGAAAATATAGGCAGGTGGACTGATGCAGAATATCAAGTATTAATCGATAGATTAGATGTAATATTTAAAGACGGAGCTGCTGCTAAAGATGAAATAAACACGGTTACAGAAATTGATGATATGCTTCCACTTTATGATAGAATGAGAAACGGTGTCATTGCTCTCACGTTTAAAAAAACAGCAGAAAATAGTAGAGCAAAACCTTTTGGTAGTGGGTGGAGTTTTAGAAGGAAATTTTTTACTTTTGATAAATCTCTTATACAAAAAAGTAGAGTAAGAACAGGAACTGGTGTAAAACTATTTTCTTCAACTACTGAAATGATAGGTAGATTAATGTTATTAAGTTATTAATATCATCAAAGGAAGCTGGGAATGTTAGTGTTGAACTTGATAATGAAATCATTGACATACTTGATCATCTAAGATCGAGTGAATTATTAACATCTGACGAATATGAAACTTTACACCGCGACTTAATTTTGTAAAATGATATAATATTAAAGGAATGCAAACAACATTATTACTAAACTCTAGTGAGTCTGCGATAGATAGCGCAAATTTTTCAGTAAATTATATTCCACCTATCCAACTAGATCCTACAAAACAATATGAAATTGGATTAATTTCTTGTACTTGCTGGAATGCTATACCTAACGTGAAAAATGATGTTAACGATGAAATGTATTTTACTATGATTACAACATCTCCAATATCTACAACAAAATAATAAAAATTCCGCAAGGAGCTTATAATATTACTGATCTAAACAAGATAATCAAAGAGCTCATCACAAAAGCTGACGGCGTGGCTGATAATTTTGAATTGGCAGCAAATTATAACACATTGCGAACTAGGATAACTTTGAAAAATATAGTAATCAGTCTTGAACCAAGAGAAAGAAGTATTGCACAACTGTTAGGATTTACTGAAAATACTTACACTGCACTTGATCAGCCTATTACATATGACAGTGAACTGCCAGCAAATATAACAGAAGTAAATACAATATTAGTAAATTGTTCTATTGCTTCTGGTTCTTATACATCAAAAGGTAGCAAAGGTCAAACGATTTACAGTTTCTCACCAGAAGTCCCGCCAGGTTCTCTCATGCAAATAACTCCACGACATATTATATATTATCCTTTAAACGTTGAAGATCAAATATCAAGTATAATAATGCAGTTGACAGATCAATCAGGAAAACAGTTACATGTTAATAATGAAGTTGTAACTTATTATTTACATCTACGCGAGCAAAAGTAAAAATTATGCAACATCAAATATAATGAAACAAAGATAAAAAGTTTATCGAAGAAAAATAGTAGGAGGATTTTTTGGAAATATATTCACTAAAGTTTTTAAAAATATTCCGGGTATAGCACGTAAAGTTGCACCAATTGCTATTGACGCTGGTAAAGCTTTTGCAACTGGGGCTGCATCTGCCGCTGGGACTGCAGTGGGACACAAAATAGCTGATAAAATAAAAGGTGATCCACCGACTGCATCTGAAATAAAACAAGCTATCTCAGAAATCGCTCCAACAAAAGAAACTCAAAAAGCTATGATAACAACAACAAAAAAGTTATTATCACCAAAGGGCGAGCAGATCATACAAAAATTAATATCTAAAGTAACAGTGCCGCAATAAAATTTTATATAATCTAATAAAATAAAATGTCTGTTAAAAATTATCTCGAGTTAACAGAAACTTATGACATCGACAACGATGTGACAGAATTCGAGTTTGTTGGGTACCTTGATGAAAATTCTAACGAACCAAATAAAGCTGGTATTAGAACCTTTAACACCAGAGACGAAGATGTATTTCTACTGCCACATAAGGCTATGTTAGAAGTTCGTGGTCAGATTATGACAGTAGCCAATCCACCTGCTGCAATTGCAGTTGGAGCAGAAGTAGCTCTTATAAATAACGGCTGGTGTTTATTCAAAAGTGCTAGATATCAACTGGCCAATCAAACTATAGAAGACATTTCAAGTCATCTACAAGTTGCAAGTACAATTTTGAATATTATTTCGTTTTCCGACGATTACTCGAGATCAACTGCAACTAATATGATGTGGTGTAAAGCTCCTGGACGGGGTATAGCTGAATCAACCAAATTTTTAAAGAGAGGCACTATAGTACATGGAGCTGATGCTGATGCAAATGCTGTAATTGTGAGAAATTTTCTCATTGCTAATGCAGACGCGCTAGCTATTGTCGCACCAGGTGCAGCTGCTAATGCAGACGCTACAAGAGTTTCTCTTACAGCAGCTTTTAATAATCTAAATATAACACAACCAGCTGCAGATGCAAACGGTACTGCGATGTTAAATTTACTTCTTAACACACTTGACGTGAGAAATCCACGCTATAACGATGGTTTTGCTAGGCGAAGAAAACTTGCAGCAGGATCACGTCAAATTACAATGATGCTTCCACTAAGCACAATTTTCGGCTTTTGTCGCGATCATGATAAAGTATTCCGTGGAGTAAAACATACTCTTATTTTATATCGAGCAGACAAAAACGATTGCTTGTTTAGATCTGGAGGGGTTGATGTACAGTTTATCATAAACAAACTTGCTTTGTGGATGCCACGTATAACACCGTCGATCACTAAAATGTCAGAACTAAATAGCATGCTTGATAAACATACAAACAGAATTTACTTTAAGCAGCATAAGATATATCAGACAGCGGTTCCAAATACTACTGACTACACATGGAGGGTCACAACAACATCAAGCGAACAACTGCCGAGAAATATCTTTATCGTATTTCAACAGCAAGCCCGACGAGGTAACCAACAACAAAATAATGCAATATTTGATCACTCTGATGTCAGACGAATATACGCTAGATTAAATTCAAAGCAATATCCAGAACGAGCTATCGAGTGTAATTTTGCTGATGACGTTAATAAAAATATTTCTCGACCGTACATGTACCTGCTTGATGCAATACAAATATATCAGGATGTTGAAGATGGAACTCAAATATCAGCAGAGGAATTTCGTACGCTTTATCCTATATTTCATTTTGATGTTAGTAAACATAACGAGCGAGCTGTAGACAGCACAGCGGATATTGAAATTACCTGGACACTTGGGGCGGTTCCAGTAGCGCCGTTATACGTATACGCATTAGTGATTAGTGATAGATTTATCACGGTAGATTCTATTGGAGGTAAAATGACAGTTCAAGTTTAATCTACAGTTGTTATATAAAATGGCAAAGTATATTGTAAAAGAAGTATATTTGACTGATGGTCAGGTTAAAAAATTAGTAGCTGCTATTGCAAAGCGAGAACAGGTATCATTAAAAATCAATCCTAATATTTCTGATGGTGTTTTAACAAAATTAATGCTAACAAAAAATCAAGTAAAGAAGTATGATCGTAAAAAAAACTTTTGTTTTAAATTTGAGTGCTGCACAAATGACAGCGATGGCAAAAGAAGGTGGTTTTCTTAGTCCAGCATTATCAGTATTAACTAGTACAATAATACCTAAAATTTTACCAGTCTTAGGCACATTAGGACTAGCAGCAGCGTCTGGAGCAATATCTGGCGCAACGAAGAAAGCAGTCGCAGGTAATGGTATCATTCGAGGAAGTGGAATAAAAATATTGTAAATTTTATGTAAATAATATATTATAATGCCACAAAAGAAAAAGAAATCGTCAACAACAAAAAAAAAATAAAATAAAAACAAAATCGCCAACACCAAAATGCAAATGCATATGCAATCAACCAAAACAAGGAGGAATTATTCCAACGCTCCACTTTTGGCGGGACTAGCGGGAAGTCTGCTGCCAAATCTTTTAGGAATCGGACGTGGTCTAACATTACCGGGAACTCGACCACCCCGTTGAGTAATTTTGATATCATTGATAAGTTAAAAGCGGTTCCTGGATTTCACGGAGTTTATTCTAAAGATGAACTCGCAGCAATAAAATCACCATCAGCTGTAAGTTCGTGTGTTATTAATATACAAGATTTTAATGACGGATCCGGCACGCATTTGGTAGCAGTTTATAATAATAATTATTTTGACTCGTTTGGACTTCCTCCAAGCGATGTAATAAAAAAGTATATGAATAAAAAATTTAACAAGATATATTATTCATCAAATCAACTCCAACCTGTTGGAACGTCTGCTTGCGGATATTATTGTATTATGTTTATCCAACAGATGAGCAGAAATCTTAACTTTTTAAAATTTATTTTACAGTTTGACAAGCATCCTTCTCACGCTAATGATGAGATTGCAATAAATTTTATCTAAACTTAAAAATAGAATAATGTCAACATACTGTCTCAAGTGTAGAACTAAAACAGAAAGTATTAATGAAACAACAGAAAAAACAAAAAACAACAGGATAATATTAAAAAGTTTTTGTGCAGTCTGTGGAAAAAGAAAAAAATATGTTTTTAAAGAAAGTGTCCCCAGCGACAGTATCCTCAGAGATGTCGCTAGGATCTGGTTATCCTGATATTATTTTAGTCGACGACTAAAAATATAGAAAGATATGCAACTGTGATTCTGACAGAGATTTGTGTCTTGAGCAAAATAAAATTATCACATACTGTCAATGTTGTAACAACAGAAATAATAGGGTCAGGTATAGATATACATAAAATTATTGGAAAATTACCAAAACCAAAAGGCGGTTGGACATTGCCAGGCCATAAATATACTGGTCCGTGGAATCCGCTAGATCAACAACTAGATGAAAACGACAATCCATTGCCAGGTCAAGAGCCATATAATCAAGTGGATGCAATAGCGATGCGTCATGATATCTGTTATCGTGATCATGAAAACTCGAAAGCAGATTGTGACAAAGTAATGTTAGACGAATTACGTGATATGGAGCCAACAAATCTACGAGAACGTTTTGATAGAAAATTTGTTCAGGGAATGATAGGAGCAAAATATAAACTCGGACTCGGAAAAAAAGTATACGATGATCTTGCAGTCGAGCTGCACAGACCTAAAAAAAAAGTTCCCACGACGTAAAGTTGTCGCTAATGGTGTAGATGATATCTGGGTAATAGATTTGGTGGATGTATCCAATCTAGCTCAGTTTAACGTTGGGGCTGATGGTGCCCCAAAAAGGTATTTGTTTAATGTTATAGATGTTTTTAGCAAATACGCTTTCAGTGTACCTGTTTCGGATAAGACAGGAACTTCAATGACTGATGCGCTAAAACAAATAATAACGAGTACAGAAAGAAAACCGAATAAAATCTGGACTGATCACGGATCCGAATTTTTTAACACAAAGTTTGAGCAGTTTCTAGAACAAAATAATATAAAAAGGTATGTTACAGGAAACGAAGGTAAAAGCGTTGTTGTTGAGAGATTTAATCGCACGCTAAACGAGAAATTACACAAACATATGACAGCTAAAAACATCAACAGGTACATCGATGACCTTTCTCAAATCGTAGGTGAATATAATAACACGAAACATCGAACCATCAAAATGACACCTAAAAAAGCTATTAAAAAATCTTATATTAGCAAATGAAAACATGTACCGCAGACACAAATTTAAGGCTGGTGATAAAGTTAGAATTTCTTTGACAAAAAAGGTATTTGCAAAAAGATTTACTCCAAACTGGAGCGAAGAAGTATTTGTAGTTGATAAGGTACTTTTCACAATACCTGTAACATACGCGTTAAAAGATCTGGCAGGGGAACCGATCGTAGGTAGTTTTTATGAACAAGAACTACAGAAAACTGAGCAGGATGTTTTTGTTATCGAGAAAGTGATTAGAAAAAAAGGAGATAAAAGTTTAGTCAAATGGCGTGGGTATAGCGATAAATTTAACAGTTGGATCCCAACTAAGCAGATTATGATATAATGTTATTATAGATTTTCTCATACGTTTGTTTGACAGATTTACATTTTACTGGTTTACATAACGATATTAGATACTGCTTACGATCGTCAGAGATCGTCATTAGATTAAAAATCTTGACAAATATGAAATCGAATTTGATATTTTTCTGTCGGCCTGGAATTTTGATGTTTAAGAAAGGTTTGATTAACTGCCAAAACAGTTGTTGTTCGGCAACGGTAAAATTAAATTTTATTATTTTTTTGCAATGTGATACTTGACATTATATCGTTTCGTTGTTGGTCTGCTGTAATTTGATCTGTCAGCAACAGTGACTATTTCACCATCATCATCAGATTCGCTGTTATATAAAATACCATCTTCATTATAACCAATAGATTTGTCTATGAAATCTTTGGAAAATGTGACCTCATCACTGACGACCTTATCGCTGGCGACCTTATCGCTAGTATCTTGTTTGTAGAGTTCAGCGAGTCGTTTCATCAAGTCCATTATTATAATACATTTTTATCTAATTTATTATTATAAGATGACTGATAAGATAAAATATCACCAAAAAGTTAATATAGTAAATTACAACGAACTAGCCGAAGCGGTAAGAAAATGTTTGTTGGGTTATAGTGTTGACGTTATTGTAATGCAAGGTGATTCTCATAAAATATTGCTAACAGAAGCAGAAAAGAATACAATTAATGAAAGTGCAGTAACGACGCTAAAATTTAATCACGATGATATCATAGCATTTGATCACCATTGCTTGACTAAAACTGAATTACAAAATATTATTGATCATCATATCTAAAACGAATCCTAGCATCATATTCGCTTGAAAAAGTTGATTTTATTACTCCATCAGCTACAAATTTTACGACTGCGGGATTTATCTTATAATATTTCGCCGCAGCTGTAATCGATTTGAATTTGATCTCCTCATCCGTTTCAAGGTTTTTTGAAATAACAGGTTTTGCTGGACATCTAAAATTAATACCACCACCTCGTTCTTTTCTCACATTTTCCTGTTGCGTCACTAGCTCCAGATTTCTCAGTCGATTATCAGTTTTTACGTTATTAATATGATTAATAACCAGATCATTGGGTATAGATCCGTTCAACACCTCGTAAACAAACCTATGACCAGTATAACAAACTTGATCTGTCGATGTTCCTCTAACAGTTACCCTGATATATCCCATATTACTCATAGTACCAAGAACTTTTTTAGTTTTTCTGTTTCTAATAATACCGCGATCGTTAGCCTCGTATAAATCAAAGACTGGATGCGGCTGAAACTCATCTTCTAAGGATAAGTTTTCAATGTTGTCATCAGTGACTTTATCGTTCACGTGATATACACGCTGTCCCTCTGGAATATCATCGCAAAACAACGTGTAAATAAAATATTTTCTAAACATTGCAATCCTCTCGGCATTATCTCCCTTTACACTAATCGTATAACCCGCTGACGTTAATTTGCCAACAGATATTCTAGTTTTGATGTTAATAACCGAACCTAATACATTTCCAGCGTATAAGTTATACTTTGGGTGAACATGATAAATCTCTTGCTCACGTGCGCTTGTCAGATTTACTGTCTTTATACTATAGGCGATTTTTTTTATCTCTAATTGATTTTTAGCGCATGCGCAGTGTGAGATAAAGTTATACTTTGGGTGAATTTGATATGCTAATTGCACACATGTGTTTGTTAGATTTGATGTCATTATACTATAGGTGATTTTTTATCTCTAATTAATTTTTAGCGCATGCGTAGTGTGAGGAAATTATCAATTAGATATTACATTATAGTATAATAATGTTAAAATTGCGTGATATAGCTAAGAGAAGTCTTATGGGAGAACCTGATAAAATAGCGACTGCTTTTGCAGGTTTTGATAATAGTTATCAGTTTGATAATCAAATTGTTTTAGTAAATTTTAATGCAGCAAATCTTAATTTTGAAAAGTACATGTCAGTTACGCTAGGTAAATTGCGTTTTATTGACAGCCTGCAGTTTATGGCAGCCTCGTTAGATGAGCTAGTAAAAGGTTGTAGTAAATTTGATAACCTAAGAGACTGTTTTGGAGATAAATTTAATCTACTAGCTACAAAAGGAGTTTTTCCATACGAATACCTCGACGACTGGAGTAAATTTGATGAAACATCTTTACCTGGCAAAGATAAATTTTACTCACAACTTAAAAATGAAAATATAACTGATGATGAGTACAGGTATGCACAAGGTATCTGGAAAGAGTTTGATTGTGAGACTTTTGGTGATTATCATGATTTGTATTTGAAAACTGACGTGTTATTATTAGCAGATGTTTTTGAAAGTTTTCGTGAAGTGAGTTATAATAATTACGGACTAGATCCTTGCTGGTATTATTCTGCCCCTGGGTTGTCATGGGATGCTTTGCTAAAGTTTAGTAAGGTAAGGTTAGAATTACTGACAGACGTGGATATGTTCAGTTTTATTGCAAAAGGTATCCGAGGCGGTATTAGCGTGATAACAAAAAAGTATGCTGAAGCAAACAACAAATATTTGAAACAGTATAACCCTGACCTTCCTTCGAAGTATATAGTTTATCTAGATTGTAATAACTTGTACGGGTATTCGATGGCAGAACCAATGCCTCTTGGTGGATTTCATTGGATCACGGCTGATCGATTTCTATCGGAGACAGAAAAAATTATACCCGAAGATGTTTCCTATTTCGTTGAAGTTGATCTTGATTATCCAAATTCGCTACACAAATTACATAACGATTACCCTTTCTGTGCGGAATCGATGGTCATAGATTATAGTTTGTTATCAAAAGAACAACAAGCGTTAGCATCACCAAGGCAACATTCCATGGTCAAGAAACTAGTACCAAATTTACTTGATAAGAAAAATTGCGTTTTGCATTACAAAGTTTTAAAACAAGCAGTCGATGCTGGTCTTGTGTTGAGAAAAGTTCATCGTGTACGAAAATTTAATCAGTCGCCGTGGATGAGAGGATATATTAACTCAAACACTTCAAGAAGGGCTGCAGCGAAAACAGAGTTTGAAAAAAACTTCTTTAAACTGATGAACAATTCCGTTTTTTGGTAAGACGATGGAGAATATTAGGAAACGTGTAAATATTGAAATAGTTAATGATGTCAATCGCAGAAACAAACTTGTGTCAGACGATGATTTTGTGAGCATGAAAATATTTAATGAAAATCTTGTTGCGATACAAAGAAGAAAAACAAATCTAAAACTAAACAAGCCAATCTACGTTGGAGCTTCAGTGTTAGATTTATCAAAGTGACTGATGTACGATTTTCATTACACTTTTATTAAAAATCAGTGGCCGGCTAGTAGATTATTGTTTACTGATACTGATTCGCTCGTATATGAAATCGAATGTGAGGACATCTATCAGGACATGTACAATAATCGACATCTGTTTGATCTTTCCGATTATCCACGTGACAGTAAATTTCATGACGACACAAATAAAAAGGTTATTGGTAAGTTTAAAGATGAAATGAACTCAAGCGCTATCAAATACTTTATCGGATTACGTAGTAAAATGTATGCCGTATTATTGGACAATAATAAAATAATGAAAAAAGCAAAAGGTCTGCCTCGTGATTTTGTTAAAAAGTTTATGAAATTTGATGACTACAGGTATGCGCTTGATGGAGGTGTTAGTTTTATGAGAGCTATGGCAATTCGAACTAATTATCATAAACTCGAAACAGATGTCATTATCAAACGTGGATTGTATAATTTTGATGACAAACGCTATTGTAAAAATGGGGTAGATACATTTGCCCTTGGGTATTGTCATGATGATAGATCTATACTCGACATTATCTTTTCCAACTGAAATTTTATCTATACTTATAAAATAATGTTTGAAAATTTGACAATGACAAATAGCTACAATAGTAACATCAAATATCTAATGATGGACGGTAAACAATTGACAGTTGAATTTAATAATGAAACATCAGGTATATGTTTTAATGGAACACGTGACAAGTTAAAACTTTCGCTCATCAGATCTGATAACAGCATGTATTTCAATTATCTCGAACAATTGTATCAAAAGTTGCTAGCGGCATTTAAAAACTTTCACATCCCCATTAGCCAACGAAACTATACTAAAGTCACAATTGATCTCGATCGGTCAAAAGTATATTTTATCAACAAAAAATATCCTCTGAACAAACCAGAACTGAAAGATTTGTTTGAGTCCCATCGCTGTGTGAGCGGTAAAGTAAACTTTAGTATCTATAGTCGTGATAGTGAAGTATTTTTAATATCAACAGTTGAAACATTAATCATTGGTAATGAGATATAAAATAATATCATTTTCATTCTAATGCTAGTTTAATTTCCGCCTTGTTAACTGAAACGTTCTAATGCACAGTTTAATTTTCATCCTGTTATCTGATAAAAAATTTGTGGTAAAACCTATTTGCCTCTTTAGAATAATCATATTCCACACATACGCTGTTCTAACAAATTCGTCACTTCTGTTGACAGAGCTTATCGCATTTCAACACCTGTTGTTTTGTCTGGTTACAAAATATCTGTCTACATAGTAGTAGTATAGGCAAATGAGGATTTGGCCGGGGTGGGGGAGGAGGTGTGGGAGGGTGGTGGTGGGCCAAAACTCTCATTTCCCTATACTACTATGAGTGTGGTAGCAAGCGCAGAAAGCTTCTCGTTGTACGGTGTGCTTGTTCAGGCGATCGTAGTAGTAAACATCTGTTAAATGAAACAGAACGGCATGATGATTGGGTTCGATATTGAAAAAGTGGGGAAATAACCTTTCGCCATTTATGTCATTCCAAATATTTTAGGCATTTAACTCAAAGGAGTAGCAAAATAACGCATGGAATCTTTAAACTTCACTTGTCTCACTTGCATGGAAATGATTTTGGCTCCGTTCAAAGTTACTTTAGAAAGTTCGGTACTTTGTACCGTATAATATTTCATAAGAAACTCTTCTTCGTATTCCGAAAAATTGTGAGCCATCACCGTGACAATCGATGTCCTCTTGACTCGACGTTTTGTCTGTAGGGTCTAAGATCCATTGGGCAATTCGGTCAACGTTTTCGTTCTCCGAAAGATTTTTTCACGTCCTCCAGGAATCTTGCTACATTGACGGCAGTGGCAAAAGATCGGTTCTTCGATGCACTTTCTCGCACGCTCGATGAGCCATGCATAAATTAGGAATTTGATTGCCGGTCTCTTGCATGCATTCGAAAACGAAAAAGAAATGAAATTCCTTTCTTCTTGTGGTCATCGTTTTCCTCCTCTTGTTGAGGTAGATATTTTTTAATGTGGCATTTGTGTTCCAAGTCACGATTAAGTGACAAATGTGACATCGTTTCTGACCAATGTGTGTCTTGCCACTATTGGTACGTATGAAGTCACGATTAAGTGACAAATGTGACATCGTTTCTGACCAATGTGTGTCTTGCCACTATTGGTACGTATGAAGTCACGATTAAGTGACAAATGTGACATCGTTTCTGACCAATGTGTGTCTTGCCACTATTGGTACGTATGACTTGTCCACAAGCAAAACAACATTTCAGGAGTTGAAAAACATTTTTCCGCTGTGAACCTTGCGTCTTGAAGTGTTATTGGCAGCATGTTGGGATGAAACATGTTCGCTTGCAAGCTGACCACTGTATTCGTTTTTGTCTTTCGTCAAACATGGTTTAGAGGCCAAATATCCTGGACATTTCGATCTGCAATGCTTGTGTTGCTCTAGATTGTTATACCATAGTCATATTTCTCACAGTAATAACTGTATCCCTGGAATCCAGTGATACTGATAATGGTATCAAAATGTTCATCGTGATGATAGACGTGAATGTACTTTTCGTCTTTGTAATTTTTGTCTCAAATACATTAGTGGTCCACGCAATTCTTGAGTACATACTTTCAATGTGTAGCGTGAGGTCAAGGCGTCTTGCAATATTTGCATTCTAAGAATGCCACTGGGTGTGTCTTTGTATAGGCCAGCTTGGTGTAACAGGAGTTCTGCTTCTCTTCGTTGTTTGACTCGGTTCGAGTTTTGAATAGTTTTCCAGGCACTTTTCCATTCTTCCGTTTCGTTCTTGTCGGATTGCGTTCGTCCCACCACGATGGCACCGGCTAAACACATCTTGTGTTGAGGGTTGTTAATTCGGACGAGACTCATTTTGGTGCTGCTAAGGTCGTCAACCAATAACACCTTTTTGCATCCGTTAAGAAGAGAAACGTGGGCCATGTACAGTGTCGCTTTTCCTTCGGTAATGTGAAATTTTTCGTTGAATTCCTGTGCGTCTTGAATCTTGTCCATGACTTTGGAAGGTGTCAATTCTGATGGCCTGCTAAACTTCATCCAAACTGGGGACGTCAGAATGTCGTGATAAATAGAAAGTGTCAAATGATTGTCTTCGTTGGCTCTACGTTGTCGTTTCAGTATGATTAACAAAGAATCCCACAATTCGGTGACAAACCCCTCTATTTTCTGCAGCACTACGTCTAACTTTATATCTTTAAACTTCACCATTTACGTGTAGGCTGTGGGTCTAAATATTCAAAAGGAGAGTTTATTCGTTTCTCGAATGTGGTAGTAGTTTTCAAGTGTTACTGTTACGGGTCATCTTTAAAATCGCAGACTTGAATTTGAGCCAAAACTTCAGCTACTGTGTGAAACAATAGGTCACCTTTCTGCCTCTTATTTTCTTGTCCTTTCTTCGCGACATGATTCAATCGTTTCATCTTGATTGCAAATGGTCAAATGACTACATTTTAAACACGATGCTCCCCTATATATGTCAGGTCAGCGTCTTTCCTATATAAAGGGTCAGTGTCTTACCTCCAAGTATTCATTTCAATATCAATCAAACCAGAACGATGGAAGAGCCAACACAGATCGAACTTCTGATAAGAGCTTTGCGAGGTTTCGTACGAATGTTTTCTTCAGAGAAGTTGATGGACTACCTCCCTTCGAGATAAGAGTGAAGACACATGCTATATGTGCCAGAAGACAGGAGACTGTCTGAATGTTCAAACATCAAAGTAAGACAAGGGACAAGGGTCAAGATATATGTTATCATTGTCAAAAGAAAGGACCATGAGCTTCAGATTGCCGTAAGAAACAACTGGAGCAGAAGAAGTGAGAGGTTCCGAACATGAAGGAGAGGTACCCTCCGAAAACGAAGAACACAGACACTTTAAGAAAGTGAAGTAAAGAAGACAATAATAAAGTAAGGAAAACGGGGAAAAATCTGTGACAATGAAGAAATTTAAAAACGGAGAGATTGACATGACAAAAAAAGAAATCGATGATCTTTTTAAAATAATATGTTGTGAAATTAAATTGTAAATTTTTAACGAGAATGTAACAGAAAGAAAAAGTATCTCATGGTTTTAATTTTTATAACGATCATAAGGACCTACACTCACGCACTCACACCCGTACGTCATGGGAAAAAGGTATTTGAGTTTTATTTGATTTTGTCAAAAATCGATCAGTCTATTTTTGAGAGTGATGGGTGGTCATGAAAAAACCGTTGTGTTTGTTTTTTTTTACATAAAAAACAAACTCAGGAACTGAAGTAATGAGCTTTATTTGCCTTATCCCTTTCTCACGCCAAGACCTACTTCTGGACCTGCTGTTGGCGATAATTTGGTAGAAATTACTAACGTTGATATCTCACGTGTAGTGGGAGTGTGGACGAGATTGGAGTGTTTGGCTCGGGAAAGTGTTTTTGTTTTCGGTCGTATTGAATACATTTGATACATTTCTTTGAGACTCGTTAACTCTGTCAAAATGTCTAAGTGTACCGTTACCGTTTGACTTTCATTGTCCTCCTTCTCTCTTGTACATTGTTTCTTCTCTGCTACTTCTTACTGTCGTTTTCTTCTTGCTTCTTCTTCTTCTAGGTGTTGCTGTTGAATAAGAAAAGCTTGTTCTGCTTATTTCTGCTGTTGCAAACATTTCTCCAATTCTTAATTCTGCCTCTGTTTAAAATCCACGACGTACGGTGAGGAAGGAGAAAGCGGCGAAGGTACTGGTACCGGACCAAATTCTTGTGAAGAGAGAAATTCCGCTATTTTCCAATTAAAATCGTTCTTTCTGGAAGTAGGATTGTAGCAGCCGCTGCTATGCCATCACTCCTCGTCTCCAAGCCGGTCAACCCCAATTTATCGTATGCGTGCTAGGATTGGTGAAAGAACTATATCCCTTTCTATCCGCTTTACCACTATAAATAACCACGACTCACCTAATTCTGTTCACCTGTTCTCGTCACAAGATGTGGAATGATGTAAAATCGTCTACTCTCCTATTGCCAATGCTGTTCAACCCGGACAATTCCATATATGTCAGATCATAATAGGCTATTAGCCAGATTACAGAGGCGATCCTTCAACGAAGGATCTATTTGGAGAGACATGGCTGACGGATTAGTTTTTATCTACAATTTAGATGTCAGATGAAGTTTGAAGAAGCGAAGATCCGTTCGATGCCCTTAATGTTAGCTGAATGGTGTTAACAAAACAAACCAAAAACCCATAGGCCTTTTTAATGGTCTCGCAATTGTCTGGAAATGGTGCCTATTCTCTCTTGCCTAAAACATTTTAGTCGATTTTTTGTGAGAGATTTATGTCCATAAATCTATGTATGTCTATTTATGTGTATATGTCTCTAATCCTGTTTTAACCCTGTCTCTAACCACGTCTCTATGTATATGTCTCTATTGTGCTTGTCCCTTTTCCCTAGAGTGGCGCGTATTCAGGTCAGCCATTTACAGTACTGTTCTTCCCTTATTCGCCAGATTGAAGTCAGCCACTTGCAGCATTGTTGCAATTGTTTCCCCAGTCTCCACTACCGTGACGTCACCCTGTTCAATCCCTATTGTCCGTAGACAGGCCTAATACATTATCACTCAACATTCCCTATGTTAAATTTTCCTTGTTCGTGGAGTAGCCCACGATGATAAAATACCCTTTTCCTATAGTACCGGGATCCCTTTTTGACATGGTAGTCACATTGTCCTTAGTGTCCCCACTCACTACTGTAGGATTTTCTGTACATAATAGGCTATTCATGGTGGGAGGTCTATTTGGTTGAGGAAGAACAGGAGAAACCTAGCAAGTCACGACTGATTGGGAAATAAAAGAAAAGCAGGTTCACAATCACATAACTATCTTAGGAGGTGATTCATTTTAATATTAAATGGGAATAAAAGTAGCTAGTTAAGGAACTGGCTTTACTTAGATTATGATTATAGCAAAAAGGCTAAACAATATTCGTATTAAAATTAAAATACACGATGGAATCATTCTTTACTCGCCCCAGTTCTTTGGAGGTGGGATTTTTGTAAAGCCTCCCTCCTTTGTAATTTCTTTTTTGAAACATGCTTTAAAGATTATTTTGTATTTTGAGGTTGTTGTTCTAAAGTTTAACGCCATTTTAAGAAAAAGATAGGCTATACATGGCGGCCAATATAAATGGAGGAGGAATAACCCGGGTAAACTTGGGAAAGAACCACAGACCCACGAGAAGGTACTGGCTAGCTTTCTCAAGTACACACACACGCTGAAAAAGGTGAGAAGGCAGTGATCAGTAATGGTGAGCGCTTTAGACCACACGGCCACTCGGGACCCCAGTATTGTAAGGGTCTATGATACATGATTTGATGAAATTATTAAGCAACACATAGCAAAGACCAGTTCTAGAATCCTTAAACACAATCTTAGATGAATTGATCAAACTATCTATTAATCGGCCAAGCAATTGATAGGGTCATCATGATGTAAAAATGTTGAAATAATCCTTTATAAGAGATGAACAAAAAAAGTAGACTTAAACAAGTTGAAAAATAAAGCATTAGTTTCATAACTAATAAAACAAATTTAGTGTATTTCACAATACAAGATATTTTGATTGAATATCTCCCTTGCAAAGGATTAGGCAGAAATATGTCAGATATAATCATTTTACGCTTGTAAAGAAATCCCACTGATGTACCTATGTAATAAGATACTCTTGAGGGAATTACCAGCCAAAATTTTAATCAGAAAAGCACAATATTCAAGTGTCAGTTTTATTCCAATTGACAATCCATGTCCCTCTCTTAAATTTCTTGTAGACCTAATGAAACTTTTGAAGCTGTAATGTGTTTGTAAAGATATGTCTGCCGCCAGCAATTGTGTACACTTTCTCAGCCTAATTCACCCTTATCTCGGTTCTCAAAAAAAATTGTCAAGAAGAAGGTTCAGGGCAAATGTCATTTTTAAAAGCTGGACATTATTAAACTTGTTTCATGAATTCAATATTAAATCATTACCCATTTGAGAGCCTCTACATACTATACTATACTATACTATACTATACTATACTATACTATACTATACTATACTATACTATACTATACTATACTATACTATACTATACTATACTATACTATACTATACTATACTATACTATACTATACTATACTATACTACACCACACCACACCACACCACACCACACCACACCACACCACACCACACCACACCACACCACACCACACCACACTACACTATACTATACTATACTATACTATACTATACTATACTATACTATACTATACTATACTATACTATACTATACTATACTATACTATACTATACTATACTATACTATACTATACTATACTATACTATACTATACTATACTACAGTACAGTACAGTACATATAATATAATATAATATAATATAATATAATATAATATAATATAATATAATATAATATAATATAATATAATATAATATAATATAATATAATATAGAGTATTTATAATGATATCAAATCATGTGTCGGTGTAATTAATAAACTGTCCGGATATTTCCATCATGTAAAAATGTGTAAGACAAAGGGAAAATGTATCTCCATTACTGATCTTCTTACGAAATGACCTACATCCTTTTTCAACTAATTAATGTGTGTAGAAGTTGCGCAGTACCCTCAAAACATACTGGCTTTATGATTTTGTGTTAAATATCATGTTTCTTTTATAATCTGATAACATTATACTTGTCGCAGACACTCCTGATGACATGGAATTTACTCTTTTTATGTATATTATATGCTACAATAACTGGATATGTGCAGTCAATACAGATATAACAAAAATTGTTGTATTAGGGTCATAAAAGGACAGCACATACAAATTTAAGATTAAAAATGCCTATACTGATGTTATAAACGAAAATAAATATTTAGACATTGTATTTCACAAGGAATTGAAAGTTCTCAAATGGCAAGAAAAATCTAGTTTCCATAGCTTTCAGAGGTATGAGTTTAATTAAAAAATGTTTTCAAGATTTATTTTTGCCTATCGATTGTCAAAACACTGTACCAATTTTATCAGTTGCTTGTAAAATTTCGGGGGGTTGTAAGATCTAATATAGTTAAATAAATAATCTTTCTTTCCGTAGAAGTATAATGAATGTAAAAATATGTACCGCTTTATATATGGTATACGGTGAACTCGATCGGTTTCCCAGAATTGTTAACATTAAAAGTCATATAATATATAATGGACTCGATAAATTATTAATCATGAAGGAAGATTGTTCTATCATATGTAATTTGTCATATACAAATATTTTGTGACAACTCCTGTGACAACAAATAGATAATAGAAGTAAATGCTGTATTTGATAATGCGGGGTTTAGTTAAATATGGAGAAATAAAAGTTTTGTGTCAATGAAATGGTTAACAAAATCTGTAAAACTACGAACTACAATTTGATACAGGTAAACTAAAATCAAGATGCCATCTAGAGGTCTTAATTACAGGTTACTTAAAGCTATTTTGGTTTTAGACATGATCTACCTCTAATTATCAAAATATATATCTGAACGCTTAATTAAATTTAGAACTGCAAATCAAAGGTTTTATGTTGAAACTGGTAGAATGACTGATATTTTCGCTAGCGAAAAATACTGTTTACTCTCAGTCACAAGCAATAGGTACCGAATATGACTGGAATTGTGTTCTTATTTTTATGATGAAAAAAGAAATTTTATACCTCATTTTTAAATTTCCAGGACTAACATTTATAAATGTAATCAATTAATGACTACGTGAAATATGCGACTCTCGAAAAATATATGCAGGTTCCTAGATTGTGTTTTCCGAATTTTAGGATCCTTGTTATCCATTATGTTCTAATATCACGCGCTATATTCATGTGTTTCTGTAAACTTTACAACCTGAGTGTAATTAAGTCTTGTCTTGTCTTGTCAGATATAGCAGATAATACAAAGGTAAAAAAGACTTTGCCTGTTTTCTGCCAGCAGGTGTTACAGTATTAAAGTTTTTAATTATCATGATCTTTTCAAGTATGTGTATTTATCTTGCCAAAATGTTTCAGCTTGCAATAAAACTATTGATTAGAATCCACATCTTTGATTGACAGATCAACTTTAAAGATAATTCAAAGAGCTATTCACCTATTAGTATTCATATCTTGATACAACTGTACACTAATGCAGATAAAATAATATTAGTATTTGCTCTGTTATTTCTCCGAATATGAAGATATAACATGATTGCTATTTCTTATTCAAAGAAATATTGTAAGTCAATGTTACGTTCTTATTTAAAGCTCATTTAATGCTCATGAAACGAATTACCTGGTTAATCATTTAGAAAGGGACAGTCTGGCTCACTGATCTTAAATTATAGTCGCGTTAGACCAATTGGCCATGTGCGATAGGCATGCTTCTCAATTAATCATAAGCAGTTTGGGACCTACACCATTTCTTTATTGCCATTAAAATTACTTGAAAGAAAAGTAAATACATTATAGATGTTTTACTTCAGTCAGTTAATCCTGACAATTCACAAACTTGACACTGACTTACATTTATCTTTCTTACTGAGTCAACTTATTTATTAATTTATTCATTAAAACAGAAATTGCCAATGTGGGTATAACAAAGAGTGGCATGAAAAAGTCGATGATCATACGCAGCAATTTCCCTATACATCATTTGGAGAAATCAAATTCAAAGAAAATGGAAAGAGATACAGTCCAGTGAGTTGATTTTTTGTGGTTAATTTGTTTGTTTGCCTGACCTATAAGGTATCTATAAATTACTGATATAACTTCATTGATCTTGTTGCTGTGTGTGTGTGTGTGTGTGTGTGTGTGTGTGTATGTATGTGTGTTGGATGTTTAACGTAGCTTATAACAATTTTGCAGTCATATCGCTACGATGTCTGCAGGGTGTCAGTTTATAGTGATGTAGCACTGGGGCATCATTTAACATTATGTCTCACCCAGTCACAATATTTCTGACAGCAGGCCGACCAGTCCTAACATTAACCTCTCAATACTGAGCGTTAAGCCAAGCACAGTTGTTTGTACCATTTTTATAAGTCTTTGGTCTGATTCAGCCGGGGTTGGAACCCATGCCCTCCCACATCCAAGGCGGACGCTCTAAACATTAGCCCACCAGTGCCTGTGGTTGTGGCAATAGGTGTTATATTTGCATTTTGTTTCGTTTAGAGAGGGTATACCGTAATTAAATTTCATTGGGCCTTTATATGGATGGGTAATACTCACAGCTTGGAAAAAGGCGTTCGACATAACAATGTTCATGCTGCATGATTATTATAATACTTTTTGTATTTTGTTTAATTTATGCCACATTGTTGATTGTATGGTCATCAAACAGTGTTTAAAAAAAAATATTTTCTTGGATTTATTGAACAATTATTCATTCGGAATTTTCGTAATTGTCGCAGCCACGAGTGAAAATAATAGAGTTTTTCTTCCATAAGGTGAAATATATCCGTTATTCACTCAGAACAAGACAATTTTATTTTTATTTTTATTCTAAATATATTAGGTGGCAATTTCTATAACAAATTTATATCTTGTGCGATATCAACTGTTTGCCGTTTATGTTCTGCTGTGTTTTGTTTACATGTATATTGGTTTGGAACATATCAGCAGTATATTTTCTAATTCAAGTCAAAAATAGCATAAACGAAATATTTAAGAAACAAATAAGCATTTGGTGAGATTTGAACTGGTGTGATAGGTGGCATATGTACAACTCACAACATGGCGGATCAAATTTCTTGATTACAAAGATTCCTCGATGTCTATTCTGTACAGTGAAAAATATTGTTTAATGAATTCATGGACTATCAGAAAATAAAAAATGGTAGCTATTGCCAACCACATTTCTCTCTTTCTACACATATTTGTATAATAGCACGGTACAAAACACTAAAAATTAATTTTATGTGATTCATTTTCTTATACGAAAAGAAAATTGGATTGTTTCTGAGGTACATTTCTTGAGTTGGACAGTATGAATGATGCAACTTCATTTACTGCCAGCAGCGGAAATAATGAGGATTTTGTTCTTCTTTTCAGTTCCATATAATTAAGGCAGATATGAGAAAAATTACTTGTCTGTTTTTTTAAACTCCTCTAGCTACAAGGCCAAGTTTGAATATAATATGACCTTATGATCGTCTTGTGTTTATCAACAACTGATACGTTAAATTTCTCAAAACACCACCAAATTATTTCTGAATTAAATTTGGCATAGAACATCAAGTCATGAAGGTCTTTACATTTTGTACAAATGCTGCGAATGCACAATCAGATATAACCATTTTTATTAACAAACCCAAATATTTTGGAACTTCTTATTAAAAAAACTACATATGTTGATAAAATTTGACCTTCCATATTGGTACAATTGATACCAAATCAACTGCATATATGGTCCCTGTTACTAAAAATAGGAAAGCCACTGTTACTAAAATGAGAAAAACCTTTAAACAGTTCTTCTCCAAAACCACTGAACTGAATATAATATGACCAATCTTGACAAAGACCATCATAGCATGAACAAATTTATAGTAGTGATATAAATCCGCCATCAGATTTGGCAACTGTAACTTTTATTGCACAGTCCTTCAAATAGCCTCTCTTCCAGTATCGCTGAACACAAATTCATCATATTTGATACAAAGCACCCTGACATAAAAAACTTAAGATTTTGACAAATGATGTAAATCTGTCATCCAATATGGATGTTATTACAAGAAATAGTAAACCTTTATATGACATCTTTAAAACTGATGAATAAAATTTTACCAAATTTTATAAATCGTAATTTGGCATGAATATCTTTCAGTTTTGTAGAGATGATGCATTTCTATAATTATAGTTAAGCTTTTAAATAACGTCTTATCCAAAACAGCAGTCGAAATTTGATGAAATTGGATAGAAATCATCCCGGTATGATAACCATTCATATTTGAACATAGATACGACTACATCAAATATGGCCACTGTTCCATACAATTAAAGGGGCCCCGAGTGGCCGAGTGGTCTAAAGCGCTGTCTGTTACGGATCACTGCCATCTCACCTCTGTCTGCGTGTGTTCGAGTCTAGGATTCGGCTAATGTAGATATGTGAGAAAGCTTGCCAGTAGCTTCTCGTGGGTCGGTGGTTCTTTCCGGTGATTTCCCGGTTTCTTCCTCCACCATTAATACTGGCCGCCATGAATGTGTGCTGAAAAATGGCGTTAAGCCCAACAACAACAACAACAACAACCATACAATTAAAAACATTTAAAGCTGTCAAAAACAGTTCGACAGAATTGACCACATTTATCGGAAAACATATTGCCATTGGGAGATTTCAAGTTGCTCAACAGTTATTGACTTTTATCAAATATGGCCACCATTGCAAAAAACAAAACGAACCAGATTTTAAATGACTAAATAACCCAAACAAAATTTGATCATATTTAGCAGTGAGCGCGCTTGTTTGGAAACCTTTACAATTGTTGTAACTATTGCCGATCTACCGTCAGATAATGCTACTCTTACTAAAAAAAATGAATAAACCTAAGCTTTTTGTCCAATATACTTGAATATTAAACATCTTTTCATGAAAAACCTTCTAGTCTATCACATACCTGCTAACACTTATTATTTTACCATGATGCTTATTTAAACAACCATTAAGTTATGGACTTATAAAAAGTAGCATTAATTAGGAAAACTAAATTATTGAGGTAAGATCCAGATATTGGTTCATCCCGCTTCGATCCATTTCAAGGTTTTGGACTCAGTTGTATTGGCCATGCAACCAGACAAACATTACAGCGCGTACTTTGGACACTTTAACCTACCAGTGTTCACCAGAGTACATGACAGCCATCTATATAATTAAGCTTTTGCAAATGTTGTCAAATAAACAAAACATGTTAAACGCAAAGGAAACAATTAGCATCATAAAACTCGCGTCATAAAATCGCAGTCACAACAAAAGTTTGAAAGAATAATATTCAGATACTTGGCTATTGCACTAGAGAAAGAAGAAAAAGCAACCCTTATATTTAATAGTGCTGGAAATAACATCATGTTAATGTTAATACTCTAGTTTTGTGTGTATAATTTGCACCTTGATGTTTGTCCCAGAATGAAGTGGAAAAAATGTACTACTGCCATACAACGCACATGTTATATAATACTTTTAAAAATATTGATAAGTTTCGCTCCACTTCCGTCATCGTTTGTTACAGAACATTTTATTTGTTACCATAAACGAATTAGTTCTTTACTGTTTATGGTCGTTCTTGTTTATAAACGGCACATGATTATGACCAGTAAATTGGAAAGAGATTATAAAATAAATAACGAAAAACAGTGGCAACATTGAACATATTGCGGTACGATTTATGGTTGGTCATTAAATAAGCTGTCTTAATAGTCACCTTGTTGGTAGAGGTTGGTCTTTTGTATCATCCCTCAAATTCCCCTTCGTCGTCACTCTTGACAAAAGGCTATCTGTTCTTTTTTGTTTAGAAGAGACGTGTTTTGATACTTTCACATTATTCATATTCAAGATTGAACACAAGATGCTATGTGAAAGTTCAGGTTTGGTATTTATTGGAATGAACTTCCTCACTTGCCCGCGCAAGTTTGTGTTCCACTAGACATGATACACTGTGTCCTTTTTATTGGCACTCTAAGCCACGCCCTCGCTATTGACTTGACCGCACCTTCATTGTGGACATGATTCCCGTGCAAGACTTCACTTGAACCATCTCCATGTTACTCTTCTGATAAACTGGAGAAAACAAAAAGAGCCTCTCTAAACTTGTATACATCTGAGGTTCGATTTTCATCACCACTCAAGTTTATGGTTCCATCGGGACCTTCTGAATGGATTTTACGTTTAGGCTTACATAAAAATAACAAAAAAAAGAGAGTAAAACCAACATAAATTTTAACAAAGTAATTTATTTCCCTAGACAACAAGGTAAGCATATGAAATAGGACTTGCGGATTGTGAATATAATTCAAACATTAATCATAGAATACAAATATGTCATATCACGAAAAGTTCTACTTTGAATCGAGGTTCGAATCTCAATGAAGTTGCAATATGGAAGACGATGATGTTAGATGAGGTCGTTGTATTGATGGCAACAGTTCCTCGTTAAAATACAATTTATAATGTTCTGTTTAGAATTCCAGAATAAAATTTCCCTAAATGTTTTTGTCACAGAATTTTTATAAAGAAAAGCGCACCGAGTGGCCGAGTGGTTTAAGGCGCTCTCCATTACGGATCACTGCCATCTCACCTCTGTCTGGGTGGGTTCGAATCTAAGATTCGGCGAATGTGGATATGTGAGAAAGCTTACCAGTAGCTTCTCGTGGGTCGGTGGTTCTTTCCGCGATTTTCTCGGTTTCTTCCTCCACCATTAATACTGGCTGCCATGTATAGCCTATCGTGTGCTGAAAAATGACGTTAAGCCCCAGAACAACAACAACAATTTGTTTTGTTTTCCAGAGAAAATGAATTATTGAATCTAAACAAATAGATGAACTTCAAAGCAAACTGGAATCAACAGATACAAAAATACATTAAGCTCAAAAAGAATAAAAGTACAACTGAATAATCTGCTAGAAAATGGCTTTTTTATCCCCCGATTTTAGATCACATGGTGGCTCACATGATCACTAAATTGGATTGTCGCAAAAAGCCCATAAGACAATTAACACATACGCCATGGACAGATTTGTCATAACTAACGAACCTTACTATAAGATTTAAAAAAATAATAGGGAATCGTTTATAACATAGTTAACATTCGGGCCGAACATGACATTGGTAATAGCCAATCATTTTCATTCAATGTTTACAAACGTCTCAACCAAGGTGAAATAAAAATAGTGATAAACATCTGTTACATTCTAATCAGGTCAAGAGAATTTTGCGAAAGAGATTCAAGTCCAATGAAAATTATCACTACAATAAAAATGAATGTAACAAAAAATATTAAAATAAATTGAATTAGAACTTAAAACACAAGCAATTGTTATTACATATTTGTAGCAAGCAAATGATGTTCCCTAAGTGCGGAATTTAATATTAATTGCAATTTTAAATTAGTTAAAATTATTTCTGAAATAATATTTTTAGAAGGATAATAATTTATTATAATTCCAGATTTTGGATTTGTGCAGAGAAATTCTAACTTGTACAAAATAATTCAAAACTAATATTGTTAAATATAATTAATTTGAAGAAGTATCTGCTACATATCTTAAATGTCATGTATAGGATTATAGGATTCTGATCTATATTATTGTACCAAATTTTTAGATTCCCAGATTTTCACTTGCCCAGATTTTTTAAAACCTAGTTTTTAGAGTTTCCAGCTAAGTAAACAATTCAAGTCTCCATAGAAGTAATCAAAATTAAGTAGATTGCACCTGTATAATACAAACAGAAGTATTAATATATGAATTGTTAACCTGTTTTTAGTCACCTTACATTCGTTTTGATAAGAAAACCTTATTTTTAAGCATACATCAACTTGCGGTTTATTGTGAAAGCCTTGTTCTGTGAAGTTTGTTTTATGGTCATGGATTAAAATCAATATCATTGCATAAAAATAAAATAATGAACATGTAAATCAGAGAAAAAGAAGAGAGAACATAATTGAAAGTAAAATGTATTCTTTACGTTATTATAACATCATAAATACATATTTATTTTTTCATATTTTTGATCCTTTTTGCGTGTCTACACTTTATTATACAGAAATATTCGTAACAACACCATTTGTAAGGTTAAACCAGAATCTTTAGTGACATGAAGGACGACAAACGGTCGTAACAATACATATATACATTCATGCACTCACATACACACAGACATGAAAACACACAAATATACATTGATACATACATACATACATACATACATACATACATACATACATACATACATACATACATACATACATACATACATACATACATACATACATACATACATACATACATACATACATACATACATACATACATACATACATACATACATACATACATACATGCATGCACATAAATGCATACATACATACATACATACATACATACATACATACATACATACATACATACATACATACATACATACATACATACATACATACATACATACATACATACATACATACATACATACATACATACATACATACATACATACATACATACATACATATATGCATGCATGCATGCATGCATGCATCCATGCATACATTTAATCTTTATAAATGGTTCATATCTTAAATTTTTTCCAGTATATTCGTGTCAATCCCAAAACAGACGTGAAGTTTTTGTGGACCAAAATGAAAGAACACTGGGAGTTGAACCGTCCCAAACTCTTGATTTCAGTAACTGGCGGAGCCAAAATACGTAATCTTAGCCAAAAACATCAGCTGAATTTCAAGAAAAGTCTAATGAATGCTGCGACTATAAAAGGTTTGAGTCCATATCATTTCTCTATTACAGTCTTTACTTTAGATGCAAAAGCAGATACAATATTTATCTCAAATTGGAGAACCAGTAGAGACTGTCATCAAAAATCGTTTTGATGCTACCTTATTTAAACACAGTGTCAAGAAATTACAACTCTCAAGTGAACGCATTTTCCATTCACGTCATGGGCACAACATCATTTGTTTATACTGATCAATGTTGAATCATACAGTCAGAATTTTCTTTGGGAAACTCATATTTTTGTTAGGTGAGAAAAAAGTCCATTTCACTAATTCTCTTTTTTCCAACCAATAAGCCCTCATAAAAAACATCCATTCTAAACATTCTGATGGGGGAAAATCAACTTCCTGTCATAATTGTTAAATAGTCTTCTGTAATTTCTCATTCGAATTTATTTTATGGCGTGATATGATGTTTAGTTATTTAAATACTCAATTTCTAGCTAATTGGGGCCAATAGTTATGATGCACCTTTTATTATCGACACGTAAATCTTTTAACTGTGTTATGAATGGAATACTGAATTTTTGACAAATTCTGCCGTGAAACTATTTTGTTTTCAAATCAACTTAATCGAATGACGACAATAACTGTCTGGCTATTCCAAAAATGATATTTTATTATTATAATATAATAACACTAAAAGGATGCTAAAGAATAGCATGAGGCACGTCACTCATCTGAGGGTCCTGTACATATTATGTCCTGATGAAAGGGCCTGACAAATCCTGTCACATTCTTAAAATAAAAACTTGATGGTGTCTACTCAGTCCTGCACTCTGCATTATATAAAGACCAATATGATCTCGATCGTAGGTTCAATGACTACCATAATATTGACAGAGATCTCCAGTAGTATATTCGGTCATTATGCCTCAAAAGGAATTTAATGGTCCACTTTAGCCTCAAGGGGAATTTAACATGGGAATTTAATTGGGTCACTTTAGGCTGAATGGGAATTGAACATGGAGAATATACATATATATATATATATATATATATATATATCCATATATATATATATATATATATATATATATATATATATATATATATATATATATATATATATATATATATATATATATATATATATATATATATATATATATCCTCCCCTGGCCACGCTTTCAGTGATATAACACTTATCACAATTGCTAACAACCCCAGATGGGGTTCCAAAACCAGGAAGGAAAAGGAATCTTACTCGATACTCCCCCATTTAAAATTAAAACCAAGCGGTCTAAACCAAGAAAACTAGAAAAAGAAAGCTATGCACTAGTAGAATTATTCTTTGCAGCCCACACAGTTTCTTTTCCAAACTTTTATAAATATTCTTAGTATCCTTTAATTACTACTATAAAAATAAACAAAAATTCGGGTATAGAATCAAATATCCAGGATATAATCTGCGTTGCATAAATGTACAAAAAGTAATAGATGCCGCTATGGATCATAGATTTCTAGGGAAATAGAAGCATCTTTCTCTATTTGCAACAAATCTACAGGCTGGTTGAGACATATTGTATCTAATGGTTTAATTCATGTAGAGGTTTACAAACAATGCTTTTTTTATTTGTTTGTTTTGTCTATGTTTTGTGTATGCCTTTGAAAAAGACTAATTAAGAGTTGAAAGCGCCCAGGCTGTTTAGTAACTAGTTTTGCCTGTTCGTCGTCAATTTATTGCATCTATCTCAATCAATCCCTGACACACGTGATCTTTTACTGCATCCAGTGCGCTTGAAAGGGCTGTTATTCGCCATATGATCTGTGTTCTTTATATATATATATATATATATATATATATATATATATATATATATATATATATATATATATATATATATATATAGGGTCTGTATAGTGACAATAGGATTGGTGGGGTGACGTCATGGTACTGAATAGAGTCAATAATGTCCGCCAGGCGTTCTATAAAGTTTTATGTCCCGCTCCAACAGGCGTTCTATGATGTTATATCTCCCGCTCCGCCAAGCACTCTATCAAGTTCTATGTCTCTACCCGCCAAGTGTTATAGCTTTTATTAATAGCATAATACGTCTGTATATGGACAATAGGAATGGAACCAATGGGGTGACGTCACGGTACTGGACTTTGGCTACAATGTTCTGCAAGTGGCTGACCTCCATTGCGCGGAACATGGAAAGCGGAATAAAGGCAATAGCGCTTGACGGGGAGGGAACAAACTTCTGCGCGGGACTGAATAACAAACACAAACATCGCCTGGCGTGGCGGAACATATCACCTCATTATAGACATAGACATATCACACAAAGATAGATTTATGAATGTAAAACAATCACACAAAAAAATCGACTAAATAATTTCTAGGCAAGAGAGAATAACTATCTTTTCTAGACAATGTAGTGAAATTTATTACATAAAAAATCGACTAAAATCTTTTAGGCAAGAGATTAATCTTTTCGAGGCAATTGAGTGGTCCTGAAAAGGGCCTCTGGGTTTCTTCTTTGTCTTTGTCTTTTAATTTCTGTCTTGTCTCCCCCTCTGTCATCTACTTATTTTCTTCGCTACTTTCTTCTTTTCCTCTCATCTTTCTTCTCCATGTCTTCTTCCTTTACCTCCTTTTTTCTTGCTCCATGATGGACGTGTGGGTGAGTGTGGGTCCTTATTCTAGAAAACAAAGCCAAGAGACACTTACGTTTTCTTTTTGGTCTCTTATGGTACAAATGTACCATTCAATTCACAAAACAACTCTTAAAAAAGTTCATTAGCTTCTTATTTGTCTTTGTTCACTCTCTCCTTTATTAAATGTCTTCACTGTCACAAGTTGTTCCTCCTCTTCCTCACTTTCTTCTCATCTTCTATTCTCTTTTTAATATGTCTGGGTTCTTCTTTTTTGGAGGGTACCTCTTCTTCCTGTTCAGAACCATTCTTTCCCTCCTGCTTCAGTTATTTCTTAGAGCAGTCTGAAGACCAATGTATTTTTATGACAATAATAACAGGTATCTTGACTTGGTGTCCTGCTTTGACGTTGTGGACATTCAGAAGACCTGTATCCTGTCTTCTGACAGATATGTCAAGTATCTTGACTTTGGCTCAAAAGGAGGGGAAGGTAACCGTCGACTTCTCTGAAAAAAATCTTCGTATGACACCTCACAAAGCTCTGATCAGAAGCTCCATTTGTGTTGGCTCTTTTATCGTTCTTGTCGGATTGAGAACGAAATGAATACTTGGAGGGAAGACACTGGCTATTTATATCGGCAAGACACTGACCTGACATGGATATATAGGGGACCATGGCGTTTAAAATGTAGTCATTTGACATTTTGCCATTAAGATGAAACGATCGCATCATGTCCTGAAAAAATGAGAATAAAGTAAGCGGCAGAAACATGACCTATCGTCTCACACAGTAGCTGAGGTCTTGGCTTAGATTCATACCAGCGATTTTGAGATGACCTGAGTGAGCTAGAATCCAGACCCAGAGAGTCTTCGTCAAACCAACCACCAGTAACCCCTGAAAAGCTTTACCACATTCGAGAGACGGATAAACGCTTTTCTAGAAAATTTAGAACCACAGCCTACATGTACATGATGAAGTTTAAAGAATTTCATACTTTTTGAATGCATGCAAGTGATAGGCATTCACATTGCTAATTTCTACGTTTCTCACAGAGCTTGCGAGAATTGCACCCAAGAACTATCGTTTGCCATTGCCTTCATTTTAGCAAGATTCCTGGAGGACGTGAAAAAATCTTTCGGGCACCGAACATGCTGACCAATTTCGCCCAATAAATCGTAGACTCCGTCTACGAGACCTGGGGTCAAGATGACATTTAACGTTACGGAGATTGTCTTCGCAATGGAAGGGTGATAGCTCACAATTTCACGGGATACGATGGACAGTTTCTTCTCAGACACTATACAGAACAAGGCTCCGAACGGCCAAAAGTGATTTTGAAAGGAGCCAAAAGTAGGACAAGGTCAGTTTAAAGATTCCATGAGTTACTTGGCTATGCCTTTGCGCCAAATGCCTAAAATATTTCGAATAACAAAAATGGCCAAATGCTAATTTCCTCCCTTTATTATCACCGAATCCAATCAACCCGCCGTTCAGCCACATTTGC